>CM045731.1:61893916-61918916 GCA_024760905.1 Plotosus lineatus | reverse complement strand
AAAAGGGAAGAGACGAATTTTCATCTAGTTTTCCTGTATTTGCGCAGAAGCAGCTCGCCTCTTCCTCAGGACCACAGAGGAAAGTCCAAAAATGACTAGAGGACACATCACATACCCTACAGCAGGGGTTGGGAACCTATGGCTCACGATCCAGATGTGGCTCTTTTGATGACTGTATCTGGCTCTCAGATAAATCAGGTGGCCTTTCTTACCAGAATAACAAATACATAATTTCACTGACATTTCAATAAGAATACAAAAAAGCCATTAAATAAAACAAAAACAGATGAATAAATCTCACGCATTTAGATCTATTAATCTATTTTCAATGCCACGTCACTGTGCCAATCCTTTCTATACGCCGGTGTGTGGGCGGATCCGATACCTTGAAACTCTAATATTATTGGATTATAACAACAGCCACAGACTCCGGGTGTTGTTTTCGAGTAAAGAGGTAAATTTTCCTCGTTTTTGATCAGCTCATTTGCACGAAGCCAAGCACAGCTGGCAAGCAAACACAAATGGACAGAAATGGAAAAACTTCAACCCGAGAGACCAGCTGATTGCCAAAACTTGGGACGTACTTCCTGTCTCATAAACAGTGCAGCGTGTGAGTCTTGTCGTATTGACCATGTTTGGCTCAAGACATATGAGAGCGGTCCTTCTCACCTGAAAAACATCAAGATCAACCTGCGGTCACGTTTCACAGATGGAAGCCTTAAATGCCGGCATGAAGCTAAACCTCAGCACGTATCAACCAGACGACAAAGCTATCAGCAAAACCATGCAGCACCAGAAGTCGCATTAATAGTAAAAAGTACTTTTCTTATTAATAAATAACTTCATTATAACAATATCGTGTAAAATAAATTTGAAGACTTATTATACTTTCAAATTGTTAGTCTTCTTTTTCAATTTAGTTGTATACAGTATATACTAGTATATATATATATATATATATATATATATATATATATATATATATATATATATATATACATATATATATATATACATATATATATATATATATATATATATATATATATATATATATATATATATATATATATATATATATATATATATATATATATATATATACTTTCTTCCTTGCGGCTTTTCCCTTATATATATATATATATATATATATATATATATATATATTCTATAATCACCTGAAGAGAGAGGATGGTTTCACCACCCCTCGAAACAGACTTATGAAATTAATCCGTTCCAGAACCTTTTTCGTAGCCTGGAGTTTTCGTAAGTAGACGCACATTTTACATGTAAAATGCGTGATTCGTTCCAAGGCTCCCAAGACTACCCGATAAACCCTTTAAAAATGATAAAAGTACACCAATTTTGTATGAAATATGTGTTAAAAGTAATAGAAAATTATTTATTAAGCCATTAAACATTTTATTAACATATTAAACCATTTTATTAGCATTCATTTTCTGTAACCGCTTCATCCTAATTAGGGTCACGGGGAGGCTGGTGCCCATCCCAGCCAACTTCGGGCGAGGGCAGAGTACACCCTGGACAGCTCGCCAGGCCATCGCAGGGCGGAAACACGCTGACGACTTTGCAGCTACTCTTGTCGAAAGTCAGCAATGGTTCTTTTACATGCCTCACACCATAGACAGTGAGAGACATGGCCCGCCTTTGATAACCCAGTTAGCTGCACTGGGAGCGGACAGTGACAACCTTGTGGAGAGTGGGACTCGAACCCCCAACCTTTGGATCAGCGATCCGGCGCCTTATACCACTAGACCACCACTGCCCTTAATGTTATTTTATTAACATATTTATTAATTAAACCATTATTAAACATTTTTTATTATCGCACATACACACACACACACACACACACACACACACACAGAGAAAACACTGTATCTCTCTCTATCTCTCTCTATCTCTCTCTCTCTCTCTCTCACACACACACACACACACACACACACACACACACACACACACACACACACACACAGAAAACACTGTATCTCTCTCTATCTCTCTCTATCTCTCTCTCTCTCTCTCTCACACACACACACACACACACACACACACACACACACACACACACACAGAAAACACTGTATCTCTCTCTCTCTCTCTCTCTCTCTCTCTCTCTCTCTCTCTCTCTCACACACACACACACACACACACACACACACACACAGTGATTTTTATGTACAGCCACAGTCCCCTCAACAGATTCCATGTGCTTGTGACCAGTAACAGGAACTAAGAACGGGTCCTCTTTGTCATCAAAGCTAAAATCTTCGATTTGTGATTGTCGTCTCCAAAATAGTCGCTCGCTGCTTCAGTGAGTTCTGACGAAGTGAAATCTGCTTCCATAGAAACCCCCTATTTCCAACAGCAACTTTGAAATCTGTGCACTGCTTGGCTCCCTGTGCTCCGAAGCAGCCTTTATTATTTGGAGGACAGAAAGCATGCTTACATTCCCTCAATTTTAGCAGTAGTGGAGCCTCACAGAAAAAACTCAGAGCAATAAAAAATGTACACTTCAACAGTAGAAGTATGATTCTTTCCAAAATAACTCAAACTAAAGAACACACTGGAGGTAGAAGATGTGTGGGGTTCGGATCATGTTTGTGTAAGTCCTTCCGGAGACAGTGGCTTCGAACTTAATCAGAATTATTACACCTAAACATGGAAAAGTGGTGTAAGGGCTTCGAGTCTGTTTACAACCCAAACATCGTATTCTTCCACCTTGACGACTCAAGGACTCGTTAGGGACTCAACAACTCGTTAGGGAATGAAATCAAACTCGGAAAATGGGGAAAGCGAGTCTGTTTGTTTCCCAAAAAATCCCAATGGAAAGATCTTTCACTAAAATACTTTTACTTTATACCGTACTTTGCATTTATTAATAATAAATGAGAATTGAGCAGAAAATAATCCAATCCAATCCAAATATGAAACAAATTAAAATAGAAATTTTAACCTCTTTGACTTTACGATCCCATAGCACAAAATTACGGCTAGAGATTTACCCATGATTTTCCAATGCAGCGTCACATATGCTACTCGATTACATGTGTTACATTTTCACATTGTAATTAAAAATAAAGAAGAAGGGTTCTATTGTTAAACTTAATTTAATTTAATCAATTTTCTGAACCACTTAATCCTAATTACGGGGGCCCAGCTCAGCGAACCCTGGGTGAGGACAGAGAGTACACCCTGGACAGTTCGCCAGACCATCGCAGGGCAGAAACATGCAGCTACTACGGACGAAAGTCAGCAATGAACCTTTTACATGAATCTTTCACCATAGACACTGAGAGACATGGCCGGCCTTTGATAACCCAGTTAGTGCACTGGGGGAACAGTGACAACCCGATGAGAGTGATGCTTGAACCCCCAACCTTAGGATCAGCGATCCAGCACCTTTACCACCAGGCCACCGCTGCTATTGTTAAACTTATTATTGTTGTGATTATTTATAATATTATTATTATTATTCTCTAAAAAGAATTACTCAGTATTATTATTATTTTTTTTATTTTTTATTTTTTTATGAAACGTTCATGTGAAGAATGTACAGTAGCGCTCATAACATACAACACACGACCAATGAAGCCAGTTCATGCATATTAAACTGTTTAAAATTGCCCCTTGGTGTAAGTGTGAATAGTGTGTGTGTGTGTGTGGGGGGGGGGGGTTGTTTTGTTTTAACCATACAATGGTTTGATGAGCTGGTCAGGTTGTATCCTACCTTGGCTTAGATAGGCTCCACCCTCCCCATGACATCAGTGGGACCCTATTTTAATTTTAATCAGTGGGACCCTATTATATTTTATATAAGCTGATTTTCTCAAACAGTACTTGAATCTATGTGTGTGATGTCATGTGTGCATTTTTGTCAGAAAATTTGTGAGTGAGGAGTGAGGAGTACAAAAAAATATAGAAAACAATTATATATATTTATAGACGGTTTTTATTTAAAACACAGTCAGCAGCACTCTTAAAAAAATAGCAATTTATTTGCTTCCTTTCATCGTAACACAAGGATCATCATTAAATGACGATTTAACAGTGAGGAGACACGCCCCCTGCTGATTTAGTAGTTAAAATTATCCTTATGTTGATTAAAAAAAAAAAAAAAAAAAAAAAAAAAAACACTTAACAGTAATAGGTCAAGTCATGCGTCTATGCCAAGTCACAGGCTCCACTGCACTGCATGTCAAAAGCCCATATGCCTCTTTACCCTTCACTCTCACCCCGTCTGCCCAAACCTAAATTCTGGCAGCGTCCATATGGTGACCCTCTTCCCCCTAAACAAGCCTGCTGCGAACACACACACTACACACACACACACACACACACACACACACACACACACACACACACACACACACACACACACACCCAGCCTCATATTCTCCTCCTTCAATCCCTCCCTCCCTCCATCCCTCCCTTCATTCTCTCTCTCTCTCTCTCTCTCTCTCTCTCTCTCCGTTCACTGCTAGCCTCCAGCTTTTGCTCCCCTGCTGGTTTCCTTTGAGATGCCGTGTCTTTGTCGGTGCTCTCCCAGACACCATGGACTTCAAGTGCCAATTTAAAATAGATCACGTTGCGTACAGTATATGCTTGTTCCTTAATATCTACAACAAATATTTACATAAAATAAATTCCCAGTATTATTACACATACAAGATCCTCCAAATGGCAACAAAAATATTCAGAATTTAATTTTCTTTCATCTAATACTTCTAATATGGAGCAATGTTGTCCCGGTGATAAGATTGATTGGGGGTTATTCATGTAAAAGGACCAGTGCTGGTTTTGTCAAGCATAGGCGGCATAGCCATCAGCATGTTTCTGCCCTGTGATGGCCTGGCGAGCTGTCCAGGGTGTACTCTGCCCTCGCCTAACGTCAGCTGTGATGAGCACCAGTCTCCCCGTAACCCTGATTAGAATTAAGCAATTCAGTAAATGAATGAATGAATGAATGAATTAATTAATTAATTAATTTCCTCCTTCATTACCTGAACACTAAACATACTCTAGCTGATGTGAAACAATTACTCAGTACGTATACTATTTGGGTCACAGCGAGGCTAGAGGCTGTGTTATCCGACTCTGGATGAAGGTAAGGTACATGCTGAAGAGCTCACCAGACTATTACCAGGTCAGCACAATCATTTCCATTCGCAATTCTAGAGTCAACCTTGAACAGTCCCTTACCCTAATGTGGATGTCTGTGGGCTGTGGGAGGAAACCAGCAAACGCCACACAGAAACACCCACCCTCACCAGGAACAGGGCTCGATCCTAGGACCCTTCATGCTGTGAGGAGGATGCGCTAACCACTATACAACCATGCCTTCTGTGCTAATCTTGTCTCCACACTGGCCTGTCATTGGTTGATTACCATAATGCATTCACTAGTGCTGTGTATAGCCCTTAACTGTTCTTTCTAGACATTACCTGCTGTTTCTATTCTAAATGTCCACATGCATCATTAGTGTTTATTGCGAACCTTGATTTTTAGCTCTGCCGGTGATCCAACCCTCGCTTTGAACTCGAGACTGATAGTTGAATTGCCCAGCAAAGAAACCTCTGACTGTGTAGGTGACCTACCACACGCAGGCATAAACGCACAAGTTTAGAGCCACTGTTTTCCTGTGCGCTCGACTGTATTTCATGGGAAGATTTATGAGTTAGTGTCTGGTGGAAGTGCCAGAGCATTGAGGATCCCTGTCAGAGCACTGCCAGTGGGGAGAGAGTGGAGCACAGGAACAAAGCTATAAACAATCTAAGGCCAAGTGGTAATAAAGTGTGAACAGAGACCTTCTCAATCATTCAGTCTGATCATACACACTACTGTTACAGCTGGAAAATCGTTCTTTAAAGCTTTAAAAGCTGATTCTGGAAGTTACACCGGACTGTCACATACTATCAGGAGGTTGGAGTAGGGAAAGATAGACAGCAGGACAGTTGGGGCAAAACAAAAAATGTTTTAGGGGACTGACCTACTGACAAGCTCAAAATTTTAACTAGTAGTGATTGCTGGTTATGGCCAAGGGCGCACTGATCTAATATCTGCCAAAACACATTTATTTATCTGGGGGTGACTCAGAACCTGACTGACGTGCAGAACAGGGCACATGTTTTAGTGTTATCATGTACTGTTAATAAGAGAATGTTGGGAAGACAAATGATCAAAGCAATATGATGGACGAGAACGTTTTTAGGTGTTATAAGTTAAGACAATCCTGTACACATGTGTGATGTAATCATGTACAGTATAGCGTTTTCATCAAAGAGACGATCCTGAATTAATTTCAACTCAAAAATTCTTGTTAGACTCGTTTGAAAGAACAGTGGTACCTTGACTTACGAAATTAATCCGTTCCGAGGGCGAGCTCGTAAGTCAAAATGTTCGTTAGATAAAACAAAAAATTCCCATCAGAAATAATAGCAAACCAATTAATCCGTTCCAACCCCCTCCCAAACTCATATAACGACACAATCGTGTATATTTGACCTAATATATTTAAGACAAACATGTAAAAACAATGCACTTCATAATAAACATTAATAATAAATAACAGTTCATCATCATCATTTTCTGTACCCGCTTAATCCTAATTTGGGTCGCGGGGACGCTGGTGCCCATCCCAGCCAACTTTGGGCGAGGGCAGAGTACACCTTGGACAGCTCGCCAGACCATCGCTGGGCGGAAACATGCTGACAGCTTTGTCGAAAGTCAGCAATGGTTCAAGTAAAGTTTCAGTAACCAATCACATTTGCCTCAAATTGCCTCGCCTTTTTAAATTATTATTTTAAAGAAAGCATGGCAATGATTTTTCCATAAACCATTGTTTAAACTTTAAACATCACCAAAATGCTCAACTATCTATAAAAGGAAAATAAATCCAGCTCCAAAATATCTCATGGAAACGCTGATTGTCAGCAGTCCCTACATCTCCATATTTATAATTTTACATTGCACGATGCTACGTTTTTTAAAGGGGTTTTTTTTTTCTGTTAGTTTTATTTTATTTTATTAAAAAAAAAAAAAAAAAAAAATTGCTTATAAAATATCAATGACTTATTGAAATCTAATCTGAAGTTCTGGAGTTCATTACTTAAATGACATCAGTACAATATAAACTATTATAACATGCTTTGTGTAATATATTTCAATAAGTACTGGGTACTGATGTGTTTACATGCTTCTGGCATCACTGGCGCTTGCGTGTATCCGCTCTCTGTTAGCGAGGACAGAATCCCTCCTGGACAGCTCACCGGCCATCACAGGGCAGAAACATGCTGACGGCTATGCGGCTACTCTTGTTGAAAGTCAGCAATGGTTCTTTTACAACAACCTCTCACCATAGACCGGCCTTTGATGACCCAGTAAGCTGCACTGGTGGGACAGTGACAACCCATTCCGAGTGGTTCTTGAACCCCCAACCTTAGGATCAGCGATCTAGCACCTTTTACCACCAGGCCACCACTGCCCATTTCAATAAGTATGAAGGAAAGGGAAGGTCAGAATCATTCTCAAAAGAACAGTACACCTGTCAGAAGGTACACACCTGGTTTTCTAACTGCTGGGAGATTAGTGCCTCGTTCAAAACGTAACGGCTAACTCTCAACGCCTTGATGCAGTAAAGACAAGTATAACAGTTGGACGCTGATGGCTAGCTACGAAGAATTAGCTGAGTCTAACTAACAACGTTTTTATTCCTAATTTCTTTAGTGTGAGCTAGAATAATTATAGCTCTGAATCTATCCGGACACTAATCACTAGCTGTCACAGTAGAGCATCAAGAAGTAGCTAGATTGGAATGATTACAGGTATTAGGTCTCATTTTCAGTGTCACATCGGTTAAAGTTTAGATTACTTCAAAGTTAAGGTGTCTGGTGCTAAAATGTCCCCTTATAAATGTAGTGATGTTTAAAAATATAACAAGTAGAACTACGAATTCATTTTTTTAAATAAAGACAATATGAAAATTAGAGGCAGTGGTGGCCCGGTGGTAGGGTGCCGGCTTAGGGATCTAAAGTTAGAGGGTACGAACCCCGACTACTACCAACGTGCCACTGCCATCCCAACATGCAGCAAACGGGATTATCGAAGTCCGACCATGTCTCTCACTGTCTGAAAAAGAACTATTACTATCATTCCTAAAGAGGTCATTGAGTTGCCGTCAATGTGATTCCGTCCTATGATGGATGGCCTGGCGACCTGTCCAAGGTGTATTATGCCCTCGGCCAGAGTCGGCGGAGATGGGCGCCAGCTTCCCCATGACCCTAATTTGGATAAGTGGCTCAGAAAATCAATGAATGATGAATCGGAGTAAGAAGTATTTAATATTTCAAAACCAGATTTAAGTACAGGAACTGTCACGCAGATATACTCTCTCGATTTGTGCGTCACGTGATAAATTGAGCATTAAATAAATTATATTAATGACGTAAAAGCTAAAAATAAAATGCATCAAAGTTTAGAAAGTTCTCTACAAATAGATGGACCACCCCTTCCACCTCTTCTGGACTTCAGCTCCTTCAGTGTCCCATCCACTGCTGACGGTAAAAGTGCTTGCGAATAACTGTTAATTGAATCCAGAAGCCATTTTCTGGTCTGTTAATTCCATTAATTCAGCAAACACACCGCTTTTCTTCCTCCACTGCCAGTTTCTTGTCCATCATGTTCATTATTCCATCCAATTCCAGCTCACAGCTTAATACATGAAGCATCATAAATCTGTAGGCCGGCATGGCTCAGCTCATAAAGTAGGTTGGATGTGTTATGCTTACTGTTCTATCTCGAAGGTCAGAGGGCGTCTGACACACCACCATCTAAGTACATATAGTGCGTGTGTGTGTGTGTGTGTGTGTGTGTGTGTGTGTGTGTGTGTGTGTGTGTGTCTGTGTGTGTGTTGGCTCCAGCCTCCTAGTGATCCTAGTTGGAATAAGTGACAAATGAATAAATGAAAATGTCAATAGTCATTTTATTGATATTTACACCAGCAGTAATGCATTTCATCACAGTTCAATAAATCATTAAATTCATAGCATGAAGGGCTTAAAAGACACATTTAAGTGCAGTACCTCTTTCACAAGGCATTATATGTTCATCATCGGTAAACACTCTATACTGGTCAGGGTCACGATAAGCATGAGGTGGGAAGAATTCATCCCCAGACAGAATTTCAGGCCACTGTAGGGCATCACCCACACACACACACACACACACACACACACACGTTCACATACCCACTCGTGCCTAGTGGCTATTCAGTGTAGCAAATCCACCTACATGGATGTTCTTGGACAGTAAGAGGAAACAAGAGGGCGAGTGGGAAACCCACGTGAACACAGAAATTCATGTGAAACTTTCCACAAACATTTATATATTGTGCTGGTGCTGTGAGGTGGCAATACTCAACCATATTCCTCAACATGAGGTTTAACATGGGTTGGTATTCAAGTTATAATCACACAAAAGTGGGAGGATGCGATAGACATGGCAGCACGGTGGCGTAGCGGTTTGTACATCCACCTCACAGCGAGATGGCTTGCGTTTGATTCCAAGCCTGTTTGTACTGTATCTGTGTGGCATTTGCATGTTCTCCCCGTGCTTCTCTGAGCTTCCTCCAGGTACTCCGGTTTCCTTCCACAGTCCAAAAACATGCACAACAGGTTAACTGGCTGTTCCATATCACCCCAGGTGTCAATTGTTGTGTAAGTGGTGGTCCTGCAATGGTCCGGCGAGCTGACCAGGGTGTACCCCGCCCTCGCCCAGAGTCAGTGGAGATGGGTGCCAGCCTCTCAGCAACCCTAATTAGGATTAAGCGGTTCAGAAAATGAATGGATGAATGAATGTGTGTGTGTAGAACAATGTTATTATAACATTTTAATTTGTAATTTGTACATCCTGCCATCTGGATGACTGGAGGAATCCCCAAGCATGCTGCTTTGTGTGCCATTTCCATAGTAACTCTTTATATTGCTCATAGCTAGTGTGACAGCAAGACCTAATGAGTAAAGTGTAAGACGGCATTCATTTATTACTAAGTAGTGAAAAGACCATGACGCTGAAAGGTACAAAACCTCACACCCAACTGAGTCCACATACGATGACATTTAGGCAGGAAGAATCAATGGCTGACTGCCGCCCATTATTACCACAATATATCAGGCTTTGTTTTGGTCCTCACACTCATTGTCTGTCAAACCAGCGCTCAACATGATTGTTATTATTCTTATCCTCCCACCAATGACAACCAGTGCATCTCATAAACACCAACACCTCACAGGCATCATTTGCCTTGCGCGCACTAATAGCACACTAACGCTAAATACCACACTGTTTACGTTAATGGATCGCATATGTGTGACAAATGAAGTCCTGGATAAGGCCAAGTGGAGATAAGAGCTTCTTTTATTCTTGGGGAGTGATGTATTAGAAGTCTGTAGTATTCGTTTGGTTGCTCTGGATATTTTAAAATATGCATAATCCATTATGAATAATTCATCATCGTTTGCCTTCCTTCCATTAAGGACTATTACGACTGGTGTTGTATTGACCAATAAATTGGTTTCGACATTAATATGGATTTTTTGCACTGGCTTTCTGTAGGGTTAAAACGTTGGTGTTATGCATTTGGAGTTAAATACGGGACATATCTTGTTTTTGCAAGTCTTAGTGATCAGTTTTACTGACGTATACGTACATGTATATGTGTATAGAAAATCAATAAATTCATAGTCAATGCTATAAATGCTTATAATAACAATTAAATATTGAAAAAATAACACACACATAGAAATACACACACACATAGAGATGGTATTGCATGAGAAGACGACGACACACATACATATGCGTGCACACACAAATGAACCATGTAAGTCGTTTTGATGGGAGATTTTGGGCTGTTTTTTTGTTTTGTGTTTGTTTAGGTTTTAAATTTTTTTTTTTTCATAATTGGTCTTGTTTTGTGGCATTTTTCGTCAACTTTTTCCCCTATTGTTCCTTAATTTGCTTATTTTTTAATGCGATGAATATTTTTTTCGCATGAATTGACGCACGAAGTAGCGAGGGATCCCTGTATATACCGGCACACACACACACACACACACACATGCACACACACACACACACACACACACACACACACACACACACACACACACACACACACACACACACACGCCACATATACACAAAATGACTAGGGACCACTTGAAACAGCCATTAAGCCTGTTTCAAACTCCCAGTGGAAACCCATGCAAGCACTGAGAGAACATGCAAACTCCTACAAATAAGAGGAAAAAAGGCTGGAGCCTTGTTCAGCTGACTGTCAGCAAAAGCAAGATATACCTTCAGCAGCTCTCCAGTCCATTGCAAAACACACACACACACACACACACACACACACACACACACACACACACACACACACACACACACACACACAAACAACCATTCACATTCACACACACCTCGAGGCATTTGGAATAGCCAATCAGTCTAATGTGAATGTCTTTGGACTGTGCAAGGTAACCAGAGTACCCAGAGAAGATCCTATAAACACACGGAGAACATGCAAACTCCACACAGAAGCACCCTAGATAATCTCAGGACTGGAACCCATGGCCTTCTAGCTGTAAGATGGAATTGCTGACTACTAGATAAGATAAGATACAGTTTTATTAATCTCACAATGGAGAAATTCACTGTTACAGGCTCTTGAGGTACCATCAGTAGGGGGTGCAAAAATAGATACATATACAAACATACACACATACATATATATTATATAAGTAAATAAATAAATAGATACATAAATAGTATAAATTAATAAACAATAAAAGAAAAGAAGGGAACAACTTTGGAGACTGGCCTATATTAAAGTGTAATGTATCTGAGTGCAGAGTAGATGGGTTGATGTGGTTCACAGTCAGTGGGGTAGATGTGGTTGATTAAAGTGCACGGGGTTTTTATTGCACATAACCGGTATTTTCACAGACAGTTACAAAGTGGCGTTGTACAGTCTGACAGCGGTGGGAATGAACGACCTGCGGTAGCGCTCCTTCCTGCACTGAGGATGCCTCAGTCGTCCACTGAAGGAGCTGCTCAGCTTCTCTACAGTCTGGTGCAGTGGGTGAGAGCTGTTGACCAAGATGGATGTGAGCTTTGCTACCATCCTCCTCTCACTCACCTCCTCCACAGAGTCCAGTGGACAGCCGAGGACAGAGCTGGCCCTCCTGACCAGCTTGTTCAGTCTCTTTCTGTCCCGCTCTGTGCTGCCCGGGGCCCAGCAGATGGCAGCGTAGAGGATTGCAGAGGCTACCACAGAGTCATAAAAAGTCCTGAGCAGAGGTCTGCATACTCCGAAGGACCTGAGTCTCCTCAGAAGGTGGAGGCGACTCTGGTCCTTCTTGTACAGGGCGTTGGTGTTGTGGGACCAGTCCAGTTTATGGTTAAGGTGAACACCCAGGTACTTGAAACTGTCCACTGTCTCAATGTCCTGTCCCTGGACGTTCACTAGTAAGTGTGTGTGTGTGTGTGTGTGTGTGTGTGTGTTAGGGTGCTTCTCCTGAAGTCGACGCCACCGTGTCACCAGTGATTAGCATGAGACAGGTTTTTCCATGTCTCTCATGCCACATATTCTCTGGAAAAGTTTGTATGTTCCACCTAAAGAATCACCAACAAATGTTCGATAGAAACTTCCCCGGACACACATACCGACACAGTGAGAGAACCAGATTTAAAAAAAGGAAGAGCGAGGTTGTGTTAAATAGGTTCCAGAGGAGACATAAAGTTATTCACACACTAGTCGGCTCATCAGAGAAACACAATTACGCTGCGTTTTATTGGCCGATTGTGTAAGATATCACTTAAGAGGCATTCGACTGGGCTTTTGCTCATAAGAGCGTAATAACTAGTGCTGGGGTCAAAGCCTGCTATTAATTTCAAATGCACTGGCCTCTGCTGACCACATGAAGCTGGTTTATATTCTTATATTACAAGCATATGGATATACAGAAGATAGATATCTCTGCCTTGCTTAAGCTGAAAGACAGTTTGCCTCCCCGAAGTCTTTTATGCGGCTCAAAAGAAGCCAGATTTCGATATTTCAAGCCTGTAGATGTTTCAGAAAGATTATGATTGCCAGATGCTGTCAGTGATGTAAAACAGAGGATGAGAACATGCCAATTCATATCAAAGATGACTTTCTTTCCACGGGTCCTTGTAACGTTCTTGTGATCTCCGAAGCCGTATCCTAAGGCACAGCCCAGGGCGTTTGGTAAATGTCTTTCATATGTCACCAGCCTCAGTGCTCTCTGCTTTCCCAGCACTTTGTCTAAGAATGAAATGATTACCAATCATCCAGATGCTTGGACTCAGTCCTGCCTGGACCCAACTGTTTATGAGGCAAGACATCACACTAATTAGGTAACCTCGAAGAACAACAGGTTCTCTTTTCTCCTTCACGCCGTCATGGGATCGTGGCAGTTGGTTGCGGGTGAGCCGAACAACTCGAGCTGATCTCATCGGTCGCATTTGCCATACCTGGAACGTGAAATGAAAGCTCCTGGACCCCATCTGTTGGGGCGTAATGACTGTGCTATTTGGGGGCAGGAAAGGTTCGTCTGGAGCAGCTGGTATCTTTCGCCATGACCTTTTAGCATTCCTTCTGCTACCGTCTGACAGATGTGTCAACTCGATTATTTCAAAAGAGGCCTGAATAAATAACTGATTGCACGCACAGTCTCACCCAAAGAAACAGCAAATTGTCGTAGATCTCGCTCTCTCTCTCTCTCACAAACACAAACACAAACACAAACACACATGTACACACTCCACATACACACACACACATGCACCGAGTGCACAGTCACAGGGAGGAAAAAAAAAAAAAAAAAATGCAGGCAAACAAACCCAGGGGCGTATTAACAATATCAGACGCAGTACTCAAGTTTCTCTTCCACTCAGCTGGTGTGTATTTTTGACTAAATGGCTTTTCTCGAAGCTTTTCCTGGTGGACTGGAGTAAAGGAGGACAATAGGGGTGAATTGAATGCCTTCAAGTACTGTTTGCCCTTGAAGCTCCACCATTAGCTGTTTAGGGAGGATGGATGGGAGGATGAGGAAGAGAGGAGGAGGAAGGCCAGGGGGGCCTCAGGTGTTGCTCGGCAGTGCTGAATGGATTCCCTTTCGCACTGCGAGCGCACAGCTGAGGAGGCCTACAGTCTGGGGGCTAATTGACTCCCTGAGTGATTGGAGGATTGTGAAGAGCTGGCCGCAATCAGACCTGCTCTGATAGAGTTTGATGCCTCCCTAAATAGTTTTCAAATGGAGGAGCAGGTGCTGTTTTCAAGCAATCACAATCCCACCGCGCGCGCGCGCGTGTGTGTGTGTGTGTGTGTGTTTTCACACAGAGGTGTGGGGGCATTCGTCTGGATGTCTGTTGCGCGAGTGTGAGTGCGTAGCATGCACAGGTGTGTTTGTGTGTATGCATGAGTGTTTGTGTGAAGCTGTCCTTCACAGGAGACGAACAATAGGTACATATTGTTTGGAGCTGAGATAAGTCTTTGGTTGAGAATATTTACATAAATATACAGTGTGTATGAACATTATTCAGCGCTCCGAGACTATAATGAGGAATATGCGATCGTAGGGAAAATAGGAGAAATGAAAAATGTGTTATGCCTCAGTGTCGTCACTGAACACGCATATGAGAACTAAAACCACATGTAGGGTGCACGTAACATAATCTGAAAGTAGTTCATTAAAAACATGCATCCAGGCGGCATGGTGGCGCAGTGGTTAGTGGTCATGATATTCACGTGCTTGTGCAGGCTTCTTCTGGGTACTCTGGTTTCCTCTCACAGTTCGAAAACTACTCTAGATGTGAGCGTGATGGTTGTGTGAGTATTGGTTCTGCGATGAACTGGCGAGCTATCCAGGGTGTACCTCGCCCTTTCCCAGAGTAGGCTGAGATGGGTGCCAGCCTCCTTGTGTCTCCCTAATTAGGATTAAGTGGGTCAGAAAATGAAATGATTGAACAGGCGGCATAGTGGCTAGTACATTTGCGTCACAGAAAGAAGGTCCTAGATTCAATTCTCGGGCTCGGGGCATTTCTGAATGGAGTTTGAATGTTCTCCTCATGCATTCATGCGTCTCCTCCAAGATTATGCACAGCCAATCAGAGGACCGTGTCGGCCCTGCAGTGGCTTCCTCTTGGCAAGAAGGTCCTGACTTCAAGTTCCACACTCCATGCTGGTGCAGTTCTTTGTGGAATTTGCATGTTTTCCCCGTGTATGTGTGAGTTTCCACTGAGTACTCCGGTTTCCTCCCACCGTCCAAATACATGCAGATTAGGCTAACTGGCTGTTCCAAATTGCTCCAAGGTGTGGGTGTGAATATTTGTGTGTGTTGGCCCTGTGATGGACTAATGACGTTTACAGGGTATACCCCACCATCAGTGAGTTGGTTGAGATAGGCTCCAGCCTCACTGCAGCCCTTGTAGGATTAAATAGTTTGGCAAAGGAATGAATGATGTGGGGAAATGAAGCTAAATGTATCATACGTATAAAGAATTATAGTGGAACTGGTGGTGTAGTGGTAAAGGTGCTCGGCTCATGATTAAAAGGGCATGGGTTCAAATCTCTTCTGTGCTAAGACCCCTGGGTAAGGTCTTTACCACAGATTTTGCCTGTGTCTACCAAACAGTGTAAATGTGTACCGGCAAAAATACTGGGAAGGTAACCGGCTATGGACTAGCGTCCATCCATGAGGACTTGAACTCCAGACCGACTTTATTTATGAACAATTGTGGACATGTCCAAAATGATAGGAAATGCTATTGTCTAGAAAGGTGTGCACTTTGCAGCATGTTCTTTCAGATGTGCTCTTCGTGGTTCTTTTCTATGAGAAGGTTGATAAATTGGAGAATTAGCGCCTCATTCCTCAGCAGTGCACGTTTCAGAGTGTTTAGAATCCCTGAGCACGTTTCAGACCCTAAATCCCTAGTCTTACAGATCGCACTTTGAAAATCCTCTCATGATTACAAATCAGTATTGTTAGTTTACACAGATCACCAAAAGTCTTTTCTACCACGTATCCAGGCTGCACGTGTTAATAAATACAAAATCCAATACCTCTGGGACGAGAAAGAAAATTCCAATCATGTATAAATACGCATATATACATAAATAATAATAATTATATATATATATATACTGCAAAACATGATGTTTAACACTGTTTCAGATGCTGGCATGATGCGCCAACACACAAAGATAGAAATCATCGTGGGTTCGGGTCCCGGGTTAGGAAAGGACAGTTCTATGTGGTGTGTTCATTCTCTCCCAGTGTTTATGTGGGTTTCCTCCGGGCACTAGAGTTACTAAAGCCTATGGGGGTGGACGAAAGCCCGAGTCTTTCGCTCCCTTGTGCTCCCTGTCTTGCTCTACTCAAGTGAGACATGGACGCTCACGGTTGAGCTTGGACGACGACTGGACTCCTTCGTTACGACTTCCCTTCGTCGCATCTTCGGACACCGCTGGCGGGACTTTATTACCAACCGGAAGGTGCTTGGGGATGCAGGGATGGTAAGAGTAACCTGCTTGATCCGTGACTGTCAGCTGCGCTACTATGAGCACTTGGCGCGTTTCCCGCCTTCGGACCCAGCACACCGGATCCTGTCCGCTTGGGCTCCGAGGGGCTGTAGCCGATAGTGGGGACGGCCACATGTGACGTGGTTGTCGCAGCGAAGGGCTGCCCTGCCAGGGGATATGGGCCCTGCGCAGGCCTGGTTGATCGCCAGGAGACGGCCGGTTGAGTGGAGGCGGCTGGTGGACGCAGCGAAGTGCTGAGTTTCCTCCTACAGTCCAAAGAGATGCATATTACTGTACATTAAATCTTCTTCTTTTCCTTTCGGCTGTTCCCGTGAGGGGTCGCCACAGCGAATCATCCGCCTCCATCTTTATGGAAGTCATATTAATGATTCGCATGTTTGACTTGGTATAGGTTTTTAGGTCGGATGCCCTTCCTGACACAACCCTTTAGCAAGGGGCAGAAACACGCTGACGGCTATGCAGCTCCTCTTTACGAAAGTCAACAATAGTTATTTTACATGAACCTCTCATCATAGACAGTGAAAGACATGGCCCGCCTTTGATAACACAGTCAGCTGCACTGGGGGGGGACGGCGACAACCTTATGGAGAGTGGAACTCGAACCCCCAACCTTAGGATCAGTGATCTTGTTACCACCAGGCCAACACTGCCCTATGTATATTACATTAAATGGCTGTTCCAAATTGCCCCAAAGTGTGAATGTGAGTATGACTGGTTGTGTGAGTTGCCCAGCGATGGTCTGGCACCTGTACAGTGTTTACCTGCCTTCACCCAGTGGGTGATAGTAGGATTAAGTGGTGCAGCAAATGAGCAGCCGTGGAATAATTGATAACAGTAACAACCTTATCTCAATGAGCCTCCACACCACAATCTGTACATATCCATGTCTTGTTCCAGTAAACTCCTGCCTTGTTTCATTCCTTACAAAATTGCCATCAAAAGCAAACTCTGTAGTGTGTGTGTGTGTGTGTGTGTGTGTGTGTGTGTGTGTGTGTGTGTGTGAAAGTGGTGATGCTTGTAACGCTATGTGTGTGTGTGTGTGTGTGTGTGTGTGTGTGTGTGTGTGTGTGTGTGTGTGTGTGTGTGTGTGTGTGAGAGAGAGAGAGAGAGAGAGAGTGTGAGAGAGAGAGAGAGAGAGAGAGAGAGAGAGAGAGATGAAATTTTGATTTTTAAAGAATAAACTCTCCAGGGAAGATCTGAGTAGACATTATATCCGCATTGGTTTGATAAACTGTTAAATATTCCAGCTGTTTCCTGCATCAAATAATTAAAGAAATAATGAAGGCATTTTCAACCCTCATCTCCTTTTCCAGCATCTGGAGCATATGTGCAATTGCTGTATTGACATAAAAAAATAAATGAATAAAACAGTATGTTTGAAATTAGTTCGGTAAGAGAAATATGTATAGCATCGATCTGATTTCCTTTTTTATTTTTTTATTTATTTTTTTTTGTGTGTGTGTGTATTGTTCAGTTCATCAGTTCATTTTCTGTAACCGCTTGATTCTAATTAGGGTCGCGGGGAAGCTGGCGCCCATCCCAGCCAACTTCGGGCGAGGGCAGAGTACACCCTGGACAGCTCGCCAGGCCATCGCAGGGCAGAAACATGCCAACAGCTTTGCAGCTACTCTTGTCGAAAGTCAGCAATGGTTCTTTTACATGCCTCACACCATAGACAGTGACAGACATGGCCGGCCTTTGATAACCCAGTTAGCTGCACTGGGGAGGACAGTGACAACCTTGTGGAGAGTGGGACTCGAACCCCTAACCTTTGGATCAGTGATCCAGCGCCCTATACCACTAGACCACCACTGCCCTGCAGTGTGTGTATTATGAGTTTGGCAAATGAGTGAATGGCAAATGGTTTTATTTCTCACAATCCCGTGAGTGTGGCGAGAGTAAAATAGTGATTCCACTCCCTCTCATCAGATATAAATAATAGCTGGCTTGGCACGCACCACATCTCCAGGCTATCAGGGTGCATCTGATTTAAATTTGTGTAATAATTGTTAAAAATATATCTGTAGCCCTACAGGCAAATGAAACTTTTAAAGTTGACCATTATATTGCATCACGTGGTTTTAAGATATAATGATAAAGTAAACAGATAGACTGCAGGATGTGTTATCGCTAAGAGTTTTTTTAATGGTTTATAATCCATAATACCCAAGTCTAGCTATGTTGTGTTTACTCAAATAAAATATTTTTAAAAAAAATCAGAACTCAGTCATAGAAAAAAAGAGAACCTTCAGCCATGCTTTGTACTGTTAGATAATGTATAGTGTGCTTGCCTTGAAAAAAAAAAAGGCTTTTTTACGTGGCTCTATAATCACCTAACATCTTACTGAAGTTGAAAAGATATACTATATAGTTTGGGCTGGAAAGAAATCAGCCCCCTCCTTCTGTATTTATGTTATTATATGGGATTTGTGTACACGCCATCAGAGAAGCAGTCATACTGGGTTTCAGGAGGGAAAAGGATGGAATAATGTACCGTATTTTTCTGACTATACGTTACTCCGGCGTACAAGTCGCATTGGCTAAAAAAAATGCATAATAAAGAAGAAAAAACATATATAAGTCGCACGGGACTATAAATCGCAAACTCAGGGAAACTGTCAACCCTGGTTTGGAAATCAGTTGGCAGTTTATGTGAGGTTGTGGTCCTTGGTCTGATAGAGAGGGACGGTTATGTTGCATGACGTGGTAGCACCAAGAAAGTCCTCACGCAAAATCATTTATATTTATCTCCTTGAAAACTACCTTGACGTGGAGACACAGCTACACTGTTGACAAATCCCTCCCTGAGGCACATTGCTCAAGCACCCGTGTGCGAACTCGTTCCTCTATCTGTGGCCATCTAGCACCTAGCCCACGATTAGCTTTTTTGTTTGTTTTCTTCATTACAGTAACAATAATCTCCGTTTTTCTCCAGTCCCTCGCAAGTTTCTCGTTCACTCCAAACTTTCTTTCTGCTGCTCGGTTACCATTTTATGCTGCATATTTCACTACTCTCAGCTTGTAATCCGCAGAATAGGATTTTCTTTTTGGGGACATGTCTTCAGTGGTGGATGAGCAGGTACTGGTACCCAAGCCTAGAGTGCCCTCTTATGGTCGTGAGTGTAAAAATAACAAACGTGAAATTATGTTGGTTATTATGACGAACAGAATTATATGTAATGGTTTCACATATAAGTCGCTCTAGAGTATAAGTCGCACCTTCAGGCAAAGTATGAAAAAAGAGTGACTTGTAGTCTGGAAAATATGATAGATTCATAGAGTTTCTAACAGCAAATAGTAAAAATCCCAACAAAAACACTTAAAGAGCATAAACCTCTGAAATTCAGCAAAAGTGGAAAGCACTTCCCGCATAAACCAAAATATTAAATATCATTAATTTTCTGAATCGTTTAGTCCTAATTAGGGTCACATGGAGGATGGCACCCATCTCAGCTGACTCTGGGCGATGGTAAACTACACCCTGGACAGCTCACCAGACCATAGCAAGGCGGAAACACACTGACCTCTATGCAGCTACTCTTGTCAAAAGTCAACAATGGTTCTTTTACATGAACCTCCCACCATAGACAGTGACAGACATGACCGGCATTTAATAACCCAGTTCGTGCACTGGGGGAATGGGAACAACCTGTTGAGAGTGGGGCTTGAACCCCCAACCTTAGGATCAGTGATCCAGCACCTTTTCCACCAGACCACCACTGCCTATACTGCCCCCAACTGATATATGTGTAAATAAAATCAATAAATACATATTCAATTCTATAAATGGTTATAATAACAATTAAACATTCAAAAATAATGCGCAAGATGTAAATAAAATATAAAAACAATTAAACATTCAAAAATAATGCGCAAGATGTAAATAAAATATAAATACACACACATACAGACGTGTGCACACACTCAGATGCGCACCTCACATAAACATGTAAGTAGTTTTGATGGGGGGATTTTTTTTTTTTTTTTTTTTTTTTTTTTTTACATAATTGGCCTTGTTTTGCTACACTTTTTAACTTTCTCCCCTATTCTTCCTTTGTTTCGTTATTTTTTAATTTGATTAATAGTTTTTTTAAAAATGCGATGCACTGAAGCCGCATGAACTGAAGTGCCAAGTCGCGAGGGATCCTGGAATACGTATACAGTATACATATGTATGAAGTGTAGCATTCTGCATCTGCATAATACAGAAAAACATAGCAACGTAACAGTTAATAATTCATTTATGAAGAACTCCTAGATGCTAAATTTGATCTAAGTTTGATGATCTCAAATAATAGTAATAATAAAATAAACATATTCACATATATGTCAATATAAAAATAAAATTATCAGTATAATCATGACACACTCACATACAACAGGGGGGACAGTATCTATAGGACACGCCCCCATAACATTTAACCATTGAGCCATGTGCCGAGCCATTTAATCCTGTTAGGGTTGCAAGGAAATAAAAAACAATCAGTTTTAACAATGCAAAGTTATAAACTTATACCGATAAGCATGACACTAGGTCATGTGGTTGTTCTTCTAAATAACTTTACATGTTATTCTATTCTCATTCGCCATACACACTCAGCAGCCATGGAAAGCATGGTTCAGAGCTACACACTCCACCTGTCAGCAGGGCTTCTGCTCCTCGTTTGTCATTTCTATTGATTCTAGGGAATGACAGATGGTCATTATGGGAGCCTGAGACAGATTGCCTTTATAAGCCAGCCATCTTTGCTGATGTCTGTGCCAGGCTGGTCACTGGCTAGCTCTGTGCATGCCCGGTATTTGGCCAGTGGCATGGCAGGCCATTCAGTCATTAATGTCCACAATCTGGAGTCTTAAAGAGCAAAGGCCTTTTGTAAATGTGAATATGTGGGTGTTGTGTCAATGATACCTAGAGGAAGATAAAAGTGTAGCAAAGGGCTTGTGAAAACATAAATAATGTTTGTGTTTACGCTGTCAGCTTGCAATTCAACTATCATCTAAAATCATTCTGGCTCTGGAGCATCTGTTCCTGTAGCATCTGCTCTGTCATATTCCTCCACTGTTCCTTTATGGAAAAAAGAAGTCATGAGAAAATGTGGGTCACTGACCCATTCAGTCATGTAATTTCTCCAGACGTTGTCCAGCTGTGGCATGTTTTTATTCGAGCAAAAATGCAATCTCACTACCCCAGCTATTTGTCTGATAGGAAGTGATGAATAATAAAAACTCACACATCTTTGAGCCACACATATGCGATATGTTAAATGTAGCCTCTTATAAAAGCTGAATGGTGTAGCAGAGATGCCACACGGTGAGTGTGACTAACGTTAGTCAGGTTACGAGTTACAGGAAGAAAACATTAGCATTCGAGGTTAGCGTCAATCTCTTTCCTAGCTTCCATTTTAAATGCTCCTCATGGACACTGCAGCTGAAACTCCAGAGTTCTGTCGATACTACTTTGAGATAATTGTACGGAGCACTTACAAATGTCACAGCATACATTTCCAACAAGGGCCGGATTACGAAGGATGAGATCGCAATGAATAACCTGAGCATACAATACAGATTGACAGTGTACAAAGGGTCAGTGCTAATTAAATCTTTAAATTAATTTATCTTGATTTTACTGACAGCCTCCAATGTTTTATTCATGAACCTGCTGGAATCATGCCGCGTAAATACACAAGTGTAGCAGCAGCGACAATAATGCACAATCAATACATATCTCGTCTCCCCAAGGACACATGCAGTAAAATAGAAAAGTTGAAGTAGGGTCACAGAAAAGAGAGAAAACAAATAGAATATCATAATATAAGTCAATAATAAAATAATAATATCATAAATAACTATAAAATATTTCATTCATTTGCAAAACCGCCATTTGTGTCAATGAGAGGCTGGAAGATTGTATCTCAGCCGTCACTGGGCAAAGGCAGAGTCACCCTGAACAGCTTCTCAGTCCATCAGTCAGTACAATATAAAAAGACACATATGATTGTTGCTTCTTCTTTCTTCTTTTTCTTTCTGCTGATCCCTTAAGGGGGTCGCAACAGCGAATCATCTGCCTCCATCTCACCCTATCCTCTGTATCTTCTTCTCTTATGCCAACTACCTTCATGTCCTTTATGGATGTCATCCTATCCATAAATCTTCTCTTTGGTCTTCCTCTAGGCCTTCTGCCTGGTAGTTCCAACGTCAGCATCCTACTACCAATATATTCACAATCCCTCCTCTGAACATGTCCAAACCATGTCAATCTGACTTTGTCTCCAAAACATCTTACATGTGCTGTCCCTCTGATGTACTCATTCCTGATCCTATCCATCCTCGTTACTCCCAAAGAGAACCTCAACATTTTCATCTCTGACACATATTATTGTAGCTATACGTCACTAAAACATACATAGAAAGTGTATCTGGTAACTGATAGAGAGTGTGCACGCTGGTCCTGGATGTAATCCACATATGTATTTATCAAATAAAGGTTTTTGCATAGTTACAAAAATTACAAAATTGTTCTACACGTCCGATATTTGTTCTTGTTCTGCGTATGATTAATTGCCACACAGGAAGCCTGAAAGAGCTTCTCCGAAGGATTATTTCTGGGACCCTATTAATTGTATAAGAGCTATAATGTGGATATGTTCATAAAACTGCTAAGGAAATTGGAGGCTAGTTACTTAATTGACCTTTATTGGGCCTTCTAGTTCATTTGAGGATGGGAATTAAATTAACATGATCATTTAGTCCTATTACTACCATGGCCCATCATGGCAGAGTCCGTTGACATTTATGGGGCTTGATTTAGCACCCTTCTTCATTAAAGGCTTCAGTTCATCATACTGGCACACCAGTGCAAAGAGGAGATCTGTTCCAGTTCAGCAGCTCTGAAGCACTCTCTGTCTCTCTGCAGTGGGAATAACAGCCAGTTTAATAAATGTGGTGATGTAATGGATATGAAGATCACCTGGTACAGCCTTTCAGAATTATTCAAATGGTCGATATTTAAGGTGACCCGTAAGTGATTGAAAGTGCTTTAACTCTAACTTACAGGCCATTCAGATAAAGCTTGAGACTGGATGAGCTATTCAAAATGGTTCGTTTTTACACTGTTTAATATCTAAATAAAATTCCAGTGGAATTGCAGAGTGGACTGCGTGATGGGACTGTAGATGTTCTCCTTGTTACAGTACATGAGTCTTTAAGAATAAGTCTATGATTAAATTAAATTAAATATCAAGGGCAGCATGGTGGTGATGTGGTTAACATGTCTGCCTCCTGGCAAGAAGGTCCTGGCTTCGAGTTTCAGGCTCGTGCATATTCCTATTCAGTATGGAGTTTGCTTGTCATCCATGTGTTTGCATAGGTTTCCTTCGGGGTGCTGTGGTTTCCTCTCACAGTCCAAAGATATGCATATCAGGCTAACTGGCTGTTTCAAGTTGTCTGCAGGTCTAAGTGTGAATGGAATGTGTTTGCTCTGTGATGGTCTCATAAGCTGTTCAGGGAGTACCATGTCTTTGTCTACTGTCAACTGAGATAGGCCACCGCTTCATCATGACCCTAATAATGTTAAGTAGCTCAGGTAATGAGTAAGTGATTGTACTGACTACACTGAACGTTCAGGTTTTGACTCACAGTCAAGAACAGGGGTCTCCAATCTTATCCACAAAGGGCCGGTGTGGGTGCAGGTTTTCACTTCAACCAAACAGTAGCCACACCTCCAACCTGTTTCAATCAGTGATCATCAAAAGAAAGGAAAAAAAAACTTGATTGGACATTACTGCTTCAATTCTGAAGTGGAGTCATCTTGGTGAGATCGCCTTACTTAAGACTTAAAGTCAAGCCCTGGTCAAGAACATTTCTGTGTAGAGTTGGCATCTTCTCCCAGGCTTGCGTAGGTTTCTTCTGGATAGCCTGGTTTCCTCCTACAGTCACAAGACAAGCACACTAAGTCAAGAGGTGACACTACATTGTCTATAGGTGTGAATGTGAGTGAGAATAGTGGTTTGTGTTTATGTTAGCCCCATGATACACTGTTGAGCTGTTCAGGGTGTACTCCTGCATCAACCCAAAGATTGGCTTCGGGTTCTTCACAACCCTGTGGGATAAGTGGTATAGGTAATTGATGTCTTTGGGTGGATGGATGGATGGATGGATAGATAGATAGATAGATAGATAGATAGATAGATAGATAGATAGATAGATAGATAGATAGATAGGCAGGCAGACAGGCAGACAGACAGGCAGGTAGGTAGGTGGACAGACGGATGGACAGACAGACGGACGGACGAACAGACGGACAGACAGACAGACAAACAGAGAGATAGATAGATAGATAGATAGATAGATAGATAGGCA
>CM045731.1:61876416-61886416 GCA_024760905.1 Plotosus lineatus | reverse complement strand
ATATTGTCAGAGAGTTGGAATTATCACCCTTTTTTCTAATTCATTCTCTATTCATTTATACAACAACAATTTGCCACAATTACATTTTCCTTTTATTAAATAATGAACATCATAATTTTTATCTGTTTATAGCTGCATTTAATGTTGTGGAACAATTTCATGAGGCAAGTTAGTTATGAGGCGGTATAGCGGTGTCGTGGTTAGCACGTCCACCTTAGAGCAAGAAGATCCTGAGTTCGTGTCCTGTGCTCAGCGAATGGTGTGAAGTTTGCATATTCTCCTTGTGCATAGGTTTCTTCCAGGTATGCTGGTTTCCCCCTACAGTCCACAGACATGCGCATCAGGCTCAAGTGATATATTCAATTGTCCCTGTGTGTGTGTGTGTGTGTGTGTGTGTGTGTGTGTGTGTGTGTGTGTGTGTGTATTGACAATGCAATGAACTGGTGAGCTGTCCAGGGTATACTCCCCAGGGCCCAAGGTCGGTTGTTTTATTCCAGCCTCCTCACAACCCTAATAAATAATAAAGCAGTTTCGGAAAATGAAATGGAAGTGAAGTTAGTTACAGCTCAGCTTTCTCTCTTTTTCTCTTTTTTCAACTGAATCCAACAAACATATTTGACTGGCATGTTAAAAAAGTTTATAATGTTACTAAACGCTGACACTGGACACTCCAATAGCAAGATCACTTAAAGAGTGAAAACCTCCACCAAGCCTAGCAGTCTCCCAGATGAAACAATCGTCCTATTTAGCAATGTTAAACAACCCTTTAAAAATCATGGATCCAAAATTTGATCCGGATCATCTCCAAAATCTAATGTCCTTGTCCAAATCCCTGCGTCTGGAAGAAATTTCATGACAATCTGCACATCTGTTTTTGGTGAATATTGTCAATAAATATTCAAACAAACCGAGGAAATTCATTGAAACACTTCATTATCCCTCCAGAAACACCATCATATCAAACCCTTTATTATTAGGTATTAAGTAGGTTGAACGTCAAGCCATATGAAGCATGTGAATTAGCAGTTAGCATAAATAGGATAGCATACGCAAACGGCAGCGTTATTGCAAATCTTTACCTTGCAACTAACGCTATTGTCCAAACCAAGCTGCTCCAGAAAATTAATCAATACCTTCTGACCAATCAGATTCAGTAATTCAACAACGCCATCCTGTAAGAAAATGACTCTTACTTTGTTTTATCAACACGTGTGAAAATAGGCTCCTATACCAAATGTGTGCCAAGCCATGTGATTGGCAGGTGTGTGTGTGTGTGTGTGTGTGTGTGTGTGTGTGTGTGTGTGTGTGTGTGTGTGTGCACAGGTGTGAATGCAAATAAAGACATGAAGGTAATGCAACAGACCTTAAAACCTCCTTTGTATTTTGTTTACAAAGCCCAGTGATTTTCAACACTTCTTTTGGACTCTCTCTCTCGCTCTCTCTCTCTCTCTCTCTCTCTCTCCCCCCCCCAAACTGAATCAACACTCACTAAGCATACTGTACACTGGAAACTGTGTACATCTTTTTCCTATTATTTTTTAATTATTATTACAATTTATCATAAAAGGTCATGAACCCAAATCAGAAAGGAGAGAATAAAGCAGAGCGAAGTGCATGCTTGTGTAATCTGAAGTCATCTGCAGTCTGCGGTGTGATGTGCAATGCTGGATGGGGTCCAGAACGGCCTCTCTGGGGAAGCAATAGATGTTGTGAGGTTAATGTGCATTAAAGATGTACTCAGATGTATGTGTGTCTGGGTAATAGCTGTCTGGCAACATTTGCTTACCGGAGATGCATTAAGGATAAATACACTGATACGACAAAGAAAATGCTAAAGTGTAGCTATTATAATTAATAATAAATAAATAAAAGTGTAAATTATTGAAGAGGTTAGGGGGCCTTAAGATGGATGGTACAAATAATGTGACATGGAAAGTCCTTTCATATATATATTTATTTATTTATTTACTTATTTGTGTAATTCAATATTAAATAGCGCATTATAATTCAAATCACTGTCTGAACTGTTCCTATAGCGACCACAATTGTGAGACGCTCCACTGAATGTAGGCGGTTGTCGCAAGTGACGTATGGTGCTTGTGAGACAAAGCGCGGCTTATCCGGACTTCTGATCTTTCAATTGAGCAAGTGAAGGTTGAGTACTAAATAAGTATTCAAAGTGCACTTGCTCACTTGAAAGGTCGGAAGTCCAAATAAGCCGCGCTTTGTCTCACAAGCACCGTACGCCGATATTCGGTGGAGCGCCTCACATTTATTTTCATTTATTAACAACTTAAAATATTACGATAATATTAAACTGCAATTATTCACCAAATTAGTGTATATTATACAACAATAACAACAACAACAACAACAGAAAAGCAAAATTGGGGTACAGTATTACCTCCTCTAAGGAGCTCATGTTGTTCCTGCTGTTTGTTTGTTTGTTTGTTTTTAATGAACTTTACACAAAAAAAGTTATGAACGGATTTTCGTGAGATTTTCAGGGAAGGAATAGAATGAGTCCAGGAACAAATGATTAGGTTTTTCATTCACCTCCATTAAGAAAATTAAGCAGGAGAGACGCTGTCCTTCCTTGGCAGAGGTTTGCGCTCTCTCTGAGTGTCCCTATTTTTAAGGTTTTTTTGAAGATAGTAAGTCCCTCAGTGGGCTGCAAAGCCGTCAGCGTGTTTCTGTCCCTTGCTAAAAGGATTGACGGAAGGGCATCCGACGTAAAAACCTATGCCAAATCAAACGCGCGACTCATTCGCTGTGGCGACCCCTGAGAAAGGGAAAAAGTCGAAAGGAAATCTCTAAGTCCCTCAGTGCACTAACTGGGTTGTCAAAGGCCGGCCATGTCTCTTAATGTCTATGGTGTGAGGTTCATGTAAAAGAACCATTGCTGACTTTCGTAAAAAGGAGCTGCAAAGCCGTCAGCGTGTTTCCACCCTGCAATGGTCTGGCGAGCTGTCCAGGGTGTAACTCTGCCCTCACCCGGAGTCAGCTGGGATAGGCGCCAGCCTCCCCGCAACCCTAATTAGGATTAAGTGGTTACAAAAAATGAATGAATGAATAGCTATTAAGTAACTTAGTTATTAATTTTTTTTATGCATTACGGTGATCACATGCTCCATCGTAATGTTCATTGCATTTTTATCAACAGCAATAAAAACAAATCTCGATCAGCCAAACCTGCAGATTTGTGCCTTAGCCATTTTTTTCAGAAAGCAGAAGAGCTCAGTTCATTTTCTGTCTGTCTGTCTGTCTTCCTTTCGGCTTTTTCCCTTTTACTCGGGAGTCGCCACAGCGAATCATCTTGATTCGCACATTTGATTTGGCAGAGGTTTTTATGTCGGATGCCCTTCCTGTCACAACCCTTTTAGCAAGGAACAGAAACACGCTGACGGCTTTGCAGCTACTCTTTACGAAAGTCAGCAATGGTTCTTTTACATGCCTCTCACCATAGACAGTGACAGACATGGCCCGCCTTTGATAACCCAGTTAGCCGCACTGGGGGGGGCAGTGACAACCTTGTGGAGAGTGGGACTCTCGAACCCCCAACTTTTGGATCAGCGATCCAGCACCCTATACCACTAGACCACCACTGCCCCCCACTCAGTTCATTTTCTATAATCGCTTAATCCTAATCAGGGTCGCAGGGAGGCTGGCGCCCATCCCAGCCAACTCCGGGCGAGGGCAGAGTATACCCTGTCCAGTTCGCCAAGCCAACACAGGGCAGAAACACGCTGACGGCTTTGCAGCTCCTCTTTACGAAATTCAGCAATGGTTCTTTTACATGAACCTCTCACCATAGACAGTGAGAGACACGACCGGCCTTTGACAACCCAGTTAGCTGTACTTGGGGGACAGTGGCAACCTTGTGGAGAGTTGGACTTGAACCTCCAACCTTAGGATCAGTGATCCAGCACGCTATACCGCAAGGCCACCAGTACCAGCAGAACAGCGGTATTTTACAATCCATAATTTCATAATTCATAATTTAATCTGGATCCTCTCCAAAATCGAATGGAGTCTTACTTGTCCAAAGTTCTACCTGTGGTTGAAATTACATGAGAATCAGAGATAATGTATTACATATCATGCTGGCAAATAAACAAACAAGCAAACACACACACACACACACACACACACACACACAATGATGCTAAAACATAAAGGGAAGAAAAAGAAGAAGAAAAGTTTCAGACATTCACAGCTTCTCCTGTGTGTAACTCATAACTAATTTGGCAGAACCGAAACAAGTGAAGCAGAATACAATAACTTAACCATTGAGGGTCTAGACTCTAGGGCTTAGACTCTAGGGCCTTGCTCGGGGGCCCTTCATTGGCTGACAGGTTTGAGATTTAAACTCACAACCTTTCGGTGACAAGCGCAGAATCTTATTCGCGGAGCTGCCAAGACCGTGCCGAGGATGACCCGAGGGCCCTCATGGGCTACGACACTGATGAGGTTTTTTCACCTGCGGGCAAGGGGAGAGATGCTCACAGGCCTTGGTAGCTCTCACTGGACCTGCTGACATATGTCACTCCCGATCTGTTCTGCGAGAGACGAAATCTGTCAGCAAGGCGCAGACGGCCACCAGCACAAAGCTCGGAAGAACCGCGCGGATGCAACACGCTTCCTGCTAATTGGTGTTTTTGTAATAACACCATCTGTTCCTTAAGAAAGTCAGACTCCGGGAAGACACACTCCTACAGAATAAATTGATGCAGCAGACAAACAATGCATCAGTCCTCTCAGCAGTCGGATGAAGAAAAGCTAAAAAGGAAAATATTATCACCGCTTGACTCTGTACGCTATTCGAAAGTTCATATCTGTTTGCCTTCCTTGTTGGTTAGATTTACTGAATGTGTAAAAAGTGATGGGATTCAACGAGTCAACATTTTCGAACAACATTTAATTAAAAAATAAATAAAACCATACTCCCAAGGCTGCGGTGCAAACTCTGACAGCTACGTACTTGTTCTTGTTTTGTGCTGAACTGTCACAGGGTCACAGGGAGACTGGAGCCTATCTCAGCCAACATGGGGAGAAAGCAGGGTGCACCCTGAACAGCTCACCAAACCATCACAGGGCCAACACACACTCCATCTCACACTCAAGGTCACTTTTGAACAGCCAGTTAAGCCTAACGTGCATGTCTTCAGACTGTCGGAGGAAACCGCCTAGCTAACACGGTCACGTTACAGCAACGTTACTACAACGTTACTTTTAAGACTCAAACATCCCCAAACCGTTGCTGCAACGTCGTGAGCGACGTCTGTGATGAACATGGCAGAAACGTTGCTGCAACGTCGCAAATGTGGCAGAAATGTTGACATGGTCACGTTGTAGCAACGTCGCTACTACGTTTAAATTACGTTACATGCAACCTGACGAAATTGCGACCTTTCTGCAACGTTGCAAATGGTCGCAACAACGTTGCGTGTTAACTGGGTGGAGTACTTGGAGCAAGCAAGCATGGAGAGAACATGCAAACTCCATACAGAAACACCCAAGACAATCCCGGGACTCAAAAACAAGACTTTTCTCACATAATAACCGCTACGCTACAGTCTCACACACACACACACACACACACACACACACACACACACACCCTTCAAGTGTTTTCTTTGTATTTTTCTCATTCGCTGTACTTTCTTATTAATTTTTTTAAAACAAAAAACTTGAGTAAAGAATGTAAAGCTGGTGATTTAAGAGAAAGCGGCAGATTGCCACCCAGTGGCATTTCATCCCACAACACACTGTAGGGGTTTTTTTTGTTTTGTTTTGTTTTGTTTTTTTGTTTTTTGTTTTTTGCCTGAACGAAAATGTCAAGCAATTTGTATAATCACGCCTGAACTTGGCGCCTTATTCTCCCTTCATAAATACAAATAGATTCCGTAGTGCACGCCATTACTAGCGTTATTCTCCTGAACACTCTGTAATTTTAGTAAACATGCTATAAACATTATCACCAACAGCCATAAAAATAAATCTCTATTAACCAAGTGTGCAATTTCGTGCCATAGATGGGACTCCAGAAAGTGGAATAGCTGTGTTTTATACAATCTGCTGCAGAGGAATCTCCCCTGTTTCAATTCCATGGATGATTAAGCAGGATAATTAAGGTTTTTGGACATCCTCCACAGAGACAGACAGAGCAGCTGGTGACATTCATGCATTTGAAACAGCGCGTCACAGTGAATTCCCATTAATGTCAATGATCTCGACGTGTTTTGGCAACGTTATAAAGCCTGTAGGCGTGGCCGAGGAGCACCATCCAAGAAGGAGTTTTGAAAACTCGTATTCACAACAGACTCAGCGTGTCATACGTATCTGTTTGCAGTGTGGATGTAGGTGTAGTACATATTGGATATTTCTTTGCATCATCAACACATCAATGTAATGTTACAATTTCAGACGAGTCGTTTGACCCAAAAAAAGAAAAAAAAACTCAAATTTTTATTACTCACTCACCACTCATTCTTGGCTGAACCGCTTATTCACACGAGGCTGGAGCCAATCTCAGTCAACTCTAGGTGAAGCCAGAGTACACCCTGGACAGCTCACCACACCATCACAGGGCCAATACACACACAACCACTCACACCTGAGGTCACTTTGGAACGGCCAATTTGGAAACGGCCTTTGGAAGGAACCAGGGTACCCAGAGGAAACCAATGCAAGTATGTGGAGAACATGGAAACTCCACACAGAAACGCCGAGATGATCCCGGGACTGGAACCCAGCACTTTCTTGCCGTGAGGATCATGTGCTAACCAGGATTCCATCGCACCACCAGAAATATACTTAGTCAAGTGTGAAATAAATTACCAGATGGTAAAGATGGTCTCCCAGCTTGACCAGCTCAGTGTATGTTTTGGCAGCTGATCAGGCAGGATACATTAGTAGTGGACGAATATAAATTAAGCCACAAATTGTTCAATGAGTCATGGGAAACGAACATGGCGTTAATAAATTGATCCGACGGATAGACGGATGTTATATATAATCAAATCCTATATCAGCACGACCCTATAACCGTCACAAGGTACTTCCATGGAAATTAATTTTAAACGTAATCAAGTGTCATTTCCTTCATTCTTTCATTCATTGAGAAGTGAATGAAGGCAGGAAAAAAAGGAACATGATATGTTTATGTTTACATTTACAGCATACAGCAGACGCTGTTATCCAGAGCGACTTACAGAAGTGCTTAAAGTCTCTATCAGTGAATATATTCTGGTTTGTAAGAACATACACTCAGTATACCAACAGCCAACAGTCAAACCCAGGCGGTAGGATTTTTTTTTTTTTTTTTTTTTTGAAAATTATGATAATCACTTCACTTTCACTTAACATCTGAGGATGTCGTTGGGGTGCCTCAATGGCGAGACTTGGGCTGATCTGGCCTGGTGGCGCCCGTTCCTCTCCAGGTCGTAGAAACACGCTGACGGCTTTGCAGCTACTCTTTACGAAAGTCAGCAATGGTTCTTTTACATGCCTCTCATCATAGACAGTGAGAGACATGGCCCACCTATGATAACCCAGTTAGCTGTACTGGGGTGGGGGGGGGGGGGCAGTGACAACCTTGTGGGGACTCGAACCCCCAACCTTAGGATCAGTGATCCTGCACCCTAACCACTAGACCACCGCTGCCCCCCATGCTAATCATGGAATATTAAATGCATCATGGCGTTATGGCGTTATGACCACAACTGCTATTGCTATCACTACAAAATGTATTTTCCTATAGCAACATGTCCTATAGCGCAGCATGGTGGCAGACTGATTAGTTCGAGTCCCAGGCTCGAGTGTTTCTGTGTGAAGTTTACACGTTCTTCCTGTGCTTGCATGAGTGTCCTCTGGGTAGTCGAGTCTCCTCCCAGAGTTCCAAGGCATGCAAATTAAGTTAATGTTCATCAGTTCAGTTCATTTTCTGTACCGCTTAATCCTAATTTGGGTCGCCTAGAGAGGCTGGTGCCCATCCCAGCCAATTTTGGGCGAGGGCAGAATACACCCTGGACAGCTCGCCAGGCCATCGCAGGGCAGAAACATGCTGACGGCTTTGCAGCCTACTCGTGTCGAAAGTCAGCAATGGTTCTTTTAAATGCTTCACACCATAGACAGTGAGAGACATGGCCGGCCTTTGATAACCCAGTTTGCTCCACTGGGGGGGACAGTGATAACCTTGTGCAGAGTGGGACTCGAACCCCCAAACCTGTGGATCAGCGATCCAGCGCCCTATACCACTAGACCACCACTGCCCCATTAAGTTAATGTCCTTTTCCAAATTTCCTCTAAATGTGAGTGTGAATGGATGTGTGTTGGACCTGCATTGATCTGGCAAGGTGTTCCAGAAGGGTAATTGATTGATTTTGAACATGTAAAGATAACAAAAGAAAATTAAACTACACAGTGTAGTTTTATAAAGAAAATTTTATTTAAATTTTTATTTATTTATGGGGGGGGGGGGGGTGCAGTGAGAAGAAAGGTGTGTAACCGAATGACCATATTTGAAACTAACCCTTGTTCATCTCACACCTCATATACTTCATCACTGCACACAAGTTCATGATGACCACTATGTGTCTGTCTGATCTTCAAAAGCTTACAACCGGGTGCCCGCCTTTGCCTATGAAAAGAAAAAATGTCTGCACTGGCTTTAGACCAGGAGTGGCCAACCAGTCAGAGACCAACAGCCACATTTTATACTGTGTTACCCCACAGAGCCACATCATACACACGGGCACACATGAACATCACCCATCCCTCACACACACACACACACACACACACACACACACACACACCTCTGCTCAGCCAGATTTATTTTAAATTCACACATCAACATTCTCATAAAATTCTCACATCTTTGAAGGTCAGAGTGTCACTGTGGTTCATTAGCCGTGTTAATGTCAGATATTCTGTGTTCCACAGTGTGGCGGGACAGTTGGAAGTCCGATACAACACGTTTTAGTTTGTCGTTTTCAGGAGACAAGATTTCAACAATGTCACTGAGGGATTGTATAACGAACTCTCCTTCACTGTATGGCGTTTTGGCCCGTGTAACGTTCCGAGCCAGTTGATGCACTTCGTAAATTTTTGGAAAAACGGTATTTGCTTTCCTTCCTGACTTTTCAAAGTGAACAACTTGTGCTTGTGTAGCCCAGTCCTTTTAGGAAATTCCTGGTCGAAGTTAGCATGCAGTGAGCGGAAGTGACGCTGAAGCTTTGAAATGTTCTAATGACTTTAATTACATTCAAGAACAACAAAAATAAACCCCTCCCACTCTGTTAAAAACATCCTATGTTCGTCTTCATATTTTCATTTTTACTGTGCATTTTCCCCTCTGCCATTAAGAGCTAACTTGACACAAATTGTTTACTTAAATGATCTCGCTCATACTGGGAAGCTTTGTATTACAGGGATCCCTCGCTACTTCGCGCTTCAATTCATGTGGCTTCAGTGCATTGTGGAGCTTTTTTAAAAATATTCATCGAATTAAAAAATAAGGAAAGTAAGGAAGAATAGGGGAAAAGGTTAAGGAAAATGCCACAAAACAAGCCCAACTATGCAAAAAACCCAAACAAACAAAAAAACAAACCCCAAAGACAAACAAAAAACAACCAAGCCCACCCCCCACCCCCCAACAAAACTACTTACATTTTTATGTGAGGTGAGCATCTGAGTGTGTGCGCGCGTCTGTATGTGTCTGTTTTATAGTTTATTTACATCTTATGCATTATTTTTGAATGTTTGTTATTATAAGCATTTATAGCGTTGAATATGTATTTATTGATACTATATACAAATTTACATGTACGCATATGTCAGGGGGGTCGATCTTACTTCGCAGAATTCGGCGGTCGCAGGGGAGCTCGATCCCAATTAACCGCGGAAAGTGAGGGATCCCTGTATTTTCATCTCACGCACATAAGCATTTAACGAAAATACCATATTGAATTCAAGCAAAGACGCACATTAAAAAAAC
>CM045731.1:61803916-61871416 GCA_024760905.1 Plotosus lineatus | reverse complement strand
CTATGCGAATCACAAGAAAAAATGACATACCGGATCGGTCGAGGCCCGGGCCTAGAGGAAGACCAAAGAGACGATTCATGGATGTGGTGAAAGAGGACATGAAGGTCGTTGGTGTAAGAGAAAAAGATGGGGTGAGATGGAGGCAGATGATTCGCTGTGGCGACCCCTGAAGGGAAAAGCTGAAAGGAAGAGAAGTACACTAAACCTGTGAATATGTTTCCTTATGGAGGACCATTGTTAGCCTTTACAAATCTAATAATAAATAACATGGGTACCTTGTTTTAATTTGGTTTTCTTTTGTTTCCGTGTCAGTGATGGCCTAGCGAGCTGTCCAGGCTGTACTCTGCCCTCGCGCAGAGTCAGATGGGATGGACACCACCCGGCCTACGATCTTAATTAGGATTGAGCGGTTCGGAAAATGAATGAATGAAAGTTTGCCTGTAGTGCTGTCCACCATGCCGTCTCTGAATGTTTCTTGAATACACACCCATATGTAAGACATTCTTCACAATCAGAGACTATTCGTTTTCTGCACATAAATAATCTAGTCATCTTCCACTGTCACGTCTGTGTGATCATTTCAGCCCGACTATGCTCGAGCGTTTGAAAAGTTCGTGTCCGAGCTCCTGAGCTTTGTCTGAAACAGGGTCTGGTTTAGTCGCTGTGAAAACAGAAGAGCAGACCAGCATTAAGTCGGCCGTGGCAGCCTCAGGAAATGGGGACTGGGTAGTCAGAAACAGTGTTGTTCTCTCGTCCGAGGGAATGCTTTCAGTGCTCTGTTGGTGTTCCAGTGAGATCTTACTGTCAGCAATGGAGCAGCCAGTCTAATCGAAAGGATTGGATCCGTCTGTGAGAGAACTGTCCAACGCCTCCCTCCTTACAGTAGACCAGGATGTGTACCTGTATGTGACACCGCTCCACCATTTTGGTTTACGTAAAACAAGCTCCTCTGCTGGAGGTGTGCAAATGTTTGTCTTCTATACCTGGCATGTGAACAGTGCGGCGTGTCTTTGGACAAGCGTTCAACCAATCCGTGGATAAAAAAGAGCAGGTTTTAGTGTAAGCTGACCATCAACACATCACTTTTAGGAAATGCCTGTGCAGTTGTGGCCTCCAAGGGAAACGTTGCCTTGTGAATTATTTAAGCAGGGACAGTCTCTCCCTCGGGTGTGTAGAGCATGTCTGAATCTCTCATGGACCAGTCCATAAACTCACTGCTTCTGCGTTACATCAAGCATGCTCGAAAGACAGGATGTACGGTAGTTTAAGCCACAGCCACACAGGACGCACACGCTGAACTGCACGTAAAATCGCTTATTTTACACAAATTATGATTGGCAGCATCTGTCAATCAATGGTATCTTCGAGGTCTGATTGATAATTCAGCTCAGTTGAACTCAGTCCGCCCACTTTTCGTTTTGCCTACATTTTGCCTACTCATTTTGTTGGCACTTCATTCACTTTGCGTGTGCGCTTGTCGCTCATTGTTTCCTGTGCGAATGGCGGCTTTCACGCCCAGTACTGTTGCATCTGCCATCAGGTGCACCAGATCAGTAGGTCCTGATTTTGCATGATTACCAACTTCATTTCTCTTGTTGTCCCCCAAAGCATGAGTTTCAGGGATTACAGCTATCAGATCCCGACAAAAAGCAATGTTGTAAAAAGAGAAATGGGTGCCTTGCTGTTCTTCCGCCGCTATTCCTTCGCCAAAAGGGATTGCTTTGGAGATAAACTAGCATCACATTGGTTATTGATGAGAAACTCTGCACTGATCTTCTGGTTGACTCCAAAGTGGTGACATTCCATGAACGCAAACCTGTGCTGTTTCTTGTTGTTCTTGATAACCAGCTGTTGGGACCTCTGATCTCATAGCTGTTACCAGACAGGTTCTTTTGTTATACAAACGTGACGCCAAACCAGGAAGAATTTGGTGAGAAAGTTCCTCCGAAAGGAATTTGACTAAACAGTACAGTATTTATATCTATTGTGAATAATGCATGATCTAATGGGTGCGCATTACAGACGACCTTTATGTGAAGTACAGAACTGATGGTTTGTTTTTAAGTGTAACTTTACTGCAGTCCAACACTGCAATATTTGGAATTCTTATCTTTTTAAACGTAACATTCAGACAAAATGCTAAAGAAGAGTTAAAGGCTAGCGCTCATGCTATAAGATTTACTTGAAAGATTTACTTTTCATGATTTAATTTGAAATGGCATCTGTACTTGTCAAGTGAGCTGAATGGCTAAAAGCAAACATTTTAATTGGATACTGTCAGATCTTCAAACAAGTTTGCGAGTCTATATCCTGTCGCTCCACATGCAGGCGAGATGCCTTTGTACGCGTATCACACTTATGGTGGTTAGCCTGTAATCATCTTAAAAGTCTGCTGCCAGAGTGTGCTTTAGCTTTTCAGCACTTCTTTCCTTTCTTCACATTTTAGTTGTCATCCTTTTTTTTTTTTTGCCTGTCATTTATTTGAAATTGATTTTTTTTTTCTGTGTCTGGACACTAGTGGATGTTCATGTTTTCTCCATTTCTCGTCATTTTCTGCTATTTTTGCGGATAAATATCCCTATTTAAGTGCTCCTGTGGTGTCTCTCTTTACCGTGATGGAGCTGACCCTGTATGTACGTGTACGGTTTAGTGTCCTTTCATAGATTGCAGCAGACTGCAAATTCGAGTGCACGTGCCAAAATGTGATCCAATCTTATTGCAGTCTTGCTTTAAAGCAAGACGGTCCTGGGTTCAATTCCAAAGCTCACGCATTTCTGTGTTCTGTGTGGAGTTCGGATGTTTTTTTTTTCATGCTTGTGGTTACTGTGGTTTCCTCCCATTCTTCAAAGACATGCACATTAGGCTAAGTGGCGGTTTCAAATTGGTCCTTGGGTGTGTATGTTAATATTGTGGGGCCGGTGGCGTAGTGGTTAGGGCGCTTCACTCATGATTGGGAGGTTGTGTGTTCAAATCCCAGTAAACCCCCCGGTGCAAGGTCTCATTCACAAGTGTATTCACCCAGCACTATAAATGGGTACCAGTAAAAATATACTGGGAAGGTAACCTGCGAGGGACCAGCGTCCCGTCCAGAACGAGTCGAACTCCTGGTAGCTTCACACTATGGAAACCGGGGATAAGCACCAGCCTGATGAGCCGCTATGGCTCGGGTGTAAAAAGCCGAACAGACTTTACCTTACCTTACCTTGGGTGTTTATGCCAATATTTGAGTGTCCGTGTTGCACTGGGATGGTCTGGCAAGCTGTTCAGGGTGTACCCTGTTCTCAGCCCCTGTCAGCTGAGATAGGCTCCACCCTCCCCACAATCCTAATTGGATTAAGGGGTTTGGTTAATGAATAAATGATTGATGCTCATATCTACTGATGGTCTGTAGAATTGTACTTGTCCTTGTCCGCCTCTGGGCAGTGTTATTGTTGATAGGAACATGGCACCATGTCATTGTTCATATGTCAATAATAAGCAGTAGTTTATTTATCCTTATGTGTAGTGAAGGGAAATAATTGAAAATAAATTAGTCCAAATATTTATATTGCTTTTAAAACGATCATTTGTATTTCTGAATCGACAAAAATGCAAAGCGCCACGGTGTTTCCTCACAGCTTGTTCCGCTCACTTTCCTCGAACCCACAGGAGGACCTGAAACTTACCCAGAGTGCCAGGAACCGAGAAGCAAAACAAATGCAGCAGCTGGAGAGAACGCGGCAGAGGAACCCTTCTGACAGACAGATTATTGTATCCTTCCATCCTGCTTTAATCCCTCAGACTACATATGAATAAATAGTGCAGGTTTAGACTTGCACTGCACCACAACACGAGTCTAATATGAAAGAAGCTATATCTTTTAAGCATTCTTCTCGTGAATCCTATTTGAACATTCAACATTAATCCATATTTGAGTGACTGTAAAGATTATTAATGTCAAGTGCATATTAATAGTCATTTAATTACTGAAATAACGGATTAACAGGTCACATGAATTTCTCCACCAGGCTTAGAGTTCACCATCCATCTGATCACGCCGTCACTGATCAGGGTTATACTGCTCCGACCCTGCACACACGTGCAATAAACAATATGTGATATGAAACTAAATTCAACTTTCAGTTTCCCTGCAACAGCTGAAGATGTGGTGTAGCTCGAACGCTTGAAATGTTTATGCGTCCATCAATCGAAACTCTGTTTCAACATTTTTACTTCTCTCTTATTGTTACCGTCATTGAAACATGTCGCCAGTGTAGCACAGAGCCCTATGAAGGGAACATTTGCATAGTCCGTGTGACTGTTGTGTAGTAATCACATCGTTTCATCTCGGTTATTTATTCAACATAGAAGTCAACATGACGCGGTTTCCCGAGTGACAAATCGACTTTTGAAAAAGAACTCGAATCCAGGTTGATGCCGCGGCCGTCCGACCCTGGGAGTAGATAGGAGCTAATTGGCCGAGCTGTGGAATACAGGAGGCGTGTACTCACTTATTTTTCACAGTGCTCACCTTCCAATCATGGGTGTCTGTCAGCTCATTCGTACCAAGGGGCGGATATCACTTTTCCTCTGAGTGTCCTAGGGAGCATACACCTGTGTGGGGGTCTGCGGAATTTGCGGAATTAAACGGTCTTACCCCCTAAATTTGATCCTTTTGGTCTAAAAATGTGTCAAACAAAATATTCTGGATAAAAAACAAATTTTAGCCGATGCTCAAGTCACCTCTTTCGTTGCCCATAAGACACAACCGTTTATAATTAGAGATGCTCTGCAGCATCACATGTACCTCGTGAAAGCACATTCAAGAAAACATGATGCTGCAGCGGCCATAGTGTGAGTACCGGATGAAACATGGAACAAGGCCCACATTCCAGTCAGACCCTCCCATCATGCCGTGAAACAACTTGAGAGATTAGTGCAGAATTGGGAAGCACTAAAGAAGAATCAAGGTTGAAGAACAAGTAAACAGATTGAGAATGAAGAGAGATTTAAGGAAACCTTTGAAGATCTATTTGATATCGCGCACCAGGATGCTTCCTCTCTGATAAAAATACCCGAAGACAGAGAATTTCTAAATGCTCAGAGGGAGAAAGGAAGGCGTGGTTCAGTGACTGCTTACAGTGGCCTTCTATCTAAGGATGAAGAATAACATCAGTTCCTCCTTCAGATCATTCAGGACCACAGGAAAGGATTCCCTGATGCTAGAAAAGAAAGGATTGTTCATGAGCTACAAAACTTAAAAGAACCTCACATTTCAAACTTGACATTGGTTTTTTGTTCGAATAGTATTATACATCAAAATTTCATTGTTTTTTGAGCATAGCCTAAAGGTGATTAAATTTTCATGATTTTTTGCACAAAGTGGCTTCTTATTAAATGGAACAAAATGCAGGGGCGAGAGGTCACAAATTAAAAACTTTAAAAATAAGGACCACCCTAATATCCACCCAAGCCAGTGTGGAAGATGCTGTTCAGTGCCAAGACCAAGCTAATTTCAAGACTCCTCCTATGGATGCAATCAAATAATGCTCAGAAAATCATCTCATGAGATTCTGGGATAAAATTACAGAGCTGGGTTGTGCTATAGTAGACTAACATTGCTACCAAGGTTACATGCAAGCCATGATGATGATGATGATGATGAGATATACATGCCAGCTGTTTGTAAAGCGGCGGGTGGCAGCATCAGGTGTCACAGAGGGAGCTTTTTTTTTTTTTTTTTTTCTTAAATATATTGTGTTAATCCCACAAGGGAAGATTATTGCCTTTGCATTTAACCTATCAACAGTGTATATACACACACACACACACACACACACACTTAGAGCAGTGGGCTGCCCCCCACATTGGGGTGTTCGGAGAGCTGTTGGGGGTTAGGTGCTTTGCTCAAGGGCACTTCAGCCATGAAGGTAAAGGAAGCTAGGTGCTATTCAGTTCCCCACCGCCGCACGTTTTTCCGAACTAATGACCTTTCGTTCCCAAAGCCATTTCTTTACCTGTTGCAGGTTTACGCACCTTGCTAATTGGTGAGGGTCATACCATTGGGAAGACAGTGGGAATTGGTAGGAATTGGATACAAAATGAAAAAAAAAATGAGCACAGCTCAGCATCAACATAATGAGGCTCTGAAATGACTTGAGGCTCTTATTGGTGATATTTCACTCAATTGAGGATCTGTATGGTATTTAAAAAATTACAAAAAATACAAATTAGACCCTGCAATGTATTCTTTACCAGCTGATTTTGTGACGGTCTTTGATTGACATATTAAACAGTGAAATTATAATGCAATGTTAGGTTTTAAGATATTTGAGAATTATTATACTGTACTTAATTTTCTGAATAATGAAAGTACTGTATCCTGATCATTTTGTTCCTGTAAAGAACAAATTTCCTTAACTGATTTTTCCAGTCACAGGTGGGTCTTCCCAGCCAAGATTAATACATATGTGCACACACACACACACACACACACACACACACACACACACACATATATACATACATTATATATACATATATATATATATATATATATATACACACAGTACTGTATATGAATGCATGCCAATTTTTGCACATTGCAGTGCACTTTGGTACTGAGCTTAGAGCGAGACTTATTTCCTGACACGAGCTCATCAGTACATGAACAGACTGCATGTGTGAACAGTTAGTTCTGCATCGTGACTGTCAGTTATGTCGTGACAGGCTGAGAGCGAGCTGCAGCGAGCCACTATGGATGCCACGCGCACGACTCGCCAACTCGAGGAGACAATAGACCTGTTTGAAAGGCAGAAGATCCGAGATATCAAGGTCATTGAGATTTCACAGGTTTCTGTCTGTCGGGTGAAAGTGTTGCATCATTATGAGCTGTACAAGAGGATTCAGAATTGGGTTTATTTATGCATACCATGTATAAATGTTATTTTAGCTGCTTGAAAAATCATCAGATGAATTAGGGATGTGTCAGATTATATTATGTAATCACATGACATAGTTTACATTTATGTCGATTTTTAGAAGGTCTTATTCAGAGCAACATGCATTTATTATTATTTTTTTATACAACTGAGCAATTGAGGGTTAAGGACCTTGCTCAGGTGCCCTACAGTGACAGTTTGGTGGGACTGGGGCTTGAATCCCTGACCTTTTGGATCAGTAACCCCAGAGATTTAACCATGAACTACCCTGACATAGTAACAACTAGATATTATATTTATTTTTATTTTATAAAATGGTGCCCTAGTGATCAGCGCAATCGTCTCACAGCAAGAAGGTCCTGGGTTGGGTTCACAGACTTTGACATTCCTTTGTGGCGTTTGCATGTTCTCTTTGTGCTTGGGTGGGTTACCTTCGGGTACTTCGGTTTCCTTCAACAGTCGCATTAGGCTAATTGGCTGTTCCAAATTGCCCCAAGCTGTGAGTTGTTCAGGGTGTATCCTAAGTTCACCCAGTGGCTGTTGAGGTAGACACCAGCCTCTCTGGGACCATAGTAGGCATTTGGACACTTCTTTTTCCAATCATTTCAAGTGCACTTTTTTAAATCTAGGGTGATAGAACAATTGGAAACGATAAAATTTGATGGCTCATTATAACCGAACTATAGATGATAGTTCTTTTTAAATGAGCCCTTTGTGCTGATATAAATGGTAATTGCTTTGAAAATATTTACAGATAATGGGCTGTAATGGCAGCTTCAAAAGGGAGGATTAAAAGGCTGTATATCTTTATTGCCATCTAATGTATACTCAAAAATATAGGATTATTGACAATGATATTCCGTTATAACATATTTATTGAGCATGTTTTGATATAATTTTGACTTAATTTCATGTTTAAACGGTCATTTAAACCGAATGTGTTTGATGGCATTTTCATGAATTTTCATCCGGGACCAGATCACTCACTCACATCACTCATGGTGGCGCCCAGTATGGAGCCTGCAGGATCATGGATCGGCTTCAAACTTCGTACTTTCCAACTTTATTACATAAACTACACACCTGCACCAGTTATTTGTATCCCTGGAATGTCACACTAAATGAAATTATAATGTTAAAACTTGCGTTCAATTCGAACTCTTTGGAAATTCAGCAAAACTTGATGGATTTTCACCGCATAAAAAAATTGGGACATTGGTAATCAGCGGGGTGGAGATATACAGATGAATCAGGGATTTTTCTAAGTGCCTAAACGTAGTAAGTGTAAGTTTTTCAGCAAATGACAAAAGAGACGGTTGTAATGTAATACTTGTTTTTGGATGTAGTTTGTGTTATTTATCAGTAGTGTTAATGTCCTTATTATTTTTCTAAATGTAGATTATACCCCCATTTCATTGGAGCACGGCACACTTACGGAAGCAAAAATGTTATCCTCAAACGTTCCGCAATTATTCCCTTATCTTCCTTCTCATTCCGTATTTATTCATTAAGTCTTCCTCCACTTCCGTATGCTTTTGGCAGGTCAAAATATTCCATGAACGTGCTTTTGAACATGTTCAAAAGCACATTCACTGAAAAAAAATTCCGTGAGTGTTCAAGTGGTCCTTCCGTAAACAGTCCGTCATTTCCGCAAGTGGTCCGTAGTCTTTCCTTTTATACCCCAAGTGTTCCGTAACTTATCTGCAAGTCTTCCCTCCTCTTCCGTATGGTCAAAAGCAGTGACGGAGAGAGCTGCTCTACACACCTCACACCATCAGCAGCAGCGACATCAGACCAAATGCTTGCTGAGTGCTTTGCCCCTCACTTTAGCTGTACGTGCGGCACGCTGTCTACTCCGTCCGCGCACGTGATCATCGACATGAGGAGGATGATCATGCAGACCCGATCAAAGTCCATCTATGGCACACCGTGAGTATTTCACCTTCACTGATCCACTGCCGATTGTGGTTTGCTTGAGACCTGATTGGGTCTGCATGATCATCCTCCTCATGCTGATGATCACGTGCGCGCGGACAGAGTACAGAGCGCGCCACATGCACAGCCATATTTAACGCACCGCCTTAAAATAAATGATCAAGCAAACACAAAGCGGGGTTCAAAGATCAGCGCGTCTTAAACACGGGTTCAAGTGCATACTTTCATCCAGCACAGGCTCGATCAGAGGGGTTGGGGAGTCGGAATAAAGCCCGGATGATGCTCTGAAACGCACCACACACCGAATAGATGAACCAACCTGAAGGGAGAAGAACAGAAATTTTCACCACATCTCAAGGTGACGCCTTGAAATGAAGCACTAGGGCTTTTTTATTTTTTTTACCCGGCCATCAAATAGACTAAGCTATTGTATATTGTATTGTATATAATCTGTTTGGCAGAATGAGTTTACTTGGTCGAATCCGTGTATTTATATGCGGAATCAGGTGCAAATCCTTTGATCTTTGCCTATTTTTCCGGATTGAAATGTGGTTATACCGGGTATTCCTCAGTCATTCCGTGTTGAACGTAAACGTTCCGCTGTCATTCCGCGTGTTCCCCCAATCATTCCGAAGCTCTTCCTTCTCAAATGGGTTATTCCTTGAGTGTTCCGAGCTTTCCGTGCGATCCGTGAATTATCCAAAAGTCTTCCTTTGCAATCTGTAGCTATTTGTACTTATTCCGCAGTTCATCCGTGGGCTTTTCCATACTTATTCCGAAATTGTACCGTGGTTTTCCTGTACTTTGCCGTGCCTGTTCCGCGCTTGATGTGAACTTTTCGAAAGTATTTCGAATTTCCACTTTTCTGTAGGATTATGACCCACTTTCCGTGTAAAAATGCCGAAGCTCTTCCATAGACTGCGTTCCACGCCTTTCTGCCACGATCATTGCATGCCGTGCTCCAGTGCAATGGCGGTATTATACTAAAAATGAAGAAACACCATTCATGAGCTTGTTGTGTAGTAGGACTGTGTATCTAACAATTGTATGCCAGCAGAATGTTACAAATTAGTCAACCAAGTCCCAGGCATATAATTGTTTTTAGTATATACCACAAAGAACATAAGCAAAAAGCATACTAAAACAAGATTTGTATGGATTATTTATTACATTTCTTAAAGCATTACGGATGCAGGTGATCTCTGAGTGTATGCATGAGCAACTGGAGGAGAGCTGTGTAACAGGATCTCTTTAATGCGCTTTAAGAGTTTAGAGTTGTATCCCAAGCTAAGTGTAGCAGATGCTATGTTTTCAGGGGCTGTCCACGTCCGTCACAGACACTTCTTGTTAAAACACTAGCAGCGCCGTTGTTTTATGGATTTAATTTACATCGGGATGTTGTGAGTTCAAATCCCACTGAGACCCTCACTGTGCTAAGACCCCTGGGCAAGGTCTCAACCACAAGTGTGCCTCTGTTCACCCAGCAGTATAAATGGGTACCAGTAAAATATACTGGGATGGACTAGCGTCCAATCCAGTAGGAGTTGAATCCTCATCGCTTTACGCTACGGAAACCGGGGATAAGCACCGGCCTAATGAGCCACAAGGCTCGGGTGTAAAAACCCAACAGACTTACCTTTACCTTACCTATGTTGAATGATCCCTGTGGCACATCCTGCCAGCCTATCGAAACTGGGTGACCTTGACCTAGATTTCAAGGTCAATTAATCAAAAGTTCCTTTTAACACTCCAGAGTGTGCAGACCGGTTTCCAATTCTTACCTGTAATACTTTGTGTCTAGGTCTTCCAGCCTATTGAAACTGGGTCCAATAAAAGTCAAGGTCACAGCGGTCATATGAAATATGCGTGTGGTCATGTCAAAAGTCAGAAAAGTAAAATTTAGCTCAGGATTGTTTATTTATACCAGATATTCCAATGGACATGCCTGTTAACCTTGTAAAAATAAAAACATGATGATGCATATCCCCCGTGTGGTCAACAGCACAATTAGCATCATGCTCTGCAACAACAACATTCCTAGTATATATCTTTATTTACCTACCGAGTTATTCACGATAAATCTGATCAGTCTCCCCTTTCAGAATTTAGTACATAGTACACTGAATCAAAAGTAAACCCTCCTCTATTATTGTTTTAGTATATATTACACAGAAACACAATTAAAAACAAACTAAAATATTCTTTTTGTTTGTTTACTTCTTGTTTTAAAGCATGATCATGATGACACTTTCTGCTCCAAATGACCGTGACAAACCACGCGTCTATTGTTTTCAGTCAAGTAATATCCACTAGGAATAATAAGCAATTATTGAAGGATGAAAGTATGATATAGAGAATTATTTGCTTGAGGGGTCGTTATCCACTGAGGCCAAAGGGGACTGTGGACAGTTACGTTACTATGTTGCGTGTGCCGGTGTGCCATGAATTAACGTATCTGATAGAAACAATGCAATAATTTGGTTATCCTATGGTAATGATGCAATATCAAGAATTCGTGGATGGCTTTCCATCAATCAGAAATGCGAGAATCTCTTGATTGTACAATCACGCTCCAATCGGGTTATGCCTTTCCTGTATAGTATAAACTGCTATATTCTGCGCTTTATTACAGCTTGTACTGTTACCGACTATCTCAGATTAATCTAATCATCTTTGACATACACAGTTGTCATCAAACTCCTGGAAAGCTCATTAAAAAAGCAGTATTAATAGCATACTCTGGACAAGGATTGTCATGAGAAATGTCGTCTGCAGACAGTTCTTCAGCACAAGACAGTTCTGTCTTCAAACTTTGTGCTAATATTCAGCAACTATAAGCTCTTCTTACTTCTCTGGCTGAATGTTCGATTCTATGAATATAATGAATCTGAGGTAAGGTAAAGTAAGGTGAATTGGCAGCTAAGGGGATTGTCAAAGACAAGATCTGGGAGACTAAGAAGTAAGATGGAGAGATGATGGAATTACCCGCATGCTGGACCTGCAGAAAGATGCAGTTAACACCGGAGCATTCGTGCACTGTTCTTCCATACTACTTGTTCAGACATGGTCTGCATGGAGGAGTCATCAGTAGTAAACCTTACCTATGACGTCAACACAGAAGACTGTGGGGCCGGTGGTGTAGTGGTTAGGGTGCTGGTCTCATGATTGGGAGATTGTGTGTTCGAATCCCAGTTAGACCCCCACTGTGCTAAGGGCAAGGTCTCAACCACAAGTGTGCCTCTGTTCACCCAGCAGTGTAAATGGGTACCAGTAAAAATATACTGGGAAGGTAACCTATGATGGACTCGCGTCCCATCCAGGAGGAGTTGAACTCCTGGTAGCTTCACGCTATGGAAACCAGGGATAAGCACCGGCCTGATGAGTCACTATGGCTCGAGTGTAAAAAAAAAAAAAACAACAGACTTTCCCAACACAGAAGTCAATGTCTAGAGTCTACAAAGCATAGCATACCTTAAAATTCATCATGAGTTGTTTATGTTATAAACTATGGACTCTGTATTGATATTTGTAGGTTATATTGCTTCATCTGAAAGAAGCACTTCCCATAAGCTCTACAAAAGTTTTGTGGCGTGTGTTTCGAAATGTTTTAAAATTCTTTTAAAACAATTTTATTTTGTTTTTATTTGGATGTTGTTTAAAAAAAATTGACTTTTCAAAGACTACATAGTAAACATGGAACAGGTGACGTTTCTACCAAAGAGCAAACAGCCACTCAGCATTGCGAGGCACAACAGCTAGTCAGCCGTAGCCTAATAGTAAGAGAAGCGACTTTGAGACCGAAAGGTTGCTGGTTCGATTCCTGAACCATTAGGGAAAATGTGTGGTGGTGGGGTGTGAGAGGTCCTTCATGGGTGGGGAGTGAGCTTCCTTCCTTCAAGCTGCTCCAAGTGTGTGCATTCACTTTGCTATATGCAAAGGCAATAATTTCCCTTGCGGGATTAATCAGTATATCAAAATCAAAAATCAATCAGCATTGTTAGTCACAACAGCCAATCAGCATTGGAATGCATCTGGACACCAGACAAATGGACATAAGGGTAAAATCAAGTTTACTGTTTGTGTGGTTCTCTGTTTACTTACCTTTGGTCTTGGCTGTTATTAATGAAAATTTTATGTTTGATCATAAAGCAGCTTTGATTAATGAGTTTAGACTATTCTACTGTACTGTTTATTACGTTGTGGTCATCTTGCGATAAACTTGAACCCCATGCATGCTGTAAAAATGCAGCACCTTAATTGTGCGGCTTTTTTTTTTAATTAATTAATTAATTTATTCATTTATTTATTTAGACTTGAATGAAAGCACAACTCTGATATATTTTTTCCGAATACATTGGGTTTACAGATATAACAGCCTATTTTTTTTCTGTTTTTGCAGAAAATCTTTGGGGAGTTTGTGACTGTGGAGATGGCCTTTCATGCCAAAGCATTGGAAGTGTATACTAATGCCTACCAGCATATCCAAAATGTGGATGAAGAAGCCGATCTCGAGGTACTGGCCGAAATCTATATGTGTATACACATATATATATATTCTTCTATAATCACCTGAAGAGAGAGGATGGTTTCACCACCCCTCGAAACAGATCTGTAGTGATAAATGGAGTTTCAATAGAAAGTCTTTGTCCTGTCCTTTTATTTTTGTATATATATATATATATATATATATATATATATATATATATATATATACATACACACACACACACACACACAATGGTACCTCAATTTACGAAATTAATCCGTTCCAGAGCCTTTTTCGTAACCTGCATTTTTCGTAAATTGAACCGCATTTTACATGTAAAACGCATGATTCGTTCCAAGGATCCCAATACTACCCCCTAAACCCTTTAAAAATTATAAAAGCATACCTTTTAACACCTCCTATCGTACCAATGGTAGACGGGTTTGGCCATATTCCTTTGTGATATCACTCGAGCCCGTTTCTTCTTCTCACTCGCACCGGAAATCACACATGCACGCGTGTGTGTGTGTGCACACGTGTGTTGACCATGTCTTATCAGAGTTATAATCTTACAAATGTTTATGAAAGCCTGAGTCAAGAAATAAAGCGTGAAACAACAGTAACTCTGTCCTTTACACGAAAAGCATCATGGTAGATTCAGCTCCATAATAGGCAATGGGAGGGAGCTGCATCATCCCTCCTAGCCAATTGGAGGTCAGCGGAGTGGGATGTTGGGAGATAGCAAATGGGAGGTAGCTGCGTCATTCCGCCTAGCCAATGAGAGGCCAGCAAGGCAGGATGATTGAACGCCATTGATGGGAGAGCAACTTCTGGATTGTTTGAATGGCACGTTTTAATGTTTGAATGGGGCGTTTGAATTTTTAAGATGGCGCTTTCGTAACGTGAACTTGTTTTGTATACAGAGACAAAAATTTTAGGAAAATGCGTTTCGTGGTGAGACTTTCATAAAGTGAGGTACCTATATATGTGTATATATATATATATATATATATATATATATATATATATATATATACACACACACACACACACACTTTTTTTTGTAGAATTATTTCTAATCTCAATGTTCTGGGGAAGTGGTCGATCATCAAGTCATCACTGTTGGGCAAAGCTCTTTCCCCTATGACTCCATCTATTCTATGTACTATCACATGGAAACTGAATTCCAAAAAAAGTTGAGACACTATACAAATTGTGAATAAAAACTGAATTCAATGATATGGAAGTACCAAATTTCAATATTTTATTCCGAATTGAACGTAGATGACAGGTCAAGTTTAAAGTGAGAAAATGTATCATTTTAAGGGAATAATATGTTGATTTTAAATTTCATGGTGTCAACAAATCTCAAAAAAAGTTGGGACAAGGCCATTTTCACCACCGTGAGGCGTCCCCTCTTCTTCTTACAACAGTCTGCAAACGTCTGGGGACTGAGGAGACAAGTTTCTCAAGTTTAGAAATAGGGATGCTGTCCCATTCTTGTCTAATACAGGCCTCAAACTGTTCAACTGTCTTGGGCCTTCTTTGTTGCACCTTCCTTTTTATGATGCGCCAAATGTTCTCTATAGGTGAAAGATATTGTTCTAGAACCTGAATCTACCTTTCTGCATTGACGGTGCCTTTCCAGATGTGCAAGCTGCCCATGCCACACGCACTCATGCAACCCCATACCATCACCGATGCAGGCTTCTGAACTGAGCGCTGATAACAACTTGTCTTGTCCTCTTTGTCCTCTTTAGTCCAGATGACATGGTATCCCAGTTTTCCATAAAGAACTTCAAATCGTGATTCGTCTGACCACAGAACAGTTTTCCACTTTGCCACACTCCATTTTAAATGACCCCTGGCCCAGAGAAAACAGTTGCGCTTCTGGATCCTGTGTAGAAATGGCTTCTTTGTACTGTAGAGTTTCAACTGACGACGGTGGATGACACGGGGGATTGTGTTCACCGACAATGGTTTCTGGAAGTGTTGCTGAGCCCATTCTGTGATTTCCCTTACAGTAGCATTCCTGTTTGTGGGGCAGTGCTGTTTAAAGGCCCGAAGATCACGGGCATCCAGTATTGTTTTTTTCAGCCTTGACCCTGAGGCACAGAGATTGTTCCAGATTCTCTGAATGTTTGGATGATGTTATGCACTGTAGATGACAATAACTTCAAACTATTTGCATTTTTTTTATCTGGGAAAAACACCTTTCTGATGTTGCTCCACTATATTTCTGTGCAACATTGGGGGAATTGGTGATCATCTACCCATCTTTTCTTCTGAGCGACACTGCCACTCTGAGAAGCTCTTTTTATACTCAGTCATGTTGCCAATGGACCTCATTAGTGGTAAATGGTCTTCCACCTGTTCGTTATAAGTGCAGTTGACTTTTCCAGCCTCTTATTGCTGCTTTTGCCAACTTTTTCTGAGATTTGTTGACACCATGAAATTTTAAATCAACATTTTTTTAAAAAATGATACATTTTCCTCAGTTTAAACTTTTGACCATGTCATCTCTGTATTCGGAATAAAATATTGAAATTTGGCACTTCCACAATATTTCCATTCAGTTTTTTATTCATATATATATAGTTGGTACAGTGTACCGACTTTTTTTTGGAATCCGGTCTGTACATAGATGAGGAACATATCAAGGTCCTGGGTTTGAGTCTCGGGCCTTTCTGTGTAGAGTTTGTATGTTTCCTCTCAGTTGCCTTCCACAGTCCAAAGATATGCAATTATAGGTTAATTGGCTGCTCCATATTGCCCCTAGGTTGGAATGATTGTGTGAGTGTTGGCTCTGCAATGGTTTTGTGAGCTAGAGTGCACTGAGATAGGATCTAGCTTCTTCGCGGCTCTATCAAGAGTGCGTGAGAAGTGGGAGAAAAAGATGTATAAAGAATATTGTATTTGATAAATGTGTGAATTATTTTCTTCTTTATAACCATACAAAAGATGGTAAACAGAACTGGTTTCATCACTGTTCTACAGGCTCTTCACAATGTTCCCTCATTGCCGTCTGCCTCTCCCGGCCTTATTCTGCTGTATTCCCATCTACTCCGCATCCCGGTTCCTAAAATACAGTCTGTTTTATAGCCCCTCTTGCGTATAACAGTTTGACAGGCATCTTGATAAACATGCTCGGCTTGGCTGCTGGGGTGAATTATTTTATTATTGGTAAATGTTCATGTTTATGGATTCTTAATTTGGTCTGCCAAATGTTACCATTCTCAAGATGGGGATCTTATCTGTGCTGCATCAAATCTGGAATTGAATTGAGTTGAATAGAACCTAATCAAGCCTGCTACATGATGGTCATTTTGGCACCAGCCCCAGGCAGTAATTTCCAAGCTGGTATAATGATATTTATTATTAAAATTTGAAAATAATGAAAAAATAAAAATGAATGGTTCCTGGTTCAAATAACAAAATTTTTTTACATTTAATACATCTTATCCACATACATATCTTTATAACTAGGAATGGAAAGGTTTAATGGCCCCCAAACTTCCTTATGGCTGACCGCGTTTGTTAGAGCAGAGGGCAAAATCTCAAACAACATCTTCCTCATGACATACTGTACGTGTAAGTGCAGCGTATAACTTAATTGCCTTCACATCCCATGTACTGTGTACATAATCAGATGCCGTTTAGGATTTGCTCTATATCTAGCTTCCTATGGTCTTGCTGCTTTTAGTCTTATGTCTTATTGTGTTTCTGGGTTGTGAGCCGACATTAAGCAGTATAAACCAGGAAATATACTTTAAATAGGCTATGAATCAGGTGATTGTGCATAAACCGCCCTGTTTTCACTACTGTATACGTTGATGTAACTCATCCGCAAAAACCTATATTCATAATATATAGTTGGCAGGAGGTATGTAGTTGGGCCTGATGGTTTTGACACTGAAACTGAACTAAAGGATAATGTCTCTGGTATGATCATTTTTTTTAACATGAGTCAAAACCAGTCTTGAGCAATGATGGTAGAAGAGAAAAAAAAAAATGACGCTTACTTCAGGGTATGATTATGAAAGATCTGTATTGTAAACGATTATCTTGACCAAACATATCTTACAGTTGCAGTTATCTGTTTTATTGAAAAGCAGGGCTTTCCAAGATACAATCTCCATGTTCTGGTTACACGCAATCCAATTCACATTTCAGCCAGTAAACTGTCAGGGTTTGTGCACTGGGGAATGATTGGTGCTTGGCATTTTACGTTTAGTGGAATTAAAAGCGTCACACCCGCAAAATATACACAGTACAGGGGGAATATTGTTTATTTAAAAAAGAAAAATAAGTGAATAATTATGTAATCAGCAGGATCTAAACAGTTCCAGCTTTTGCTCGTCTTCTTTCATTTATACATGATAACCTTTAGTATTAGACATGTCTGTCTTATAATGAAAACTAGAAATGAAACATGTAAGTTTAAGGTAATAATGTGTTCAGCAGGTAAGTAGGTGTTATAGAAGGTGTTATGAAATATGTGAAAGGTAGCAAGTGCACCGCATATCATGATCGGACTCTCGGTGATATTTAACACAGGTTAGAGACATGTCATAACGTCAACTGATGTGCCTGTGATGAGAATAAACACTACATACACTTATCATATGTTTGGGAATTAAAAACACCAGTACACCTGTTATCTTATGACTAACGTATAATATGGCAGCAGTACAATGTTTCTCAAAGAAAGCTCTCATTGCCTGCTATTGTAGCTTCAAGTAGGTTTCATAGTTTGGCATGGTTTGCTTTCCGAGGTGCTTTTTTGCTCACCGTGATTATTTATATAAAGTGTGCTTATTTGAGTTAGCATAGGCTTCCTGTAAGAGTCTCCCGTCGTCGTTTCTTGTCTCCTCATTCTCCCTTGAACTGTCATCCACCAGGAATTTATGCAGATAGAACTGCTACTCGATGTGTTTTTTTTGTTCTCAACAATACATGTCAAGTTTTATATGCTAATTTTGATAAACATCAGAAGGTTTTGTTAAAAAAAAAAGCCAATCTGGCACCTGTTTACCACATTCTAAGAGTTCAAGGCCGCTAATGTTTGACCCCCTACCTCAAAATACATTAATTTAATGGGGGCTAATACCAATGCTGTAGTATTAGAGTGAAGACTCTTCTTTTTTTTTTTTTTTTTTTTTTTTTTTTTTTTTTTTTTTTTCACTTGATGGACTTGTCTTTCGACTTTTTCGTATTTGCACTCTGATCCGTCTCAATTTTTTCATGTCTTGAAAAACATTTCTAGGTACTTTCGACCAAAAGCAGGTGCCTTTAAAAGTGTGGTTGGGTTTTGTTTTGTTGTTTTTTTGAGATTGTTTAAAAAGGGAGCACAGGTTTAAATAGAAACTTATTTCTGTTCAAGAACAAAAAGTCTCCTTCTTCTTCTTTCCTTTCAGCTGTTCCCTTTTTCTCAGGGGTCGCCACAGTGAATATTATTATTATTATTAATAATAATAATAATAAACATTCCATGAATGTTATTTTTCAACAGCTGAAATTAAGTTGGTTGGGAAGTAGAGCTTGAACTTTTCTATTAAAAAAAAAAAAAAGACAGGTGATGGTGCACCAACTGGGAGAATGAAGGCTCAGGCTCATCATCAGTTCATTTTCTGTAACCGCTTCATCCTAATTAGAGTCGCGGGGAGGCTGGTGCCCATCCCAGCCAACTCAGGGCGAGGGCAGAGTACACCCTGGGGGCGCTTCGGCTCAGTCTCACCCAAAATTCCCACTAATGTTTGAAACATGTGCAACACACCCCTGTTCACACATCATCCCCTTGTGGGTTACATTTTAGCACTCAAATGACCGACATGTCACCGAGAGAATCCGGTCATTTTTCAAAATAAAAGATTTTTCAAAAATAAAAATCATTCAGACTCTGATAATAAATAAAATGGAAATAATTCATTAATTAATTCATTTCTTCCGGGCCCGGTACCAGTTGAGCCATGGACCGGTACCCGTCCACAGCCCGGTGGTTGGGGACCCCTGATTTACGCACTTGAAACATATGAAATTTAATAAATGAAGCCCTGAAATATACGCCTGTGTTGTGTGCATGAGCTATCGATATAATTACATTTATTACAAGAGAGTATGAATTTCAACTTAATACCACCTGATGTGTCTTTTGGCAGGTGTTCAGAAGCACCTTGCACCCACCGGACTATCAGTCACGTATAGAGATCGTCCGGGCTAATTCGGGGTCATCCTTAAATCACACCAGCACATCCATGAGTAAATCGGGGACCTTGCAGGTGAGTGTTAAATATTATTGATATATGCTATGAATATTGCCAGCATCAAATGCTTTTAGTGTTCTAAAAGCCTTTTGTATTGCTTCATTGATGCTTTATTGATGCAACTACTTAATTACTGGATTCCTTTTCATGAACAACTCATATTTTTTGCTACAAGGTTTCCTGCTTCTGTATTCAGCATTTACTGGCCAGTGCTTGCTGTACATGGAAAGCATTCTGTCCAAAAATTACGTTTTTGTGAGGTTTATATATCGTATTAATCCTGCAAGGGAAATTTTGCCTCTGCATTTTACCCATCCGTGTAAATAGTCTCACACACACACACACACACACACACACACACACACTCACCCTCACCGAGTGGTTGGTTGCCACCTTGCAGTGCCTGGAGAACTGTTGAGGGTTAGGTGCCTTGCTAAAGGGAAGGGGCTGCTTTACTTCCCCACGACCACATGTCTTCCTGCTGATTTAAACCAGTGACCTTTAGGTTCAAACCCACTTCTCTAAATATGAGGCCACAGCTGACCCCACTGTTCATTTTTGACTTACTGATTTACTTTTTTTTTTTTTTTTAAAGCCCAAAGTGGTCGGAAGAGGTTATAGGGTATTGTTGGTCTGGTACTCCAGGATCAGAGCCTCGGACCAATTTACCAACAGTTACATTCATTCATATAAGTCATAGGAGTGAAGGATTTCTGCCCTAGAGACTGTTCCAATATAACTTTAACATTTTGCACCACTCAGAAGGTGATATTGACCCATCATGGTACGTACGACGGGTCGTGGTAGATTGTAGGGGTTGGACGTTCAGCCTGTCTACATAGGCCAAGCTGGTATCCATTACCCAGCAGATCAGCTTCTGCTTGGAGAAGGAAGCTATGGCCTGAGGACTTGATCGCTACCACCTAGTCATTATACCACCATGGTTGGTTGAAATGTGTGCTGCATGGTCACAAGACTGAATTTGCAGTGGGTAGAAGACCAAAGAGAAGATTTATGGATGCAGTGAAGGCGGACATGAAAGTCGTTGGAGTAGGAGTAGAAGATGCAGAGGATAGGGAGAGATGGAGGCAGATCATTTGCTGTGGCGACCCCTGAAGGGAACAGCCGAAAGGAAAAGAAAGAAGAAGAAGTCCTCATTTCAGCCACAAGGTCACTTCAGAGTCATTTGGCCACCAGTTGATCTAAGCTGAGCTTATTGCGAAAGAATGTAAGTCCCTGAAGCATTGAGCTTATTAATGTCTCTGGGACCCGACTGCTGTAGTGCGTTGCACAGGATTCCACATGAAACTTTAGCATGCAAATGCAGACTTGCTACTGTTTAGCAGCCCCCTGAATAAAAAATCAATCCCAACTGCTTGTAAGAATGTTTGGCGTATAGAAGAAACACACAAAAATAGAAATGAATATTCAGGGGCAACCTGTGCTACTGATCAACAATGCCAGCTTGACAGTGCTGACATTTAGGAGTCTTGGGCAAGGCCCTTGGGTTCAGTCCTTTTCTGTCAGAATTGTAAGTTGCTTTAGATAAAAGCTCCAGTCAAATTCAGATACAGTAGGCCCTCGACATTCGCAGGGGTTCGGTTCCAGGCCCTCCCACGAATCGAGATAATCTGTGAGTTCTGTACCCGGAAGTAAAACCCCATATATGGCGTCACATGCGCGAATGAGCAGCCGGAAGTAAAATACTATGTATCTATTACATGCGCTAAAATATGCTTCTGAAACATGTTCTATAGACAGTCTTACTCATTAATACAGTATTAATGTAGTAAAATGTAGTAATGATGAAGAAAAACTTTTCAATTTTTACTGTTTTATTTATTGATGATAAAATACAAACATTATACAGCATATACTGTTGTAAAGCACTCGTATGAAAGTCTTTTTCAGTTATTATTCCAGTACAGTATCTCATTTAATCTTTAGAATGTTTGTGCGTGAGATTTTATGTTTAGCATGTTTAACAAACGATACCAAAAGGATCAACTTTATTACGCTTCATGTCCTTTTACATTGAACTTGGAGTGACGGCTTGGAGTGACTCTCCAAGATGGCGACGTCGCGGAGTTCTCAGAGCCAAATTGTTTCTTTTGTTCCTTTTAATTTGTTTTATTTGTTATTTTGTTTGTTCATGTCTTGCACTATGCTCGTCTATGACCGGTCGACCCTACTACAGCTATGAGCAGCTTCAGCTTTGGGCAACTGAGAACGCAACAACTCCTATCGTGAGCTAATATGCTATGGTAGCTCAATGCTAGCCGCACCTCGGCTAAGAATTAGCCCAGGCGGGAAGGTGCCGAACGATGACTCCGGCACTTGGGATCGCACAAGATGAAAGCCGTGTAGTCGGCTGGTGCGATTGCCTCGTCGAGTGTACTCCTCGAGCTATGTTTCACAGAAACACAGCATGGAGCAGTCCTGTAGATCCCTCTGTGCTGCAATCTGAGCATGAAGCTCACCCACCTTCGTTCGGCCCCTCCCCGCCTGGACTTAGTGTTAGCCGGGATGCGGCTAGTTAGCATTGAGTTGAGCGTGCTTAATTATATACGCCCGAAGACACTCTGATCTCATAGCTGTAGTAGGGTCGACCAGTCATAGACGAGCATAGTGTAAAACATGAACAAACAAAACAACAAATAAAAATAAACATGACTCTGAAAACACCGCCTGGGCTTATTGTTAGCCGGGGTGCGGCTAGCATTGAGCTACCATAGCATATTAGCTCAGGAGTTCAGCGTGCTTAATTATATACGCCCGAAGACACTCTGAGCTCATAGCTGTAGTAGGGTCGACCAGTCATAGACGAGCATAGTGTAAAACATGAACAAACAAAACAACAAATAAAAATAAACATGACTCTGAAAACACCGCCTGGGCTTATTGTTAGCCGGGGTGCGGCTAGCATTGAGCTACCATAGCATATTAGCTCAGGAGTTCAGCGTGCTTAATTATATACGCCCGAAGATACTCTGAGCTCATAGCTGTAGTAGGGTTGACCGGTCATAGATGAGCATAGTGTAAAACATGAACAAACAAAACAACAAATAAAAATAAACATGACTCTGAAAACACCGCCTGGGCTTATTGTTAGCCAGGGTGCGGCTAGCATTGAGCTACCATAGCATATTAGCTCAGGAGTTGAGCGTGCTTAGTTATACACACCCGAGGACACTCTGATCTCATAGTTGTTGACCAGTCATAGACACTCCGCGACGTCGCTCTCGAGACAGCGCCATCTTGGAGCCATCACTCCAAGTTCAATGTAAAAGGACATGAAGCGTAATGAAGTTATTCTTTTGGTATCGTTTGTTAAACATGCTACAGAACATAAAATCTCACGCATAAACATGAACTTAGGTACTGTACTGAAATAATAATTGAAAAAGACTTTAATACAACAGTTCAGAGGAAACTGTTGTTTCTCAGGAGAAAGTCTTATTTCTTCAGAAGAGACATCCAGCGCTTTCTATCGCTTAGAAGATGCACAGCGTTTGAGTGGTATCATAGAGCTTAACTGGTAATTAAAACTGGTAATTAAAACTGGTAATTAAAACACACACAAAAAAAGAGGCTCGTTGACAACTTGTGCGCGAATGAGGGAAAAGGGGCGTTACATCATCTAAACCAATCAATCAGCAGGAAGGAGGCCAGCCATTGGCTGAATTTGAGTGACGTGTCAGTTGCTCGGCAGTCCGCGAATACTCAAACCGTGAGTGCAAAACCGCGAATAGTCAAGGGTCTACTGTAAATGTAAACTGTGGGAAAAAAAAAAGCGTGTAACTTCAATTGTGTCACGCGTGACTTTGTTTCATACCTCGCCTGGTGTTTCGAAGGGACATAGAAATAACAACAGTCATTTAAAACTGAACAAGAGTGCTAGGAGAGCGCAAACCACCACCAAAATGAAAAGTAATCACCCCCGCTTTGCTTGCTAACATACTTTCAAAAAACCTTTTTTTACAATCTTAAAGAATCCTGTAAATATGTTGATTCAGCATTAATTCCTTGTCCCAACACATACAAAGAAACTGAATATAAAACATAACCTCTTGGGTGAAGTTAATATTAGAAACTGTTTGAGGCCTGTCAGTAGATATTTAATTTTGTACTCGTCAAAGTAAAGGCGAGGATGCAGGTTCAGCCGTGGCCTAATGGTTAAAGGAGCAGGTTTGGGGACTGAAAGGTCACTGGATTGATTCCCGAACCAGCAGGAGGGAGCATGAGCAGCATCTTCCCCTCCTGCACCTTCATGACTGAAATGCCCTTGAACATGGCGCTGAACCGTCAGCTGCTCTCCGGGAACCATAATGTGGCTGCCCACTGCTCTTGGTGTGTATGTGCTCACTTTGGATGAGTTAAGTGCAGAATAGGATTTTAACTGTACGTATATCAAAAATCAAAAGTGTAGTCAAACAGTCTTTCTTTTCTTTTCGGCTTTTTTCCCGTTCTCGAGAGTCGCCACAGCGAATCATCTGATTCGCACATTTGATTTGGCATGGGTTTTTACGTCGGATACCCTTCCTGTCACAACCCTTTAGCAAGGGACAGAGACAAGCTGACGGCTTTGCAGCTACTCTTTACGAAAGTCAGCAATGGTTCTTTTACACGCCTCACACCAAAGACAGTGAGAGACATGGCCCGCCTTGATAACCCAGTTAGCTGCACTGACTGGGGCGGACAGTGTAGTCAAAAAGTGCGTTTTAAAAATCTACACGTACACGTTGCCGAAAGTGCTTACACAATCACAAAGAAAATGAAAGTTGAACGCAGTCCAAATCAAACAGGTCGCCAGTGGGGTGGGGGTGGGGGTGGAGTTTCATATAATGTTTCGCTCAACATTTCCTCATCATCCTGCAGCTCCTTGGGACTTGGGAGTTTCCTCAAAGGGAAACTTCATTGCATGCATTGAATACCATAGTCATCATATCATCATGACAACAAAAGCACCTAACTGATGTTTACCTGATTGAGTGTCAGGTGTCAGTCTTGTTGTAGTAACACAACTAAACAGTTCGTTTCTAAAACAGTCCAAGACAACAAAAAGACAGAAGGAGGTTGAAGAAGAGGAGGAAGAAGAGGGTGATGATGATGATGACGATGATGACGATGATGATGATGATGATGAAGATGAATTGGAGGATGTTACTGATGATGAGAAATAATTAACCTGCTCACGTTTTTATACGGTGCTGTAAGTGTTACCAGACCCTTCAGTGGTACCATCAGAACGTTGCCTCAGTCAACAAGCAAGAATTATTTTTTTTTTTTTTTTTTTTTTTTTTTTTTTTTTAATCGTGCCTGTAACAATGTTCTTTTTAATGTTTTATATGATGCATTTCCGGTGAAAATTAGGTTCTTGAAAATGAGATGTCTTTGTATCTCGTGCCAACAGTGTTTAATTCTCAGTGTTCAAGTTTATAATTGCGCCTGTGAAATAATATTTCACTAAATAAACCCCAGTTGTGTTATTTATGAACGACTGCTTATTGGTGTAGAATCAGTTCTTATGCAATGATCATGCAGTGTGAAAAACAATAGCAAAGGGCCGCCGCAAAATTCCTACCAAGGCCTATAATAGCCACTCTTAATTGGCCACTTTATTAGGGACACCTTACATCAGTATACCTATTGATGTGGAGTATTTATTAATGCGTTGACAAATTCCTTTTAGTTTTGTCTCAAGAATTCATGTAGAGTACATTGAAAAACGACTAAAGCATCCCGTAAGCGGTGGGTGTTAGGAGAATAACAGGACTATTTTGAGTCTACAGGTATATACACCGCCCAGCCACAAAAAGCAAGTTGCACAATCTAATATTTTCATGGAGTCGGTTTATTCTTGCTTACAGCAGGTAACCGTGCCATTGTTTCTCCAAACGTCACCCTTTACTGGGCAGTGAGGCCGAAAGCGGCCGATCTAGTGTCCAGAAAAAAACATATGAAAGTGGCCGTAGCAACACGACCCTGAATGTCACAAAAATCCAAAAACCAGGCAAGAAAAAGTGCATTGATGTGATAAACTGCTCATTCAGTGTATTCAGCTCATCAGCTGCTTCATTTTAATGCCACATTAGTGTTGCTGAGCCTTGATTGGCCAACTGGAGCAACACTTCCATGGAGTTTACGTGCTGTGATCAACACTAAATGCCCCTCATGAAAATATTACAGTGTAGTTGAAACACATTTTTGAGGTGGATGAGATATAACAGCAGAAACCATGAGATCACACTCCGGTCAGATAATAGGAATCCGAGACTGCAGTGAGCAACAGCAGTCCAGTTTATGTGTTGTGCTGCTTTGACGTGAGTGGCGGGCTGATAAATCACATGGATATTCAGGTATACAAGTTTTCATAATGATCTAGGTGCATAGGGCAGGTATATATAGTATCACCATAGTGTTGCCTAACCCACCTTTGTGTCATCGTTCTTTCTGTTGTTATATGTCAGTCATGTATGAGTCAGGCAAAGTGAAATGAGGATCAGCTCTATCTCTCTCTCTCTCTCATTCTCTCTCTCTCTCTCTCTCTCCATTCATTTCTGCCCTTCCCTTTCTCCTAACGTACGCAAACACACAGCGCTGCAGGCTGTATGTGCAATTAATCTGCAGCGTCTTGACATTTAGCATACAGAGATGTATGGTGCTGCTGCAAACATCTTTTAAAGTCAGTCGCTCGTATAAAATATGCATGTCCAAACCCTCATTTGAGAGAGAGGGAAATGGAGACGAGGAGAGGCCAGGCTTTGATGCTGTGAGTCATTGATGCTGAGAGGGTGTGTGTGTGTGTGTGTGTGTGTGTGTGTGTGTGTGTGTGTGTGTGTGTGTGTGTGTGTGAGAGAGTGAGAGAGAGAGAGGGGGTGACTCACTGTAACTTTGCTAGTCAATCCGGCCTTACAGGATGCAGTGTGTGTGTGTGTGTGTGTGTGTGTGTGTGTGTGTGTGTATATTGTTATGGGCATATAAATATTTGTATAAATGTAAATATAAAAATGTTGGGTTAGTGTGCTGTAAAGAGAGACACATGGTATTACTCAAGCTTTTTTTGGGTCACTGTTGTTTTTTTTGCCTGCATGGTCTAATTGGGTCTGGAACTGTGCATTAGAGCATGTGCCCTGGTGGCAGGTCAGGTGATGTGGAATTTTCCAGAATGAAAATATTCCCAAACTTTAGGGAATCTATATTAAGGACCTGTTGCCAACTGGCTCCAGTCTCTTTGAGTGTCTTCGGGTCTCTTCGGCACACAGATTGTCTAACTCATCGCATCGGATCATCTCATCCAAGGTGGATCATAGAACGCGCGTCACCCAAGTTTTGTCATTCGGGACTTTATCGCCAAAGTCCATCATCCACGTTCACCCACAGCCCGCGCGAGGATGTTCATCATTTATTTCTTTCGACACGCGGGATTCCAAGCCTTTCCCCACTAGCGCGTGTGCCATCTCTAGATTTATCATGCTGCAGCTGCTTGGTGACTTTGGGAACCTTTGTTTAATTTGTATTTTGTTTAGCTCTAAGATGCAAGTTATTATTTTGTCTTATTTTGTTCACATTATTAAAATTGTATATAGTTTATGTTGTGCTCTATCGTGCTTTGCTGGTTTCACTGGGCAATTTTATTCTTTGGGGCTGGGGCTAGTACGGAATCGAATCCATTTGAAATACGTAACTCATATATATATATATTGAATATATGAATAAAATTATATAATGTCAGAGACAGGTTATCAGTTATCAGTGAACAAACAACAAATGTTAGAGACCATCATTGATGTTACAAGAAATATTTTCTGAGTATAATACTCAGCTCCTGCTCATGAGTGCTGAGTCTGGTGTAATCATCTTTTAGAATCATTCGAGTGAGATCATGTTCTTGTAAGACTGGACACTCCCTGTACTTGGAATGCAAACTACAGCATCTCACCTGCTTTCAACGAAAGCTGTTATTTGATATGGACAACAAATGCAAATGCATGGAAATGAAGAATAACTTACAACTATGCACCAAAGATGACATGGATGTCACTGAATAGTCCTGAGAGAGAACTATGCCTGAGGTGAATCATTGATGTTGTATATACTATAAGCAAACAAAAAAAAAACCCTTAAAATGACACTTTCTTGCATTCTTTATATTATACTAGACAGGTGGACTCTGAGTGTATGCACAAGCAGGCATCTCCTTTACCCTTTACTCTTTTACAGTGCAAGTAGATACTTCTCAAAAACAAAGCAAGGCAAACTAAAATGAGATTTTTTTTATAGTTAATATATTTTAAACCCTTACAAAGGCAAGTCGCATGAGCTCTGTGTTTCAACCTGTAACAAAACGAAATGCTGTATAGCTATTGCTATCTGTTTAGGCTACTCATTCAGAACCTGGTACAGTACAAACCAGTACATGCTGTACATGTAAGTAAACCGTGAAGCTGTTTTAGTAAATATTGTGCACAGACTCAAGAAAACCAAAACCTTTTTTTTTTAATTATTATTATTATTTTGCATTTAAAAGAGTGATAACGCCTGCTCAAAGTGACCATGATAACAGTGAGTGTCTGTCATTTTGTTTTGATCATTATCCCCTATAAATATTATTTTCAATTCCAAGATTGTGGGCCAATCAGATTATGCCTTTTCCTGTTTCAGTGTGTACTAATAGTGTGTCATGGCACCTACCAACTTAAAAATGTTGTTATAGGAAATGAACAGCCACAATGCAGCTATCTCCAAATGTAATTTATTTTTAACCCTCTAATGCCCAGCAGGACCATATGGTCCCCTTTCAAAAAATGCTAGGTACTAGACATGTACTGCTGCCGTTCGGAATGTGTTATATACTTGTGGTGTCACCTGATGCAACACAGCTTGGTCCCTTGAGTGTGCAGGATTGTGTTTGTTCACGATTTTTTGAGTGTTATTAATACTATTAGTGTTATAATTTTGTTGAAAGAAATGTGTTCGGGGTGTTTCCTTAGGCCTTTTTGATTAGAAAAAAAATAGTGGTAATTTTTTTTAACTGCAAAAAAATATTTTGGGTGTTAAAGGGTTAATAATAGTCCTTCCTGGAGTGCTTTATTCTTAATCCTCAGAAATGCGTCAAAATTTTTTTGAATGAGTGAATATCTCGTGTTTTGTTATATAAAACACAATTCCTTTAAGTTCTCCAAACAAGCATCTATCTGTCTGTCTGTCTGTCTGTCTGTCTGTCTGTCTGTATTCCCATCCACGAATCCATCCATCCGTCTATACCTATGTGTATATATATATATATATATATATATATATATATATATATATATATATATATAAAAGGACAGGACAAAGACTTTCTATTGAAACTCCATTTATCACTACAGATCTGTTTTGAGGGGTGGTGAAACCATCCTCTCTCTTCAGGTGATTATAGATTCTTCTTTATAGATTATTTTTGTTATTTGCTCTACCAAAAAGTATTGAGCACTCTCCTACGGAAGGATCTACTCAGAAAATCCTCTATATATATATATATATATATATATATATATATATATATATATATATATAGAAACCAATTCTCAGCTTGTTAATATTGCTTTGCTGGAAAATTAACTACTGCACTAGATATACCTTCCACAAAGGTTGAATAAATGTCCCAAGACAAAAATAATCCATTTGGACTTACCTTCATTACTCATGCAAATGCAACGATATCTAGCACTGTTATGAGAGCTGCTGTTATAGAAAATCAGTCAACACATTCTGACCAATCCGATTCCAGAATAAATCTTTGATGGTGGTGTTAGTGTAATAAAGCACATGTCCAATGTTTCACTGAACCCCATGTTTCTAACTGTGTTCCAGAATTTCATCCTGCAGATATAATCGGTTATTGTTTTATTCACTGATCACCTGTAACATTATAAACATCTTAATCAATGTTATTCACTTCACCCACTAGCGGTCATGTTACAGAGCGGCACAGTGACGTAGTACGGTGGTACCTCCCCTTACGAAAGACCCAACAAACAACGAAAAATCCAAGTTACGAAACGCATTTACTTAAAATTTCCGTCTATGGATAGGAAAAAAATTCACGTTACGAAACACGCTATCTCAAAAATTCAAACAATGCTCAAGTTGTTCTCCCATCGGCTATCTTCCAACTCCCCACCTCACTGGTCTCCCATTGGCTATGAGGGAGCTGTATCTCCATAATACCATGATGCTTTTCGTGTGCCTTCAACCCATCGTTCGTCACAGAGTTCTAACACGCATAAAGGACAGTTACTGTTGTTCCTTGAGTTTTTCGAGTGTGCTCATTGCAACTTTACTTTTGGCTCAGGCTTTTAACCTCGCATAAACATTTGTAAGATTATAACTCTGCTAAGAAGACATAGTCAACACATGCGCGCGCCCACACACACACACACACACATGCACGTGCGCGCACGCGCGCACACACACACACGTGCGTGTGATTCCTGGTGAAAGTGATTCCCGATATAGAAGGAGGCCTTAAGGTAGGCTTTTATAATTTTTAAAGGGTTTCGTGGGTAGTATTGGGGGCCTTGGAACGAATCAGGCCTTTTACATGTAAAATGCTTCTCAACTTACAAGAAAATCAGGTTACGAAACCACTTTTGGAACGGATTAATTTCGTAAGGTGAGGTATGACTGTATTTGGTACATCCACCTTACAGAAAGAAGGTCCTGGATGCAGGTATTTCTGTGTGGAGTTTGCATGCTGTCCCTCTGCTTGTGTGGGTTTCCTCCAGGTACTTAGTTTCCTCACGCATTCTGAAAACATGCACATTAGGCTAGCTAACTGTTTCACATTGACCCTAGGTGTGGATGGGGTTGTGAATGGTGTGTGTGTGTGTGTGTGTGTGTGTGTGTGTGTGTGTGCGTTTTTGCTCTTCAATGGTCTGTTGTGCTGTTCAGGATGTACCCCATCTTTGCCCTGCGTCGGTTGAAATAGCTTCCCATAGCCCCATTACGATTAAGCGGTTCGACAAATAAATGAGTGAGTATCTCATTCCAGTGCCACCTGCCAAGGAGTGGAATCTATAAGGCAGAGAATGAACAGTCAGTTCTCAAACCTGCTGTGTTTGAATGTAGGAAAAATGAGAAACGGTCACATTGTAATGGCTAAATGACTCTTCTCTTCATCTCCAAATCAGCAGGTCTTGTGGGGTGTTCCTGGTATGCAGCAGTAAGCACCTAACAAAAGTGGTCCAGTGAAGAGAAACTAGTAAAATCTCAAAATTGTCATGGATGCCCAAGGTTCAGTGTTGAGTGTGGGGGTAGACTCTGGTACGTCTGGTCTGGTCTCAAAAGCAACACCCAATCATTCATTTTCTGAACCGCTTAATCCTAATTTGGGTTGCAGGGAGGCTGGCGCCCATCTCAGCCAACTACGTCCGAGGGCAGAGTACACCCTGAACAGCTCGCTAGACCATAGCAGGGCACAAACACGCTGATGGCTATGCAGCTTCTCTTGTTGAAAGTCAGCAATGTTTCTTTTACATGAATCTCTCCCCATAAACAGTAAGAGACATGGCCGGCCTTTGATAACCCAGTTAGTGCACTGGGGGGACAGTGACAACCTTGTGGAGAGTGGGGCTTGAACCCCCAACCTTGGGATCAGCGATCCAGCACCTTTCCCAGCAGGCCACCACTGCCCCAACACCCAATCATAATGTGCAAAATATATATAGGCTACTATTCAAACCTTGTGTTTCCCTGTTAAAACGCTAAGTAAGTAAATAAATAAATAAATAAATATACAGTAATGAAATTCTCCTGTTTAACATGACTTTTTTAGTTTTTTGTTTTTTTTTAACCTAAACTAAGCAAAGTCACTGGATTGTTGTCTGTGTGTTTCTGCTCTGTGATGGCCTGGTGAGCTGTCCAGGGTGTACCCTCGCCCAACGTCGGCTGAGATAGGCTCCAGCTTCCCTGCAACCCTAATTTGGAATAAATGGTTCAGAAAGGAAATGGATGAACGCGGTCAACTTTTGTAGCCGTCCCAGCCGAAAACACTTGTGGAATTTTTTTAATGAAAGAAATCACATATTGTTCTGGATGTTTTTCCCAGAACTGCAGCGGAGGGTCCCGCCAACATGCTGCACTTCATGGTTGCTTTGCCTTCACCCTTCCCTTCTGTCCACACCACCCCCAACCATCTCAATGGGGTTTATCTGTAGTCTATGCAGAGATCATTCTCTGATTGGATATGAATCTTTTCAGCTTATTCAGTGGACTTGAACTGGTTGAATTTCAATTTCAATTCAAAAAAAAAAAAAAAGATCTGAAACTAAAAACTAAAAGTTTAGAACAGTTGTGTAAGTCTGGTAGTGATAAGCCTCGAGATGTTCACATTAACACGGATGACTGAATTGTATGCATGCTGTAGACACATACAGGTTCTGTGATAGTTCAAGCTCCTATTTGTAGCTTTTGTGACTGATGCACCTGTATGAATGATTCCCATCCATTCAATAACTTTCAGTTAGGTCAATAAAGTCCAAGGCTGGGATTCCTTCCTCACCCTCTGACTCATCTTTATAGAAGCCTTAATGGGAAACAGTTTTGTGGTTTCAAAGAATAGTGAAGGCATCAGTAGGGTGTGTCCATATGAGTCACTAACAGGGCTAATGGTGGAGACACACAGACAGATAGAGAGAGAGAGAGAGAGAGAGAGTTATTTTAATCATCATTATTATTTGCTTTTATTATTATTATTATTATATCACAAATTGTAAAGACCACTAATTGTATTATATTTCTCAACGGAGTTGTTCGAAATGTTTCACCTTCCTGAATGAGTTGCTGTCATGAAGTGATTTCCGTATTCCGTCCTGTTAAGACAAGACTGAAATGAAGTCTAACTTCGTTTAAAATTGAGTTTTTTTCAGTGAAATCAATTAATTAACCATCATGGAAATGCTTGACGTATAAGCCAGACTTGTTGTCATGCTCCTGTTGTCACGCGATGGCTGTTTTTTTTTTTTTTTTTTTTTTTTTTTTTTTTTTCAACGAATGATTGCAACATCAGCCTCGAAAGGAGAGCATGGCTTCAGCGGAGATGTTGCGTAAAGACTTATCTAAAGTGATCTGTCAGAGAGGCCTTGGGGTCACAAGCTCTAGCAATGTACAAGACAAACTAGGCACCTGTCTATGTCAGCTGCGGCCGCCTCTTCTCCATAGCACGAGTGTAGAAGTATGTGAGTTTAGTGTGTGTGTGTGTGTGTGTGTGTGTGTGTGTGTGTGTCAGAGAGAGAGAGAAGCTTTTTTTTTTTTTTTTTTTTTTTTTTAACTTAGGTGTCAGTGTTTGTTTAACACACGGATTCCTCATGCTCATCTTATTCTCACCGACTCTCTGGTTAAACCACAGCACACACAACATTCGTGATATCTCAGAAATTCCCGAGCGAGGAAGTGACTTTTACAAGGAAGAAACCTGATGTGAAATTCGAGAGCAGCAATGAAATCAGAAGCTGCAAAACAGAAATTATAAAGAAGAAAATTAAAAACAAAATACAGGACATCGGAATTCAAGAATAAACAATGTCTGAAAAATTGCGAAAGATGAAAAGGTGACAACGACCTGTGAAAGATGACCTCAGCTCGGAAGAAGCTAACCTCGCCTCTGACCCGACAGCTCATCTCAAACATAGAACTTAGAACTCACACAAGAATGTTTTTCATGTGTTACAGAGAGGCTCACACATTTGTCGGACCACTTAATCCTACTACTAGGGTTGCGGGAAGGCTGGAGCCTATCTCAGCCAACAGTGGGAAAAGACAGGGTACACCTTGAACAGTTCGCCAGACCCAGACTACTTGCCGGGGAACACGCTAGCCGTGTTAGCCGAGAACAGTTAGCCGAGCGTGCATGTCATTTGATTCTGGGAGGAAAACCATGCAAGTATGTCCCGGACCTCCTTACAGCGACGCGGCCTTTCTAACCACTGCACCACCCTGCCGCTGACGGAGAGTTTTAGAGAAACTCTATTTAACTTTTATTTATACTAAAAAAAAAACTGCTGGGCATGTTTATATCATCAGTATTTTGTGCTGATGTAAATATTTCAGTGGTTATGAACAGAGTCTTCATCTCCCTAAAGGCTTTTTATACAAGTCTGGTAGTCTGACTTTATCTTGTTTGTTTTCTGCTCTGTTTTAATATCATGGTAAAAAAAAAAAAACAAGGTGACCCATTTATGTGCGGCTATAAAAGAGCTATTGCGATAATTCTTGCTTTCCAAGTGCTTTACAGCTTTCTATACACAGATACACGCATACACTACTTGAGCCTCGAGAAATAGTCCTGCCAATCCTGCGCTAGACTTTCAGCAAGTGTGAGAACATGAAGGTTTCTGTAGGTTGATTCATGAGTCTGATCCTTCTCCACAATTCAAAGCAAGCATACAGTATCTAGACGGGCGCTGTATCATCGTACAGGTTTGTAATGAACACCAGGGTTGAAGCTAGAATAGAAGTACATGGGTCGTGCTGAGCTACAGCTGGCTTGTGTAGACCTGTAGGGTTCATTTATACATACCTTTATTGCTAGAACATCTGTACAGCGAAAGTACAAATTCAAAATAGTATTCAATACGGAAAAGTACAACTGAGATAAGAAGAGAGTTGAACAATAAATATTTAAAAGATTCCTTTAGTATTAGTATTTTTTTTTTTTCTCCCTATTACTTTAGACAACACAAGATTTTACCAAAATAGTGACTGCAGCACCTTATAATAAATGTAGTTATTTTTTTCTCTCAGTGGTGTAGTGGTTCGCATGTCCGCCTTACAGCAAGAAGACTCTGGGTTCAAGTCCCAGGCATGGCCAGGGTGTTTCTCTGTGGAGTTCGCCGTGTGATCTTGTGGGTTTCCTCCCACAGTCCAAAAGCATGCACGATTAAAGTGTGCTTATATGATATGGATCGTGATCTGAATTTGTCCAGGTCATATTCTGACCAGTGGATAGAGAAAACTTTTTCAAGGAAATACCTTGAGGGTAGAGGGCAATGTATTCGAGAATGATGAAAATTTGTATGGGTAGTTTTGTTTTTCAGAGTACATTACTGAAACATAGGGGGGAAAACTCAGAAGAACATCTGTACACATTGCTAGTGGTCAGTGTAATATCATGATAAATTCACTGAAAGGAAACCAGGAAGGGCATGCAAACTCCACACACAAATGCCCCAAACTTGGGTTATTCAAACCCAGGACCTTCTTGCTGTGAAGTGAACGCTCTAAACATTACCCCTCCGTGTCACCATGAATTTTGGATTAGCCAACCTTCCTGATGAATGTTGGCGAAAATCTGGGTTCGCTCCTGACATTCAGCGACAATTAGCAACATTTTATCATTGCAAAAACATTAGTGACTGTTATCTCCATGAGATTCCAGCAGACGTTTGCACATGTAGCTTTTGGAGGCAGCCGTAGCCTAATGGCTTGAGATGTGGCTCTGGGACCGAAAGGTCGCTGATTTATTTCCCGAACCAGCAGGAAAAATGTGTGGCGTTGAGGGAATGAGCAGTACCTTCCCTTCCTCCACATACTTGAAGTGCCCTTGAGCAAGGCACCTAACCCCCAACTGGCGCCCCCATTGTGTGGCATTCCACTGCTCCAAGTATATGTGTGTGCTCACTTTGGATAGGATAAATGCAGAGGAAATAATTTCCCTTCCAGAATTAGTGCAGTATATCAAAATAAAATTTAAAAAAGTTAACAACTGTTAGCTCTGCATGAGATACAAGCCTACACAGCTTAAAATACTAAATAAATAGCTTAAAGTACCTTATAATACTCATTCTGAGTTTTAGTATATACATGCAGCTATGCCATCCTTCTGTGGTTCCCTTTGAACCCCAGTACGACCATTTGTGACCCTAAAACTATTAGTGAACTGTTTAGCAACCCATTACAAACTCTGGCAAAGCCTAAAATTCATTTCAATGTCAGCATTCACCACTCAATGAGATACTAGCTTAAGCAATATGTAGCTAACAGTACCTTATAATATTAATTCAGAATTCATTTTAAAGCAACAAGTTAATTTTTAAAGCATGATGATGATGATGATGATGATGATGTCACCTGCTCAAAATGAGCATAACAAACCATGATTACCTTTTATTATGATTCAAATGACACAGTTACCATGTGTCATTGCTCAAATTGGTGTAGGAACTGATGCTTAGGGGCTCACTTCTACCAGTGTGCGGAGGCATTGTACCGCTACTGAGTAGCTACCGCCCGCTTCAAGCCATGCATCTCCTGGTCAGTAAGGTGTTACCCCATCACAGGCCATTTGACTTACTGGGTGCGTAGGGCTTTAAGACTTGGAAAAGTCTGACAGGTGGTCTTTAAATCCTGCACCAAGCAGTAAGCAGAAAAAGAATCTAGAGGCAATTAAGAAGCCGATTTTGAAACTGGCCTCATGGAACGTGAGGACAATGACTACTGGTCTGACGACCGATGTGCGAGCAGTGGACGATGCTCACAAGCTGTGATCACAGCTGTGATGAACAACGAGTTGCTGAGACTTGGAGTGGACATCACTGCATTACAGGAGTCCCACCTCTTTGAGAGAAGGACTATACCTTCTTCTGGTACGGCAAGGCAGCAGATGAGGTTAGAAAGCATGGCATTGGCATTATTATCATGAACATGCTGCTCAGCATGACCAAGCCTGGCAAGGAAGGGACAGAGAGGATCCTCCCTCTACACCTCAACACCACAGACAGGTCTGTCACCCTCCTCGGCATGTATGCACCAACCCTGTACTCTAGCCAGGAGGTGAAAGACACCTTCTCCAACCAGTTGCAGTCTGCTGTAAATAAAGTCCCAGTCTCTGACAGCCTGGTGCTCCTCAGTGACTTCAATGCTCACCTCGGAGTGGATAACACCTCCTGGCCCAGCTGTCTCGGACCCTTTGGTGTTGGGAGCATGAATGACAATGGCCAGCGACTTCTGGAACTGTGCGCACTTCACTACCTGTGCAATACCAACAGCTACTTCCAGACTAAGCCCCAGCACAAGGTCTCCTGGTGGAATATCTACTCAAAGCGATGGCACTGGCTGGACCTTATTCTGGCATGGTGCTTGCAGCTGAGGAATGTTGTTTCTGCACGCTCTTTCCATTGCGCTGACTGTGACACCGACCACGCTCTGGTCCAAGACATCCAAGAAGGTGCACCCAACTATTCTGCTAGGCAAGCTGAAGATCAACACGGCCAATATCAAGTACCCCAACAAGGTGGAACTGCTCAACAAGAAACTAGCTGAAGACTTGGAGACTAACCCGCCACAGAGGAACGCTGAGCAGGGGTGGCAACAGCTGCGCAACACCATCCACGGCACCGCCTTCTCAGTCTTCAGCAAGAATCAGGGAAAGACCCATGACTGGTTCATCGCCAATGTAGCTGAGCTGACGCCCTTGCTGGAGGCCAAGCGCATGGCTTTTCTGAACAACCGACGCACTCCACACTGCAGGCCCTTCATGAAGCCTGGGGCAAGGTCCAGCATGCTGTCAGGAGCTGCATCAATCAGTACTTGAACAACCTCTGCCAAGACTTCCAGCTTTCTGCCGAAACAGGAAATATCAGACGGCATCAAGAAGGCGATTGTCCTGACGCAGATCAAGACGGCCCCACTTAAGTCAGCCAGTGGGAGACCATCACAGACAAGAGAAAGCAGTTAACAGATGGGTTGAACATTACTCTGACCTCTACAGCAGGGTGAGCACCGTCTCAGATGCCACGCTGGAGTCCATAGAGCCCTTGCCCATCATGGTGGAGTTGGATGAGATACCCTGCCTGGAAGAGCTCAGCAAGGCCATTGACAATCTACCCAGTGATAAAGATCCAGGTATCCCAGCTGAACTCATCAAAAACGGGAAGGGTCCACTCCTTGAACACCTACATGAGCTACTCTGCCAGTGCTGGGAGAAGGGGCAAGTCCCACAAAACATGAGAGATTGTAACATTTTCACCATCTACAAAGATAAAGGTGATCATGGTGACTGCAACAACTACAGGGGGATCTCACTGTTGAGTATCGTGGAAAAGCTCTTCGTCAGTCTGATCTTTTCTCTTTGACAGCTCCAGGAGAAGTGCAGGGAACAGCAGCAGCCCCTACATATTGCTTTCATCATTTAATTCATTCATTCATTCATTTATTTATTAATGATCACACAACCAATCATCAATCTTACCAAGGCCTTCAATCTGAAGAGCAGAGATGGGCTGTTTAAGGTCCAGGACAGGATCGGGTGTCCGAGCAAGCTCCTGAGCATCATCAAGTCATTCCACGTCAGGATGAAGGGCGTCATCCAGTTCGATGGAGCCTCATCTACCCAATTTGATCTGATCTGAAGAGCGGTGTGAAGCAGGTCTGTATGCTCAACCCAACCCTGTTTGGCATCTTTGTCGCTGTCATGCTTAAGCAGGCCTTTGGGAGTTCCACAGAAGGAATCTACCTTCACACTCGTTCAGACGGCAAGCTCTACAAGATTGCCAGACTGAGGGCCAAGACTGAGGGCCAGACTGAGGGCCCTTGAAGTCCTCATTCGTGACATGTTGCTTGCGGATAATGCTGCCCTGGCCACCCACCAGAACGATCATCTTCAGCTCCTCATGGATTGCTTCTTTGGGCGTGCGAGGATTTCAAACTCACAATTAGCCTGAACAAGACCAATATCATGAACCAGGACACTGAGCTCCTTTCTTCAATCACCATCAACAACTACCAGCTCGATGTCATGAAAGAGTTTACATATCTTGGGTTGACAGTGACAGATACCATGGACATGGGACCTGAGCTGGACAGGCGCATTGGCCGCTCGACCTCTACACTCAACAGGTTCACCACACAGGTCTGGGAGAACAGCAAGCTGACCACCAAGTCCAATTTGGCAGCCTATAGGGCTTGTGTCCTCAGCACTTGGAATAATGTTTTAGCAGCTCAATCAGATTGTACAGTTTCTTTGTAAATAATAATCAACAATTGAAGTGCTCAGTGTCATAATCTGTTAAATCCATACATGATGGAAAATGAGGTAGTATCATATTCTGATGTGCGGTCTCTCCCCATATGCTGAAGGTTACTCCAAATTGGACGATTGCAGCTTCTTTGCAGCTAAAATCCCAAATCATGTGATAAATATGACTAAAATCATATTATTTGTGTTTTTCTCAGAAAAACTAAGGTTTACATTAATTAATTCATTCATTCATTCATTCATGCATTCATTTTCCGAACCGCTTAATCCTAATTAGGGTTGCGGGGAGGCTGGCGCCCATCTCAGCTGACACCGGGTGAAGGCAGAGTACACCCTGGACAGCTCGCCAGGCCATCGCAGGGCAGAAACACGCTGACGGCTATGCAGCTACTCTTGACGAAAGTCTACAATGGTTCATAGACAATGAGAGACATGTCTGACCTTTCATAACATAGTTAGCTGCACTGGGGGGACAGCGACAACCCATTGAGAGTGAGGCTTGAACCCCCAACCTTAGGATCACCAAGGGCGTAGGCTGTTCTGACAGTGGGAGGGTGCACATCTTGGTTGACCGGAACTCATGTCCCAGGGGCTATAGGCCTAAAGAGTGTAGAGGATCACAAGAACAAATTGAACACCAGAGTGTTTTAATTATACAGTACAATATACATAATTTGGGTCACAATTAAAATTGGCGTAGAGGTCTTATAAATGATGTTATAAATCAGTTTACAGTTATAATGAACATTACAAAAATAACAATTAGTTACAGTCACCAATTTTCCTCTCGCCTGTTATGGTTATGCACAACTGATTTGTTCTTGGTACAAGAGCACAAATTAAGGCTTGATCAGAGACTTCAGCTCAAGTCGCCTGTGGTGGATGGAAGCATAAACGTCAATCACTCGATCAAGATCTACATGTTTAGTGTAGTGCATGTTGATGAGCACCAATGACGAAAGTCTCTCTTGACCCATGGTTGCTCTCAAGTATGAATGGAGGCGCCGCAGTATACTTGCACTCCTTTCACATTCACATGAAGTCAGTGGAAGTGTGCAGATAATTTGCAGAAGAGTAAATATTTTCGGAAATGCCACTTGATCACATTCTTGAATGGCTGCTGCCGGTGACTGTGTTTTTTTTTTCTTCCTCAATTTGATGTCTTTCCTCTTTGTAAGTGTCCTTTACTGCCTGGACCATTTCATGCCCTTGCATAATGTCCACAGAGGACCCTTGTAGCTTGACTGTAAGACCTGACAGGTGTGAAAGGTACTGATACGCGGTTACGAATGTAACAACGAAATCAAAGCTGGTAATTCCTGTGAGAACTTGCTGAGCATCACTCTTGCTTTGGGTTGATCAGTCCTTGTGCATTCCATTAAGCCCTTTGTGCAATTCCTCGTACTCCTGCAGATGCATGCTGTATCCTATGATCTCAAGAGCATCCACAATAAACGTGAAACCCTGGTAGAAATTCTGGTTGGCATTGTAGCGCTCTGCCCATCTTGTTCTGCACGAGTCTATCAGGCATTTCCATTTTACTGATCCATCATGATCGGTTTTGAGACTGACTATGGTTTGCAGCAGCTCATTTCATGTCAGGTGATTTTGAAAGAAAAGGCAACAGTTCTTGAGTTGATCCAACATGTTGCGTACTTGTGGAATCTTGCAGGAGTGACTAATGACTAGGTTTAGGCAGTGTCCATTGCAGTGAATATAAGTTGCTAATGATGAATACTGCTGAATTCAAGCTTGCACTCCTACCCGGTTTGAGGACATATTGCTTGCCCCTTGTATCCTTGTCCGCAGACTGATTCAGTGATCCAGCGCCTTTACCACCAGGCCACTGCTGCCCTCTAAGCTTTCTAATTATTTGCAAAGTCAGGGTGGATTCAGAGAGAGGGAGGTTTTAGTTTAATTGTTTTAGTATATAATACAAGGAGACAAAAGAAAAAAGTAAATTAAAACAAATTTAAAATTTTATTTTTATTTACTGTAAATAAAGTGTTACAAATGAAAATAATTATAAAATTAAATCACAATAAAATTACAGCGGTGATGTGAGCTCCAATCTGTCATCTTATGAAACTGATGCAATTTCAGTTTAAATAAGGTGCTCAGTGACATTGAAAATGTTAAGGCAATATTTTATAGGGTTTTTTTTACATATTTTTTGTATGTCATTTTGTGAAATTTCAAGGATGTGAAAATTATTAACAAGTCCAAACCATGAGGTTTTGCCTGCCATCCTGATTAAAGCATCATCCCAAGTTTTCGAAAAAAATATTATCCGTTATCCCGTGATTAGATTGCACTCTTATGGAGTTACTGTAGTGTGTACAGTGGTACCTCACCTTACAAAATTAATCCGTTCCAGAGCCTTTTTCTTAACCTGGATTTTTCGTAAATTGAACCGCATTTTACATGTAAAATGCATGATTCGTTCCAAGGCCCCCAGTACTACCCCTAAAACCTTTAAAAATTATAAAAGCATACCTTTTAAGACCTCTTTCTGCTTCAATATTGCACCGATATTCCTTTTCAATATCACTCAACCGCATGCCACGAGCCCGCTTCTTCTTTTCTCTCGCAACGGAAATCACACACGCACGTGTGTGTGTGTGTGTGTGTGTGTGTGTGTGTGTGTTTGTGTGTGCGCGTATGTGTGAGCGCGCATGTGTTGACCGTGTCTTCTTAGCAGAGTTATAATCTTACAAATGTTTATGGAAGGTTAAGAGCCTGAACCAAAAAAACAAAGCAATGAGCACACGCATGAAACAACAGTAACTCTGTCCTTTACACGAAAAGCATTATGGGAGATGCAGCTCCATAAAAGCCAATGGAAGGGCGCTGCGTCATCCCTCCTAGCCAATGGGAGGCCAGCGGGGCGGGATGTTGGAAGATAGTCAATGGGAAAGCAGGTCGTGCATTGTTTGAATGTTTGAATGGCCCGTTTCAAGCGTTTCGTAATTTTGGAAAATGTTTTTCGTAACCTGGATTTTTCGTTTGTTGGGACTATCGTAGGGTAGGGTACCACTGTACTAGTATCCAATATTTGTCAGATTGACTCACTATTGGACATTTAAGGGATCTAGATCTTGATAACCATGATGTGTTTGAGTGTGTTAGACACTGAAGATTTTTTATTCTCATGTGTTTATGTATGTTTTTAAATCCAGGTTTTCTCAAAATACACAGGAATAGATTCAACAACAGGAGTAAATCTGACTATAAACATGAAATCAAGCTGTTCAGTTCACTAGAAATGGATACATTAATCTATTGGCTTTATTATGACAGCCTATGGTTTCACCCATGGTAAAGAACAGGGCTCTAATTGGGAACAACGGCATGAAACACGTTCCAATTTCTTACGACCACACATGCGGCCAAGCCAGCTTTCTGCGGTTCAGTTTGAACACCAAGAAAACATTTCCACTCCATTACCCGTTGATGGACAGACACTCAAGAAAGCTGTCTCGTGCATTCAGTACATGCCTGAAATTAGCAAGGTCAAGAGGTTGGCTTGAACTGGGACTTTTTGGAGTATGCGAAGCAACATTCGGGCTTGCTAGCTCCAAACATGGGCCGCCAGGAATAAATAGAGCGACCTAATCATGTTGGCAGCAGAGTAGAAGTGCCGTGTCACAGCCGGTGGATGAAGGGAAGGGAGGCTTGTTTTGGAAAATGTAGCGAGGTTTCCATGGAGCCTTTATTTAATCCCATGGTAATTAGCCAAGCCCTTTGATTGCACAACACTGTTGACCCGCCCCCTGCCGCTGGCTATGGTGGTGGCCTCAGCAGACAGAACACAACGCTATTTATGTTTATGTACTCTGTGATTCCCGTCTATAGACGGTTCGCTTGTTCAATACAGGATGTGTAATAAAGAGCCTTTTGTGGTCTAATAGCATGTGAGGTTTTCACATGGACGAGGCCAAAGTTGGCGATCCCACATGCCCGTCTTGTTGCATGAGTAATGATAACTGTCTGCTTGGGGGGAAAAAATTCAGACCGAGATCCTCATTTGAAATGCACAGGCCCCTATTTATACCTTCAGGAATTTCGCAAGCGGCCATGCTGAGGACATGGAGAGTGAGAGGGTGTTCTGCATAACCCTTACTCGTGCACAAGAGAGACAGACTGACAGACAATGATGAAGGGGAGGAGGGGGGGGGGGTTGTTGCTTTAAATTCAGCACACTAATAAGAGGAAAAATACAAGTTACGGATTCGTGTGACACAAGAAAACCAGTTGCATTGAAACACTGCACCAGACTTAAACATGTCCTAATCAAATTCTTCACATACAGTAGAAGGGATGGTTTGATGGACTTTGCTCTTTGCATTACAGAAAGATTTAAAGATTTGCTGGAAAAAAAAAAAAAAAAAGCAACGTAAATACATAGGCATGGTTAAAAGAATTAGTTTTAAGGAAATGGTGTGTAAATCAGTCCTGCTCACGTTCATTTCGCTGTTTACCGCAGGTTGTTGTGAGAAGCCGTTTGAACAGTTGTGCAATTGGCCCATTTGCCCAGAGCAAATAGCAGCCTTCTGAGAAGGGGTGAGGGAGCATGTAGATGCATACAACCACTGCATTTTTTTTTTTTCCACTGATGTCACAGGTTTTAATCTCCTTCACTTGCACAATTTACTTTCATTTGAAAGCCGAGGTTGTGCAATGTCGAGGTTACTAAAGACCAATATTTAGCTCAGTTTATGGTCAGGATCCTTCCTTCAGAGGGATCGTATACCATAAAGGAGCAGCATAAAGGTCGCTGAGTTTGGATCTGAGTTTGCATATAAAACAGGATAAGGCAACCGGTCGTCCTGAGCAGCCAGGGTTTTCTTTTTTTTTTTTTTTTTTTTTTTTTTTTTTTAACCTGCCATTTTTATTTACACCTTTATTTACCTGTGTTGCTAGAACACCTGTAGAGCCAAAGTACAACTGTAGGGCAGTATACATATTCGAAACAAATTTTTGTTCGAAACAAATATTAAAGAACCATCCCTGGTGTTCGTAATATATGGTTTATTAACGTACCAAAAACTGCATCCATTACTGAGAACTGTTTTTGTCTCATCAGTATTGAAAAATAATATTTGACACAACTCTGAATTTGATTAAGTTATAGCTAGAAATTCCTTTTATATCATTTAATTGGCACTGACTATCCTTTTTAAAATTCTTTGTGAGTTTTTAAAGCTGTTAGTTGCTGCTGTCTTTTTTGGGGCGGTTGTGGCTCTGGGTTAGTGATCTCAAGTCTGGGGGTTTAACTTTAATCCTCCATTGATCATTTGTATATGCAAAATAATAATAATAATAATAATAATAATAATAATGATAAATGTAATTTTCTGTAGATAAGGGTGTCTGCCAAGTACTGTAAAACATAAACTTTAATGATTACAACATTTAAACAGATTCTGTTAACATTACTGCAGTTACATTTATTATCATACGTAAGGAGTCTTCAGTTCTGGTGATTGTATAAAAATCATTCTGCTTTCCCAGTGGACAAAACCAGTCTGTACCAACAGATTGCATCTGACTGGTTTCTCAGTGAAATTACAAGCTGGTTTCATTTTATTTTAACATCTTTTTAAAGCAAGATGTTGCCGAGTGAAGGACTGCTTATAACTATTCAATATTTTTTTTTTCTGAACCTCTCATTTATTAGGGTCACAGGTCGGCTGGAGCATTTTTCATCTAACTCCAGGTGAAAGCAGGGTACACCCTGAACCGTTCGCTGACAAATTAAATCTAGAATATCCAGTTCACCCTCATGTGACCAAGCTATTTTGGCGACTAATATGACCGAGTGGGATCATTTGTGACCCCATTGACCTTGTATAGGAATATTTCTATATAAATGATTGTTTTAGGGTTCTTCATATTTATTTCACTCTCTAATATATTTGTCCATCATCTTATGTAATAACGTATGGAATTTGATATATTTTTACGAAAAAGCAAAAACACACAACAATAGAACAATATTACATTTATTTACACAATCCTTGTCTGTTACATCTTGTAATATGCACGTTACCTTTTATTTCTTTGCATTCTTTTTTGCATCAAAAATGAAAACAAATCATAAAAAGTAAAGTTACTTTGCATAAACTACGTATGACAATGTTCATTTTCTGTAACCGCTTAATCCTTATTTGGGTCGCAGGGAGGCTGGTGCCCATCCCAGCCGACTCCGGGCAAGGGCAGAGTACACCCTGGACAGCTCGCCAGGCCATCACAGGGCGGAAACACGCCGACAGCTTGGCAGCCTACTCTTTCTGAAAGTCAGCAGTGGTTCTTTTACATGCCTCACACCATAGACAGTGGGAGACATGGCCAGCCTTTGATAACCCAGTTAGCTGCACTGGAGGGGCACAGTGACAACCTTGTGGAGAGTGGGACTCGAACCCCCAACCTTTGGATCAGCGATCCAGCGCCCTATACCACTAGACCACCACTGATCCATTGTATGACAATGTGGCAGGATAATTTTAGATATGGTAATAGAAATAATAATAATATTGGCTGAAGTATCTGAAACATGTAACTGTCAGAATGAAGCACCATCAAAACCATCTGAAGATATAATCTCAAAAATCTCATAGATCTTCCGGGGTCACAAGCAAACCCCACACGAGTTTGGATTATTCTCACCACACGGATTGGCCGATCCTTACAAAATTCTATCAACAAATACAGGACAAATAGATTGACACATTCTTGGTAGGAAACTTTTTTCCAATTAAAATTAGAAAAATGGCAGCCGAATATATATATATATATATATATATATATATATATATATATATATATATATATATATATATATATATATATATATATATATATGTATATGTATATATATGTGTATATATATATATGTATATGTATATATATATGTATATATGTATATGTATATATATATATATATATATATATATATATATATATGTGTGTGTGTGTGTGTGTATATATATACCGAGGCTCATATATGACCCCCATATGACTGATATTTATATATATATATATATATATATATATATATATATATATATATATATATATATATATACACACACACACACACACACACACACACACACACATATATATATATATGATGTGCATGTTTTTGTACTGTGAAAGGAATCGGGCTATCTAGAGGCAATCCATGCCAGCAAGGGGAGAACGTTCAAACTTCACTCAGAAGTACCCTCGCCAAGCCCACGACTCAAACCCAGGACCTGCTTGCTGTGTGTGCTCATCATTACACCAACATGCCATCCTGATTTAGATTTATTTATTTATTAGAATTTTTTCCCTGCTGATAATGTGCAGGGGAATGCAGAAGTACAAACAGGTGCCAAACACCTATAGCACCTTAATACAAGTGGTTGTGCTCCCTTTAGAACGAAACTTCAACTGTTAATAAAAGCAAATCATACTGAACCGCTTAATCCTAATTAGGGTCACGAGGAGGCTGGAGCCCATCCCAGCCGATTCTGGGCGAGGGCAGAGTACACCATGGATGGCTCGCCAGGCCATCGCAAGGCAAAAACATGCTGACTGTTATGCAGCATCTCTTGTTGAAAGTCAGCAATGGTTCTTTTACATGAACCTCCCAACATAGACAGTGAGAGACATGGACAGCCTTTGATAACCTAGTTAGCTGCACTGGGGGATTTTAATACGAGTTTATTTTATTTATAATAAACAGATGGCGGGTAGCACAGTGGTGTAGTGGTTACCATCCCCATCTCACAGCAAGAGAGTTCTTGGTTGAAGTTCCAGGGTGGGTCTTTGTGGAGTTGTGTTCTCCCTGTGCTTGCACGGATTTCCTGCAGGTACTCTGGTTTCCTCCAACAGTCCAAATGCATGCACATTATGTGAAATGGCTGTTCCAAGGTCCTCCTTGGTGTTAATGTGAGTGTAAGTTGCCGGGGATTTAGCTCAGTTGGTAGAGCATCCGCTTTATCCTCCAGAAGGTCGGAGTTCTAATCCGACCACGTCATACCATGAGACGTTAAAATTTGGGAGTTGTTGCTTCCTGCTTGGTGCTCAGCATCAGAAGGATAGAACAACACAACAACTGGTGCCGTACAGTGGTGACAGGTAGCGCAAGGAGCGCTGGGGGTCTCATGAGCATTGAGCATACGCGTATATGAATTATGCGCTATATAAGCATTCATAATAATAATAAATTGTTGTGTGAACTGGTCCTGTAATAGTCTGGTGAGTTGTTTACAGTGCACCACTCCTTGACTCACTTTCGGAGAAGATAGGCTCCAGCCTCCCCGCAACCTCAAATTAAGTGGGCCTGTAAATGAGTGAGAGAGTGAATGAAGGAAAATAATCAATGTTGGGGTGACGTTGGTTCTTTTCAAGCTCTTCACTTTGTTCGCATTATTGTTAATTACTTTCCCATAACAGCTGTTTGTACAGTTCTCTTTTCATTATCTGCTCTCATGGTTACATCATTGCTTTTCATGTGTTTGTGAAGAATGATGCTGCCTGGGTTGATTTTATTTATGTTTCATAAATCATGCAGTAAAGCAGTTCATGGCAGTGCATCCTGCAAACCCTGTGTGTATACAAAAGCTATAGGAAGAGTATAATCATCTGTGCTAACACAAAGACAGGAGGATAATCTGGAGAACAGAAGGACAAAGGAAACAGCTGTCAAAGGAAGCAAATTCAAACACCACCCCTTTCTACAGGACAGTCATTACTGAGAACAAACATTAGGCTTTAGTGCTAAAGCGGCTTGTGATGCATCCTTGTCAATATGTCTGAGGGCAAACACACACACACACACACACACACACACACAGAGGGAGGGAGAGCGAGGGGGAGAGAGAGAGAGGGCGAGAGAGAGAGAGAGAGAGAGAGAGAGAGAGAGAGCGTGCGCGCGCACGAGAGAGAAAGAGAGAGAGAGAGATGAGTGCCACACAGTGTAATCAGAGGCCTGGGGGATGTGACTCACTCGTTTATGATAAGGGAGAGCATCCGATTGTGAAAGTACTGGGAATCCCGTGTTTACTGTCTGTCCAGCAGTTCCACTGAGCAGTGGTCACCTGATTACACTGATCTCCACCTTTTCATGTTTTCACCTTTGGGGATAAAATGTGTTGCTTATTTTGCTTGTGCTGAATTCAGGTGCAAGCAACTGATTGGCTACGGTTTTCAACAACATTTTTTTACATTTTACCCCTGGTGTACTGTGTTTGAAATTCTGAATAAATTACAAAATACTGCAGGGAATTATATCTCACATAAACAAGATGTTTCGTAATACATTTATATTACATATGATCATAGAAATCAAACAAATATCTCAAAAAACCCTTCAGATCTGAAATTTGAACAATGTCATATATTTCATTATATATATATATATATATATATATATATATATATATATATATATATATATATACCAAAAAACAAAAATAAAAGGGCAGGACAAAGACTTTCTATTGAAACTCCATTTATCACTACAGATCTGTTTCGAGGGAAGAATAATCTATATAGAAGAATATAGAAGAATAATAGAATAATAAAAGAATTCTTCTATAATCACCTGAAGAGAGAGGATGGTTTCACCACCCCTCGAAACAGATCTGTAGTGATAAATGGAGTTTCAATAGAAAGTCTTTGTCCTGTCCTTTTATTTTTGTTATTTGCTCTACCAAAAAGTATTGAGCACTCTCCTACGGAAGGATCTACTCAGAAAATCCTCTCTCTATATATATATACACATTAAATCATACCTATATCAAAGGATGTGTTGAATGACATGGGTGTAAAAATTCCCTTTATACACAGCCCATTAAAAAAAAAAAAAAAAAAAAGTCACTCACTCTAATATTTTTTTGGACCCCCTTTAGCCTTGATTACAGCACATAATACCCTCGGCACTGTTGCTCCCATTGGTCCAATCAAGGCCAATCAAGGCTCAGCAACATTACGTAGCAATAAAATGAAGTTAGGTAGGGGCAGTGGTGGTCTAGTGGTATAGGGCGCTGGATCGCTGATCCAAAGGTTGGGGGTTCGAGTCCCACTCTCCACAAGGTTGTCACTAAATCCCCCCCCCCCCCCCCCCCCAGTGCGGCTCACTGGGTTATCAAAGGCGGGCCATGTCTCTCACTGTCTATGGTGAGAGGCATGTAAAAGAACCATTGCTGACTTTCGTAAAGAGTAGCTGCAAAGTCGTCAGCGTGTTTCTGTCCCTTGCTAAAAAGGGTTGTGACAGGAAGGGCATCCGACGTAAAAACCTCTGCCAAATCAAACGTGCGAATCAGATGATTCGCTGTGGCGACTCCTGAGTAAAAGGGAAAAAGCTGAAAGGAAGACAGACAAAATGAAGTTAGGTGATGATCTGACTGTACTGAATGACCAGGTTATATCCCAGCAATACATTTTTAGGGTATATAATTGGTAATCAAATTGTGAAAGAGTGGTTCAGGAAACATGAGGAATCATTTTCACACATGAACCGGTTCACAGAGTCCTGACCTTAACCGGATTGAAATTCTTTGGGATGTGCTTTACACTTCATCGAGTGGTTCGATTTCCCCATGAGCAGTTCAGGAATTAAACCAACTCGGAATGGAAATAAATGTTGTGATGTTTGTCGAAACAATGCAATGGCAGTTTCATGATGTAATCAAGGCTAAAGGTGAGGGTGGGAATTTTTTATTTGTTTATTCTTTTTGGCCGAGCGATGTAACTTGCCCTTATATAGCTCTTCGGTTATGTTCAGGTGTCCATGGTTCTTAAACCAGCAGTGACGTACAGTACATTGAAAACTAAAGCAAATCAATAAAGTTCAGGATCATTCCATTTTCAGTGGCTGAGAAGTTATTTGCCGAGATATATTTCAGAAGGGCAGTAGTGGCCTGGAGGTGAAGTGCTGGATCACTGATCCCAAGGTTGGGGGTTGAAGTCCCACTCTCAACGGGTTGTCACTAACTGGGTTATCTAAGGCCAGCCATGTCTCTCACTGTCTATGGTGTGAGGCTGTAAAAGAACCATTGCATCGCTGACTCTCAACAAGAGTAACTGCATAGCCGTCAGAACGTTAACAACCTGTGATGGCCTGGAGAGCTGTTCAGGGTGTACTCTGCTCTTGCCTGGAGTTGGCTGAGATGGGCACCAGCCTCCACGTGACCCAAATTAGGATTAAGCACATTAGAAAATGAAATGATACTTCATAAGCCCTCCACATTGCCTCATTGAATGAGAGTACGAGTGTGAATAGTTGCGTGTGTGCTGGCTCTGCAATGGCTTGGTGAGCTGTTAAGGTTGTATCTTGTCTGTGATGGGCACCAGCCTCCCCTCAACCCTAATTAGGAGTCTTAGAAGATGAATGAATGAATTAATGAATGAACATTTCGTAAGCATTCTGGCTGTAGCTCTGCGTTATGCTGTGACAGAGAAAAGTGGGTTGCTGGGGTTTTGAACCTTTTATGGTATCATTTATGATTGTCATTTTTTTGTCATTATTATTAAGTCATAAAAATAGCATATCAAAAATAAATACATAAAAGATCCAGATAATTACTTTTGATGTTTTAAAGTCCACTTAAAAAGGGCTTGAGAGATGAGCCCTTACACGTATTACCCAATATGGACTTTTCACTGATGTCTAATTTGACTTTCTACCCTTTAAGCTCGTGGCAATGTTGGATTATGTTTATGTTTTGAGATCTTTTATTCATCCACAAACCTCACAGCTTATTAATGTCTCGTCTGCAAGAAAATGAAATAATACTCTGACTTTATTGTTGAGACAAAATGAACAGATCTATTCATTTCGGAAGGAAATTCCAGTAAACAGATTTTCTTTCTGAGTCACGCCGCCATTCTGCCTTTGTTTTGGAGCTAAAAGTTCCCACCAAGATCACAAGAGCCTTTTAAATGCTGCGAATTCTACAAATGTTCTTTCAGTTCCTGCAGTCTGTGGGTGAACGAGAATGTTCTGTATTAATGAGTGTGTGATGTTCTAAACAAGCTCCAAGTTGCTCATATTTACTGTTCAAAAACATTTTGCGACATTACAATCAGTCCTTCAACAGTAATAAAGCTATTGACATGTAGTTAAGCTTTCAGATGTAATGATTTAAGACAAAACGTGTTTCCTCGTGTGCCCAATTATGTGCTCATGTTTAAGACAGTGATTAATTGTATGGGATTTCGTGTGTGTGTGTGTGTGTGTGTGTGTGTGTGTGTGTGTGTTTGACTTGCGTGTGAGTGAATTAAAGGGAGCACCGGACTTTCCAATGAAATTACATGTCAATATACGTACCATGTGTGGCATCCTTATATGAGTAGGCCAATACAATATGAACCGTTATTGACTGTGTCTTTAATAACACTTACTTGTACTACTGTGTGCATCTTTCAGGTTTGTTATTGGTTAGATCCAGTGGTTGCATTTTGGTGAAAAGCCATACCCCCCAATCTAGCAGGCCATGACAGAGTCAAGATACACACAAGTATTCACAGTCACACTCACACATAGAGATAATTTCGTTCCGCCAGTTAACCTACTGTGCATGTTTTTGGACCGTAAAAAGAAACCAGATTACCCAGAGGAAACCCACACAAGCATGGGGAGAACATGTAAACTGTTCACACAAATGTTCCAATCCTGGGCATCAAACCCAGGACTTGTTTGCTTTGAAGCAAACGTGAATGCAGCCGTGGAGGGGGGGCACAAGCCAGTGTTCTCTCTCACACCAGTCCCAAGCCTGGATAAATGCAAAGGGCAATGTAAAACATTTGCCAAATTTGATATGCAAAGTGTCAATATTTCCTCTCTCCCGGATCGGTCGAGGCTCGGGATAACAACGACCGCCACCAGTACTGTTAACCAACAGGGTGCTGGTGCAAACTGGACGACTGTTAGTCGAAGAAGGAGAGGCAGGAGGCGTGTCCGTAGGCAGCGATAGAAGAAGAAAGGCGTGAGTCTAGGACTGAGAGTAGGGTCTTTGAATGTTGGAATTATGACGAAAAACTTAGAGAGCTGGCATGATGTCGAGGAGGAAGGTGGACATACTGTGTGTTCAGGAGACCACGTGGAAAGGTAGCAAGGCTAGAAGCTTAGGAGCAGGGTTTAAGCTGTTTTATCATGGCGTGGATGGGAAGAGAAATGGAGTAGGAGTCATCTAGAAGAAGGAGTTTATCAGGAATGTTATAAAAGTGAAAAGCATGTCAGACAGAGTGATGAGTCTCAAGTTAGAAATTGAAGGTGTGATGTTCAATGTTGTTAGTGCTTATGCCCCACTGGAAAGATGTGAGCTAGAAGAGAAGGAGAGATTCTGGACTGAGTTAGATGAAGTGATGCAGAATACCCCCAGAGGTGAAAGAGTGGTCATTGGTGCAGACTTCAATGGACATGTCAGTGCGGGCAACAGAGAGGATGAGGAAGTGATGGGCAAGTTTGGTATCCAGGACACAAACACAGAAGGACAGATGTTGATAGATTTTGCAAAAAGGATGGAAATGGCTGTGGTGAATACTTTCTTCCAGAAGAGACAGGAGCATAGGGCGACTTATTAAAGCGGACGTAGGAGCACACACGGAGACTACATCTTGTGTAGATGATGTAATTTGGCAAAGGCAGAGCAGAAGACAAAGTGGTGGAAGCTGAAAAAGGAAGAGTGTCGTGTTGTGTTCAAGGAGAAGTTGAAACAGGCCTTGGGTGGTCAGAAAGTGCTTCCACATGACTGGACAACCACAGCTAATGTGATCAGGAAGACAGGTAGGAGAGTACTTGGTGTGTCCTCTGCAATGTGAGCAGATAAGGAGACTTGATGGTGGAACGAGGAACTGCAGGAGTGTGTTCAAAGGAAGAGGTTAGCTAAGAAGAAGTGGGACACTGAGAGGACCGATGAGAGTAAACAGGAGTACAGTGACACACAGCGTAAGGTGACGGTAACAGTGTCAAAGGCCAAACAGAAGGCGTATGCTTGTATGCTAGGTTGGACGGTAAGGGGGGAGAAAATGATTTTTACAGGTTGGCACGGCAGAGAAATAGAGATGGGAAGGATATGCAGCAAGTTAGAGTGTTTAAGGACAGAGAGGGAAATGTATTGACTGATAATAGAAGTGTGCTGGGAAGATGGAAAGAGTACTTTGAAGAGCTGATGAATGAGGAAAATGAGAGAGAAAAACAAGTAGAAGAGGTGACAGTTGAGGACCAGGAAGTAGCAAACATTAATAGGGGTGAAGTGAGGAGGGCATTGAAGAGGATGAAGAGTGGAAAGGCAGTTGGTCCTGATGACATACTTGTGGAGGTATGGAAGTGTCTCGGAGAGGTAGCAGTAGATTTTCTGACAAGAACATTCAACAAGGTCTTAGAGAGTGAGCGGATGCCGGAGGAATGGAGGAGAAGTGTGCTAGTGCCCATTTTTAAGAACAAGGCAAACATGCAGAGTTGTGGCAACTACAGAGGGATAAAGTTGATGAGCCATACGATGAAGTTATGGGAAAGAACAGAGGAAGCGAGGCTTAGAGCAGAGGTCAGCATTTGTGAACAACAGTTTGGTTTCATGCCAAGAAAGAGCACCACAGTGTTTGCTTTGAGGATGTTAATAGAGAAGTACAGAGAAGGTCAGAGGGAGCTGCATTGTGCCTTTGTGGATCTGGAGAAGGCACATGACAGGGTGCCTAGAAAGGAACTGTGGAATAGCATGAGGAAGTGTGGAGTGGCAGAGAAGTATGGTCGGCATGACAGAAGAGTTCAAGGTGTAGGTGAGACTACATCAAGGATCAGCTCTGAGCCCCTTCTTGTTTGCTATGGTGATAGACAGGCTGACAGACGAGGTTAGACAAGATTCCCCATGGACTATGATGTTTGCAAATGACATTGTGATCTGTAGTGAGAGCAGAGAACAAGTAGAGGAAAATTTAGAGAGGTGGAGGTATGCCCTGGAAAGGAGAGGAATGAAGCCTCAATAAGACAGAATACATGTGTGCGAACGACAAGGACTCAAGAGGAACGATGAGGTTACAGGGAGCAGTGATAAAGAAGGTGGAGGATTTTAAGTACTTAGGCTCAACAGTCCAGAGCAATGGAGAGTGTGGAAAAGAGGTGAAGAAGCGTGTGCAGGCAGGTTGGAATAGTTGTAGAAAAGTGTCCGGTGTGATGTGTGATAGGAGGGTATCGGCAAGAATGAAAGGAAAAGTGAAAGGAAAAGGTGATGAGGCCAGTGATGTTGTATGGTTTAGAAACAGTGGTGTTGAGGAAAAGACAGGAGGCAGAGCTGGAGGTAGCAGAGATGAAAATGTTGAGGTTCTCTTTGGGAGTAATGAGGATGGATAGGATCAGGATTGAGTACATCAGAGGGACAGCACATGTTAGATGTTTTGGAGACAAAGTTAGCGAGGTTAGATTGAGATGGTTTGGACATGTGCAGAGGAGGAATAGTGAGTATATTGGTAGTCGGATGCTGAGGTTGGAACTACCAGGCAGAAGGCGCAGAGGAAGACCAAACAGAAGATTCATGATGTGGTGAAGGAGGACATGAAGGTAGTTAGTGTAAGAGAAGAAGATGCAGAGGATAGGGTGAGATGGAGGCAGATGATTTGCTGTGGTGACCCCTGAAGGGAACAGCCGAAAGAAAAAGAAGAGCAGACATGCTAAACACTGTACCACCTAAACACCACCTCAATTTCCATAAAGGCTATGGGGTGTATGCGTACACAAATATTCATGAAGACAGAAACAATGGAAAAAACAAATACAAAAGCGATAGAATCTAACAGGAGCAAGAATCTTACATCTTTTGAAATAGAAGGTGCTGCTGCAGGAGATAAATTCCAGAGAAAATAATATTCTGCATGGCCAAAGAAAAAAATAACAAATATATTGTTCCCCCCTTTAGCTTTATTTACAGCAGGTAATCATCATTCCATTGATTCAACAAACTTAGAAAACATAAAATTTATTTCCATCCAGAGTCGGGTTCATTTATCAGTTGATGTCTTGAATTAATGAGTAAAAAACTGAACCACTCCATAAAGTCTTCTCCAGCTCATCTGGAAAACTTTAAATCGGGTTCAGGTCAGGACTCTGGGGTGCCGATACATATGTGAAAATGATGCTTCGTGCTCCCGGAACCACTTTTCCATTATTTGAGTCCTCATTGTATATCCGTACCATCAGGGAAGAAAAAGTTCTTTGACGTGAGGGTACACTCAGCTCATCAGCTGACTTTAGTTATTGCCACATTAATGTTGTTGAGCCTTGAGCCTTGACTAGACCAACTGGAGAAGCAATGACATGGAGATTACATGCTGTGATCAAGGATAAATGCTCTCCATGAATATATTAACGTGTGTGTGTGTGTGTGTGTGTGTGTGTGTGTGTGTGTGTGTGTGTGTGTGGGAGTGGGAAAAAAATCAAAGTAGTTTGACACCCAATCAGAGTCTAGGAAACACAGACATGAGATGCTGGCAATATCACCTGGTGTGTAAAGTAGCTTACCACCGGCTGTATTTTTATATCCTGTGTTATGTATTATTATATGTTTGCAGATGACATTTCATATATTTATGAAAATGAAACAAATGTATACAAATACAATACATCCCGCATGGATCTCCAAATGCAGTATGTTCAAAGAATGTTCTTTTCTTAAAGGATTAAAAGCCTATTTTGTTGCTGGAAAGTAAATATAAACAAAAAAGACTGCTTACCAATGAACCATGAACGTCCAACCACTCCTTGTCCCAAGCATGTACACACAGAACAGTTCAGTATTGAGGAATTTAATATATTTCTTTTCATTATAAACACATTTATCTTCCATCCTGGGGGTCTGGGGAATATATAATGCCATATATAAATATAAGTAGTTTGGTTATGTAAAGTAGCTAAGCTGATTACTGGGTAAATACAGTACACAGAGTGAGTTGTGAAATGATTAAACTAATATTGGAACTATCGGGACTTTTTTCGAGTCTAATTTAAGTGTATTTTTAGGAAGAGTAATTTTGTAATTGACCGTCATTGGTTATGCAATAGTCAGGATCTTCAAGTCTGATATATACATACAGGAAAGCCCATTTAAAAGCAGATTTCCCCCTGCGCAATTTACTCATGGCTCAGAATTTTTAAAAAATGAGGAACTGTATATCATAGCCACAGAGTCTGTAGTAAAGTATGATTATAAAGTTTCAGTGTTGTATTTCTTTAATTAATGCAATAAGTTATTACATACAGAGGCAAACATGTGTATTTTGTATTTTGAATCTGCATTGAATTTTAATTCTAACTTGGGTGTGTCATTAACAATTTTTCAGAAGGCTAATATTTTCCCAGGCTCGGGGCATTTCTGTGTGGAGTTTGCATGTTCTCGCCGTGCTTGTGTCGGTTTCCTCCGGGTACTCCGGTTTTCTCCCACGGTATGTGAACTGGATCCTATCTCAACTGACACTGGGCGAAGGCAAAGTGCACCCCGAACAGCTCACCAGACCATCGCATTAAACATTAACATTCACGCACTCATACACCTGGAGCAATTTGGTGCAACCAGTTAGTTTAATGAGTATGTCTTTGGGCTGTGGGAGGAAACCAGAGTGCCTGGAGGAAACCCGTGCAAACATGAGAAACATCGGAAAACATCCAAACTCTATACAGACATGAAACCGATGAAAATTAAATTTAGCCCAAGTGCTCATGCTGTGCGTGGGGCTGGTGGTGTAGTGGTTAGGATGCTGCGCGCTTGATCGGGAGGTTGTGTGTTCGAATCCCAGGTAGACCCCCACTGTGCTAAGACCCCTGAGCAAGGTAGTGCTCTGTTCACCCAGCAGTATAAATGGGTCCCAGTAAAAAAAATATACTGGGAAGGTAACCTGCGATGGACTAGTGTCCCATCCAGGAGGAGTTGAACTCCTGGTAGCTTCATGCTATGGAAACCAGGGATAAGCACCGGCCTGATGAGCCAATATGGCTCTGGTGTCGGGGGAAAAAAAAAAAAAACCTCATGCTGTGTGGCTGATTGACATGTTAATCAGAAATGTTTGAAGACCCAGTCATCGTTCATTTTCTGTAACCGCTTAATCCTAATTTGGGTCAGGGAGAGGCTGGCACCCATCCCAGCCGACTCCGGGCGAAGGCAGACTACACTCTGGACAGCTCTCCAGGCAATTGCAGGACGGAAACACGCTGACGGCTATGCAGCTACTCTTGTTGAAAGTCAGCAATGGTTCTTTTACATGAACCTCACACCATAGACATTGAGAGACATGGCCGGCCTTTGATAACCCAGTTAGCTGCACTGGGGGACAAAGTCATGTGGTTATTATTTTTGTCCACTCATACCCACTTGTGATATTTCCTACTAAATTTAATTGGCTCTAATCGTCCCTCCACAAACTTGACTAGGACACTGTCTTGATGTCTTCATATTCCCGCTCATCAATGTGCTTTAAGAACTTCAGAAAAACACAATAGTCTGGATATTATTTCTATTGTTTTGCAGCAGATTATCTGAATAAACTATGTCCAAATACATCTTAATCCTGAAACATCAGCCAGACCTGTGGAAACCTCTCAACTAACAGCCTCCACAATGTTTGTAACAGTGGCATAAGTAGACAAGTAACAGGTCATTGCACTTCCAGTCGAACGGAAGGAAGGGATTGCTTCTAAGTGCATGTTTGGGCAAGGGAGGATGTAAAGGGACATCTGGTGGCACCAGGACTCACGGAGATGAGAGGAGTGTCGAGGAGCCTGATGAAGAGCATGCAGCTCTGCACTGTGTCCTCCTGTCCATAATCTGAGTGTTTGTTTGGGTGAATCAGGATGTAAAAGAACATCTGGAGGGAATCAGTCTGGTTTGCTGCAGGCCTCCTGAATCTCTTTCGATTCTTTGTGTGAGCACGAGTGGAAACAGGAAACTGATTTTTTTAAATTATTTATTTATAAGAAATAAGCTATAAGCCATCACACTGATAATAATAATAAATGATAGCGACGTTATGCTCTTTTGGTCCTGAGTTTAGTAGCACAAAGTGAAATCTGAAGAATACAGCTCTCGACGCACCAGGCTCGCACTAAATCCTCTTAAACCTTCTCTACATACCAACTCGCACTATGATCCCAAGGTGTGTTCTTATCCAGGCAGATTTCAAGACAACCAGGGTGGTCTTTTATTCTTCCTTCATTCTTTCATCATGACTATCGCAGAAGCTGGTTTTCTCTCACTTGGAACATGGGGGGGGGGTTTGCAGCAGAAGAACTGTCTCTTCTCCTCATCCAGCCTCAGCTGTTTCCAGTTACCTTCCAACCCGGAGAAAATATTTACTCCTGAAAACCGAGAGGATAATTTTCCTTCCTTGACGTTATTCCAGTGGAGTCATCTGGCTCGTGTTAAGAGCGGTTGTGTGAGGTGGGAATAGTATGAGTGTGAAGAGAAGGCTGCAGGAATGTCTCCTAAATCAGCTCCAAAATCCAACGCGACCCATCAAACAGCACACAGGCGGCTTGTCTGTTTTAGTTACAGTCCTGCTGTGTGCTTGGAAACTTAACTGACTATTTTGGATTCATATAAGGTGTTAAAGTGCTGGTCTGTCGCTGCCAGCTGGATTGTATATCAGGAGAGATTACATCTGATCTGCTTTTCCGATTTTGATACATCTACCGAGTGCTGGTGTCCATCAGCAGTGTACTACCAGGCTTCTATCTGTTTTTGTGCCAAATAACAAAATATATTTCTGTAGTTGGATTTAAACCTAAAGTGCTTTTTTTTTTTTTTTTTTTAATCTCTGCAAGTGTCTCGTGTTTCGCACTCATTTTGTGTGTGTGTGTGTTTGTTAGCAGGATTAAAGCACAACGTTAAGCTAGAGGTGGGGAATTGAACACAGAAGATTCTATTTGATTGTAAAGATGATACAAATCTGATTCTGTAATTTTACTACTGCACGAGAGGATATTTTGGATCATATTAGAAATTTCTGGGCTTGGTGGAGGTTTGCACTCTTATGCTGCTCTTGTTTGAATTATTGTTCATTCATTCATTCATTTGCTAAATTCTACCAGCGTCACCGGTAGCTTGAAGTCTATTTGTGTGAAAGCAGAGTACACCCTGCATAGCTTATCAGACCAGACCATCGCAGGGCACACACACACACACACACACACACACACACACACACACACACACACACACACACACACACACACACACACACACACACACACACACACACACACCTCTACCTACCTAATCATAGCCAAACTCACACCTAGGGGCAATTTGGAATATCCACTTAGCCTAATGTGTATGTCTTCAGATTGTCAGAGGAAACCAGAGTACATTGGGAGAACATGTAAACTATACACAGGGCCGCTCTGACCGGACTCAAGATTTTAACCCAGGATCCTGCTCTAACGTGTTCTGTACTTACAAACCCCTATGCCATCATGGCATTGATCCTTATTATTGTTGTTCATTTATTAATTTGTTTTCTCAGCTACTTAATCCAAATTAGGATCATGGAGAGGTTGAGGTATATCTCAGCCAACTCTGGGCACAGTTATGGTACATTCTGAACAGTTCGTCATACCACTGCAAGACAACACACACACATACACACACACACACACACACTCACACTCACACACACACACACACACACACAAATAAATAAATAAATAAATAAATTACATTCACACCTGTGGCGACTGTTTCTTGACTGTTGACGGAAACCTGAGTACCTGGAGAAAACCCAAGCAACCATGGAGAGAGCATACAAAGTACACACAGGAAAACCCAAGTTCGGGGAATCAAGCCAAAAATTTCTTGCTGTGAGTCTGACATGCTACTCACTACACCACCATGCTAGCCTACTATTGTTATCCTTATCCCCTCCAGCAGCTGGACATACAATTGTACATCAACTTTTTTGCCCTGTCAGAAGCACAGGTTCCACAATAGACTATTTCAGTATCCAAGCACACGATTGTACATGTATCGGCCCTGCATGAAAACACTTCAGACATCTGGATGTTGATGTTGGAACAAGAGCCTCTTAGCCTCATGCAGAATTACTGCAAGGTTACACAAAGGGTTATTATTATTATTATTATTATTATTATTATTATTATTATTATTATTATTACAGTGATACCTCTGCTCACGAACATAATTGGTTCCCAGAAAGTGTGTGTAAGGCGAAAAGTTCGTCTTCCGAACATTTATTTCCCATAAGAAACCATTAAAATGAGAATAATCCGTTCCCAGGTCCCCATAAAACATAATTTTCTACTAAATAAGCCTTAAAACTACACAAAAATATACCTTATTTTATGTATAATAAATGTGCTATTGTATTGTAATTAAAGAAATAAACTGTACTGTATAATAAAGTGGTTTTATTTACCTTTGTGATGGTAGTTGATGGCTTGATGGAATGGAGTGGGAGGAGGAGGGAGGGAGGGACTTACTGTTTGGAAGGCGTGTTTGGAAACGCCTACTGTTTGGAAACACCTTTAGCCACACACGCACCCTTAATAGCTTCCTTGTTCTTAAGGATGGGAGCAATGGTAGACTTAGCGTACTGGTACTGGGACGCTGAGTCACACAAACGCACACCTCGTTCGTGTTTTTCAATGATCTCCACCTGTGGTGGGGTCTTTTTCGGTCCCATAATAGCAAAAGTACACTCAATATGGTCCAAAATGTCTATCAAACACAAACCACTTCCGCACTCAAAGAAAGGGGGTGACGAACTGTGACGCCGTGAGCGTGCGTCAGCTTCTCGTGGCCGCCACCGTGGCGCTGTTCGACCGCGTGGTTTGATTCGTCCGCCGAAAACTAGTTCGTCAGCAGAGACTATATGCTCGCAAATTTAATGTTCTTGAGGCGAAAAGTTCGTGAGCTTAAGCGTTCGTCAGCGGAGGTTTTACTCTATTATTATTATTATTATTATTATATATGGACTGTACCATTATATGCCAGAATTCACTGTGCCGGAGCAAACACAGACATAGTTCCTCAACCTCAACTTCATTACTCCAATTCATAATGTGTTTCATCTCGACATCGGTGTGGAAGTATTTGACATCTTTTATTTGCATCCGCCCATCACCTTTTCTAACAAATTGAGTTGATTAGGCAGAGTCTAGAATCCAACCTCCACACTCCCTTCAAAAAAGTAATATCAGCTGACCAGGCGGTTACCAAGGAGGAATGAAGTAACTGTCGATTCATGTTTATGAATGTAATCTTTCTTACGTTTCATATCTCACCACTGACTACCAAGCATGATCAAGTGGCAGAAAGTCTGGCTACTCGTTCAACACTCTCAGTTTCACACTTTCTTCCCACTGTGGGAAAAAAAAACAGCCTGGTTATTCAAGCATGTTGCAATCACAAAGGGTATTTACATAACAGGGTTGTTTTGGGTGTCAGCAAAAGCAGCCTAAATGCCATCTCAGTGCTTTTGTGTTTATGGTCAATATAACCTTAAAGGTATTAAAACACACACACACACACACACACACACACACACACACACACACGCACGCAAGGTCACTGTAAGCCTGTATTCCTTAAAGTATAATTTCGAACCTCATGACTTTACTGAGCAGAACTCAACAAGTACTCTTGATTGCTCAACAGTGGGCACATTGGCATGGCAAGGGTTTTGGGTGGTGGGCATGACAGATCCTGCAGCAGTCCATTATTATAATCCATTACTATTAATAATGTATGTTTCCTCCTCAGTTAATTACTGCCGCCTACACACTGGCAAAACAGCTTCCGTTCAGAGTTCACCTCAACCACTTTGCCTTAAATGAAAACTCACATACTTAATGCGCAACAAATATTGCTGATGTGATGTTTCAGTTTGATGCTCAGAGGTGAGAAACTTTCATTTCTTTTAGTTTCAGAATATCAAAAATATCTTCATGCGCAATTTAACTATTCTTTATCTGGCTCTGCCGTATCACGTGGCGTCTACATCGCTGGGTGGGTGGCTATTTGAAGAGCTAGCTAACTAGATAGATAGAGATATGTCCCCATCGTTTAGACCTTTACAAATAATGGGTATATTAACCACTTAATCCTCACTACCAGGATCCCAGGGTGGCTGGGCCTTCCACAGCAAACACTGGGCAAAGGCAGAGTACACCCTGAACAGCTCAGCAGTCTCCTACAGGCAATTTGGAGCAGCCTACTGCGCATGGATTTGGACTATGGGAGGAAACGAGAGTACTGTACCTGAAGGAAACACAAGTAAGCGTCAATAGAACATGCAAACTCCACACAGAAACGCTCTCACCGAGCCCAGGACTCAAACCCAGGACCTTATTACTGTCTGGCGGACATGCTAAAACGTTACGCTACCATGTCATCCTACAGGTGCCGCTAAATTAAGATAATCAATAATATTATTATATATAAACAGCAGCGTAGCGCTGACAAAGGTGCCGGCTGTATTTCAAACCAGAGGTTTATATTAATGTACGTACTCGTCGTTTCTATAGTAACAACTCATTCACAGGGATCTGGTTGTGGATCGTTCTCTTAGGCTAGATATAAGATGTACAGTAATCGCTAACATGGAGACGTTTTCTGCAAGGAGACATTTATTTGATTTTTATGGAGGGAGTCTCCAGTTCCAGTTATTTAATGATAAATAATTTCTTTTCATGACCAGAGTGGTCAAACTTGATCGATTCCAAGACTAGACCTGCATCGTGTAGAGACCAACGCTGTACTATTAGACCATGGAAAGACCAAGTCTTTATAGGGTTGAGGCCAAGTCCAGATCATGTCCAAATGAAAGCTGGACGAAGTCGAGTTCCCAGCAGAACCCATCATTTCCAAGGCCTTTGTTTGGCTTCGATTGATTAGGTTATGTTTTCTAGAAGAAAGAAATTACATACTTCTTGTCAAGCCTTTGGCATGCAGAAAGAAAATCCAACACAAATATTATCTTTACAGAGACAGACTAAGACCATATTTAGCAATGCCCATGGCTGAGACAAGTCCAAGTACAAATTCCCCGAGTACATCTATGACCTTGAGTGTTTTATTCTGTACTTACATATATATTACTATAACTGTCATCAAAACAGTTGTGCATGACAGATTTAGGGCGAGCACATGACATTCCCACAGAAGTAGAGGCCTGTTTATCATGCATCGTGGAAAGTTCAACATCTCAATTACTTCCCCATTTCTTCATTGTCTCGGAAAGAAGTGGCCAAGATAAAATGCAACACTATCATTATGATGCATCGGTCTCATCAAGGCCAGATCTGCTCGTGTGCTTGTTACAGCATTAGTCATAGCTGGCATTCAGCATGCAATTGCCTGCAGAGAATAACTTACACCTGCTCCAATGGCCCAAGCGTTGGGTGTTCTGTGGAAAGCATGATCAGTGCTTCTTCATTACCGGAGGCATCGGGTGAGTCAACTAATTACACTGCGAATGGAGCCTTGAGCAAATGGAAATGATCTCAAATAGCCAGGTTTGCTAAAATACACAGGCACACAAATTACAATAACTAGTCCAACAAAAATCCACCCCACCCCACCCCCACCCCTCCGTCAACCCCAATTGGCACAAGAAGGAAGAAGTTGACACTGCCCATAAAATTTACCCAGAAGGAGGAAGGAGGGAAAAGGAAAAGCTGTGGCCGCATTACGAAATGCCCAACGCATTAATTACATTCTGAGTCATCGATAAGAAAAAAAAAGGAAAAGTACACTTTGCTAAAAATACACAAATTTTCCAGGCTAATATTCCCATCATGCCTGAACTTGTCGCCTCATTTCCATACCAGCTGTTGCTGTTAAGTGTCGGCGAAGATTTGGCTGTGACAGATGTATTCTCCAATTTTAGAACCTTCCTCCCTTCCATTTCTTTGCGCATAACAGAAATCAGTAAGATCGGCGTTCCCGATGAATTATAGAGAAATGGCTCACAGCTGTTGGTCATGCATTCTTCGCATTCATTCCGCGAATGCTCCACCTGTGAGAAGTGCTGTGCTGCTGTGGAATCGGGTGGAGTGATTTCGGCCAATTAAACCAGCCTACATCAGCTCAAACAAATTAGGTTCTGATGGATTTTATTCAATAATGAGCCTACACAATACAGAGCTTTCCTCAAAGGCTGGGCCTGCAAACAAGAATCCTTTCTGTCCAACCCAGACAGGTGCTTGTTCAATTAATCATTCCTTTCGGCCTGTTAGAAACAAAACGGCCACGTTGATTTCTGAAGAACGACTCCCGTTATTTCCGAATCGTCCCTATTGCAGTTTTTGGTTTGTTTGGGTTTTTTGATATTGCGTTAACATCTTATTACCAATTGTTATTAAAGTGGGGTCAGGTGTCTTCTTCTTCTTCTTTTCCTTTCGGCTGTTCCCTTCAGGGGTCGCCACAGCGAATCATCTGCCTCCATCTCACCCTATCCTCTGCATCTTCTTCTCTTACACCGTCTGCCTTCATGTCCTCCTTCACCACGTCCATGAATCGTCTCTTTGGTCTTCCTCTAGGCCTTCCGCCTGGTAGTTCCAACCTCAGCATCCTACTACCAATATACTCACTATCCCTCCTCTGTACATGTCCAAACCATCTCAATCTGGCCTCTCTGACTTTGTCTCCAAAACGTCTTACATGTGCTGTCCCTCTGATGTACTCATGTGTTGTAGAGAAATATGTCAATACAAGATGTACTGCTCACTCACTTGGTTAAACACTTCTTCTCGAACCACAAGGAAGCTAGTACCTACCTCAGCCGACATTTTGCAAAGGTGAGGTACCCCAAATGCTTACCAGGCCATTCTAGAGCTAACACACACACCCACATACACACACACACACAACCATTCAAACTCATCTTTTCCTTTTGGCTTTTTCCCTTTTTCAGGGGTCGCCATGGTGAATCATCGCATGTTTGATTTGGCATAGGTTTTTATGTCAGATGCCCTTCCTGACCCGACCCCTTAACAAGGGGCAGAAACACACTGACGGCGTTGCAGCTACTCTTGATGAAAGTCAGCAATGGTTCTTTTACATGAACCTCTCACCATAGACAGTGAGAGACATGGCCAGCCTTTGATAACCCAGTTAGCTGCACTGGGGGTGGGGGGTGGGGGGGCAGTGACAACCTTGTGGTGAGTGGGACTCGAACCCCCAACCTTAGGATCAACAATCCACCACCTTTTACCCTCAGACCACCACTGCCCCAACCATTCACAATCATGTCAGTAGACAATTTGAAACAGCCAGTTAGCATAATATGCATGTCTTCAGACTGTGGAAAGAAACCAGAGTGCCCAGAGGAAACCCACACAAGCACAGAGAGAGAGAGAGAGAGAGAGAGAGAGAGAGAGAGCATGCCAACGCCACACAGAAACACCAAACCCAGGACTTGAACCCAGGACCTTCTTGCTGTGAGGCAGATGTGCTAACCATGCTGCCACTGTGCCACCCTATAGATATTGCTCAATAGGAAGAATTCATAGTGTACTCCGATCAGGAAGATTCCTAGGCCAAACCTGGGAAGGGCATTTAAGGGAACGGGAATTTGTTTCTATTCCCTATAGACCAAAAGACTCTCAGAAATAATGGTTCTCCACTTCGGTTTTCCTTTCTGAGACTGTCATCAAGATTACCAGTGATTCTTTAAGCCTGTATCTCTTACTCGATGCATAATTGGGCTTTTGACATACCATAATATGTGGTATGCATAGTGGTTAGCATGGCAACCTCACAGCAAGAATGTCCTGAGTTCAAGCCCCATGCCTGGCGAGGGTGTTTTTGTGTGGAGTTTGCATGTTCTCACCATGCCCTCATGGGTTTTCTCCAAAAGCTTTGGTTTCCTTTCACACTCTGAAGATAATTATGCACATTCAGCTATGGATACCATCACTTGCCCCAGGTGTGAATACAGCTTATCAGGCCATCACAGGTCCAATGCACATGGACAACCACTTACACTCATATCTCGGGTCAATCTGGAATAGACAGTGAGCCTATTACGCATGTTTTTGGACTGTGGAAGGAAACTAGAGAAGAAACCCATGCAGGCCCTTGGAGAACATGCTAACTCCACACGGGACCACCCTCACTTAGCCTAGGAGTCAAACCCATAGCCTTCTGGTTGTGAGGCAAATGTGCAAACTACTAAGCCAATGTTATTCTCAATAAAGTATTCATTCATTCATTTTCTGTAACTGTTTAATCCTAATTAGGGTCATGGGAAGGCTGGCACCCATCCCAGCCGACTCCGGGCGAGGGCAGAGTACACCCTGGACGGCTTGCCAGGCCATCGCAGGGTGGAAACATGTTGATGGCTATGCAACTACTCTTACCATAGACGGTGAGAGAGACATGGCCGGCCTTTGATAACCCAGTTAGTGCACTGGGGGGGACCAGCAGGAAATATTCATAGGAGCGTCGTGGTTAGTTGTCTGACTAACAGCAAGAAGGTCCTGTGTTCGTGCATCAGGCTGACCGAGGGTGCGTCTGGGTGGAGTTTGCATGTTCTCCCTGGGCTTGCATGGTACTCCAGTTTCGTCCCACAGTCCAAACGTATGCAAATGAGGCTAACTGGTGGTTTCAAATTACCCTGAGTTGTGAGGATGAGTGTGAGTGTTCAGGGTGTGAGGGTCTGCGTTCGGATCTTCAAGCTGGCTGAGATAGACTCCAGCTTCTGTGCAACCCTTAGTAAGGTTCAATGGTTTTGCAAGTCAATGAATGCACGTCATGTGATCTTCCGTGCAGCAGCAGCCCCTCTGTTATTTAACTGCAAGGATTACCCAATAAAAAGCGTTCTGCACGGTCCAGCCCACCAATCCCTTTTACGGAGATCAGTCCTGCATTCTACTAAATACTTGTGCAGAATTTCATCATGAAATCAGTAGAATGTGCCTGTCTGCTGAAGTTGAAAGGGATTGTGCAACGAGGCTCGGTTGCACACCGGTGCAGGCGCGAGCTCGTGCACCGGCGCCGATGAATAAAGGGAAAGGAGACATTTCAAAATAAAGTGAGTTAATGATTGCCCGGTGATGACACGTGCTTCCAGCAACAGGAATATCAAAATATGCACCAAAGCAGTTTTTTTTTTTTTTCCTCCTAAAGAACTTCCCTGGGTTGCACAATCTGAGCGATTTCAACGCGCAGTTCGGAGGAAAAACAAAAAACAACGCACGAGCGCGAGGGATGGTTTCTTTTGGCGTGCTTTATATGACACGTGCTTGCTATTATTATTATTATTATTATTATTATTATTATTATTATTATTATTATATTCTTGATGCGGTGACGTTGCCGGAATGAACGTGCGCTTTTGACGCCCTGGAGAGACGCGGATCGTTCGTGTGGCGCGCGCGCGCGCGCGCGCTAATTGCACTCTCGGCGTCGTCGGGCGCGCGCTCTGTCACTGAGCGGGCGGAGTTCCCTGCACGTCGCGCGCTTCAAAGCGCAAGCTCAGAGAAAAGCCGCAGGACTTTATTCCGCCAGGCGCGCAGGCAGAGCGAGGCAGAGCGAGGCAGGCGGGTAAAGAGTCTCCCCAGTACCTGGACAGCGCTCAGCAGATTGCCCCGGCAGCAGCAGCAGCAGCAGCAGCAGCGCACGCTGTCGTGTTGACCGCAGAAGCGCCTATGGACGCGTAAATAACCGGGGAAGCGACTTCCCAAACATATTTCCTCTGAAGCGCAAAAAGAAAACGAGTTGGGAAGAAGATGACGCGCCACAGACTCAGTCAACTGGTGTAAAAATCCTCGTGCGCTTTTTTTCCCCCCTTTTTGTTTTTCCTCCCACTTTTTTTTTTTTTTTTTTACATTTGTTTGCCTTTGTGTGTGTTATTGTCGTAATGCTGGTGCGCCGTAGTGGC
>CM045731.1:61743916-61801416 GCA_024760905.1 Plotosus lineatus | reverse complement strand
TTCCAAGAAAAGGACTACGGGGACATGCACACTTTCGTGAAGAGCTGTAAGCGTCTACATGAAAAGCAGGCCTCCAAGCTTTTTTATCAGATAGCCTGCGCCGTAGCTCATTGTCACCAGCATGGCATAGTGTTGGGGGACCTGAAGCTCCGAAAGTTCATGTTTGCAGATGAGAAGAGGTGAGCAGACAGAGAGCTCAGTGTGTGTGTGTGTGTGTGTGTGTGTGTGTGTGTGTGTGTGTGTGTGTGTGTGTGTGTGTCGGGAAGAGGTGTAAAGCAGGTGGGATCTGTTATTCAGAGTGGTGTCAGTTCTGTTTTCACTCAGCTCTCACTTCGTTTTGCTTCTGTCACACACCGCAGGTGTCTGTCAGCTGATGCAGCTCATATCACTCGCTAACTCATTTCTCATTTACTGATTTCTACAAAAAGAGGAAGCGCATGAATCGGAAGTATAAGTTCGGGAACTAGCAAGTCGGCCAAACAAAAACGCCAGACGAGGTCGCACAGATTTTGCATGGAAATTCCGAAAAGAGTTGAAAACCTGAGCAGGACTACTGAGGCGAAATCCAAACTAATTCCTCTGCTTTGATTTTTATTTGCTGGAATGCAAGGAATAAAGCTCAGATACTCTTCAGGCTATTTATCAGGCGGAGTAACGTCCACGCAACAACCTCTAACAGCAGTCAAATGGAATGCAGAGCACATGCTCAAGCTGAGGGAAAACATATCTGATGCTCTAATAACACATTGACTACTATTCCAAAATAATAATAATAATAATAATAATAATAATAATAATAGCAACAACAACAACAACAACAACAACTGGAAAGCATTCTGGGAATTCCATCCCCATGATGATTTTTTTTTTTTTTTTTTTTTTTTTCTTCCTGCTCCTGGTAGCCAAAGCATTGATAGTAATGTTCTCTAATCTAATCTAATGTGCAGTCACGTATAAATAGAACGTCTATCTTTTACACCAGTGGGCCAGTGGGCGCTTCAGGGAGCCTGCAGCGAGAACTAATTCAGGCTCCCTCGGGTTTCTGAGGTGCAACCTTTTCGGTGAAAAGTCAGAACGGACATTCATGCCGTAGTCACACGGCTCGGATAGATGATTCATAGGTCATAGTATTGTTCTGAAGGGGAGGGCGGGAACCTGCAATTCAAGATCACGGTGCTTGTGCTGGAAGGTGTATAACAAAGGGATTAGATTTAACATTACAGCAGTTGTGTCACTCTTCCAGCTTTGTCTATTAACTCAGACATGGCGCACTGTCCTTTGGATGGCAATCTTTTTTTTTTTTTTTTTTTTTTTGGTGCTAGGATGTTAAAAATGATTATAATGTGGATAAACTCATATAGAGTCACATAGAGGTTTGTTTGAATGCAGACTGTGTGCAAATAATTAGAAACAGGCAAGAAAGGAAGAACAAGTGGATGACAACAATGACCCCCCCTACACACACACACACACACACACACACACACACACACACACACATGGCAAGAAAGGATGAACAAGTGGATGACAACAATGACCCCCCCCCCCTACACACACACACACACACACACACACACACACGGCAAGAAAGGATGAACAAGTGGATGACAACATTGACCCCCCCCTACACACACACACACACACACACACACACACACACACACACACACACGGCAAGAAAGGATGAACAAGTGGATGACAACAATGACCCCCCACACACACACACACACACGGCAAGAAAGGATGAACAAGTGGATGACAACAATGACCCCCTACACACACACACACACACACACACACACACACACACACACACACGGCAAGAAAGGATGAACAAGTGGATAACAACAATGACCCCCTACACACACACACACACACACACACACACACACACACACACTATTTTGGAATGCATCTTAGCAAGGCACCAGCTGTCCCTGCATCACCATCCTGGCAGCAGATCTTTTCAGGTAATTAAACATGGGAAGATGTATATACCTAGAGCACAGCCCCAGCTGCAGCCAGCACAGAGGATATGGTATTAATTAGTTCTGTACAGTGAGTTCTCTCCTATAAACACACACACACACACACACACACACACACACACACACACACACAGGAGTGCACACATAGAAAGAAAGAGCTATGAGTCACTCTCTCCACCTCTCTGGCGCTATGCTGTTGTGTCATCTGCAAGCCCCTCAGACTGCATGTCTGACAGTCAGTGATGAAACATAATTCACTGAGCGGCGGCTCGTCTTTCACCGAGGGGGGAACCGAACACACACATTTACACACAGGCACAAATCATCAAACCCAGGCTGCTGCTTCTGGAAACAGGGCAGAGAATAGTTAAGCGCTGATGAGAGCGCGAGAAAGAGGCAGAGAAAGCGAGGAATGTTTACCCTGCATGCATAAATGGGTGCTTTGGAAACTGTTGTGCATGCCTTTGTTTAAAACAAGGCCATAATTATACAATGATTTGCTTTGCACTTGTTCTGCTTCTCTGGCTGCTGGAAGAACTGTGTGTTCCGGCAGCGTGCCATGATTCAAACACTCATCTATTTGAATATAGAGCATGAATTTAATTCAGGATCCAAATCTGAAGATTGTATTCTGGTTGAAGCACCAGAGTAATATTAGCACTGATAATTATTCTACTCCGAATTGTTTAGTTTTTGTTTTGTTTTTTTTGCCATCTACAGCATGCTAAAGTGATTGTGATCAGTGAGAGGGAGGGTAGGAGATGCAAAATAAAAATTCCGTCCCAGTCGTATCTCATTATACTGTATTTAACCCCATTAGTGCAGATCGCGATCATTAAGTATTAGAGGGTAAGAAGGGTAAAGTTTCATGTTGCTTGAATGTGGTTCGCACAACCACCTCAGAGTCCCAGGTTTCTGTGTGGAGTTGACATGTTCTCCCCAGGTTTCTGTGGGTTTCCTGTGTGTAGTCCGATTTCATCATACAGTCTAAAGACAAGTATGTTGGGCTAATTGGCTGCTCCAAATTGTCCCCCCCACCCCACCCCACCCCACCCCACCCCACCCCACCCCCGCCCCCATGTTGTGAGTATGAATTGTTGTATGTGATGGGTCTGCGGTGGCCTTCATCCAATGTCAGGTGAGATAGGCTCCAGTATCCCTCGTCCCTAATAGGATTAAAAGGTCCGACAAATAAATGAATGAATAACCGCGTCATGTTCTAAAATCTTTTGCGACACCTCGAGAGGTACTCGGAGAAAGCACACAACTGCATCAAAGGACAAAACCCATATCTTGTGACATTAGTGAAAGTGAAACCAAATGCAGGGGTCCACCATGACTCAAATCTGCTTCAAAATGTACTAGTTCTCTGTCCTGGCCCGTGCCACACCCTTCCTCCAAGTTTGATGAAATTGTAACAATTACTTCAACCGAAGTTCAAGGAAGCCATGTTAGCACGCTCTCACAAAAATGTTGCCTGATGCATTGATCCAGTGCGACTTGCATTTGAGATGGGATACAACTCAGCAGGGGGCAGTGGTGGCCCAGTGGTCAGGTGCTTGGATTATCAATCCGAAAGTTGGAGGTTCAAGCCCCATTGTCGGTCGTTGTCACTGCTGTCCACCAGTGCACTAACTGGGTTATCAAAGGCCGGCCATGTCCCTCACTGCCTATGGTGTGAGGTTCATGTAAAAGAACCAGTGCCGACTTTCAACAAGAGGAGCTGCAAAGCCGTCAGCGTGTTTCTGTTCTGTGATAGCCTGGCGAGCTGTCCAGGGTGTACTCTGCCTTCTACAAGCACACAGGTATGCCCTCACCGAGAATGGGACTCAAACCCACAACTTTCTTTCTGTGAGGTGAATGTGCTAAACATCTCCCATAATGCCACTGTCTTTGAAATCACAGCCATTAAAACAGTCGGCAAAAAGCTACTGGGTCACTATTGCTCAACGCACGTCTGATGAAGATTAACTGTCCCACATAAAGGCGTGAAGACACTATGGATTATATGTCGGAACAAAGTTGTCCTGGGATCCATCATTCATTCCTGAACCGATTAATTCTAATTAGGGTCACGGGGAGGCTGGCGCCCATCTCAGCCGACTCTGGGCGAGGGCTGAATACCCTCATAGATACCTCACCAGGCCATCACAGGGCAGAAACATGCTGACGGCCATGCTTGACGAAAAGTCAGCAATGGTTCTTTTACATGCCTCACACCATGGACAGTGAGAGATATGGCCTGCCTTTGATAACTGAGACACCTGCACTGGGGGGGACAGCAGTGACAACCCCCCAACCTTAGGATCAGTGATCCAGCCCTTTTACCACCATCACTGCCCATGATCCATCATGCAGGGGTTAAACATGGAACATGTGTTGGAGGGATGTAATCATTTACTCACTCATCAGCCAAACAGATTGTTCCTATTAGGGTCTCAAACAACGCTGGGCAAAGGCAGGGTACACCCTAAACAGGCCATTGCAGGGGCAACACGCACACACACACACACACACACACACACATAAGGGAAATTTGAAAGTCAATTAGCCTAACGTGCACGTCTGTGGACAGTGGAAGGAAACAAATAGACCGGAAGGAAACCAACGCAAGCACAGAAATAACATGCAAATTCCACACAGAAATGCCTTCACCAAGTGTGGGACTGACGTGACCACCACTACACCACTGTAGGCCTCCATCAGTCCCAAAGGACTATGGCTGCGCTCTGGCCGGTATCCCGGCTGGTGATACTCCCCAGTGCGCAGAGCCCGGGTAGGGAGTAATGAGGGACAGGCTGTTGCCCAAGCAGCAAGTCCCCCGTCTCGGCGCCACCGGAAGGATCCAATGGAAGGGCAAGTGCCGATACGACTGGGTTCCAGTGCCGCCGCAGGAGAGAATCTACGGTCAATTTTAGAACGGCCAATTAACCTACAGTGCACGTCTTTGGATTGCGGGAGGAAACCGGAGGAAACCCGCACAAGCACGGGGAGAACATGCAAACTCCACACAGAAACGCCCAGGCCGGGAATCGAACCCAGGCCTTCTTGCTGTGAGGCGGACGTGCTAACCACTACGCCACTATGCCACCCTAAATGTAATCACAATTTTTTTTATTTATTTATTTTTTTTTTTTAAGTGCCTATTTCTATTTTATAAAACTGGCCAGAAAGGTTGGGCTGCATTAGCATTTCCCCCCATTAGTCACCGTGTCCTCCTGTACATGCGGCATTTAATTTAATACAGTTTGTCTGTAGCAATATTTTCTTATACAGTATGTTTAACTGTTGAAATTTCCCTAAATATAAACAAACTTCCTGAGCAGGATGTAAACCATCGCCCTTTAAACCGTACTAGTTGGGCTCGGTTATGAACTATAATGATGCAACTTGAATGGAGAAACTGCTGAGCCAGAATTCTCCCACTCTGCTGACAGCGCTAATGTTTACCGGAGTTTATATGCATTTCCAGGGTGGAAAGAAAATTGTCTTGGGTAGCGCCCACTTCTGGTTGTATAGATAACTTTTTTGGAACATGAACTATGTATGTGTATATGTATGGTTTGTTTGAATGGGATACTTTTATAGCTGTATTACAATTAAAAACATTGCTTGCACTGTTTTAGGACCCATTTAAAGCTGGGAGGCCTGGAGGACTGTCGGATCCTGACTGGTGAAGACGATTCGGTCTCGGATACACACGGCTGTCCTGCATACGTCAGTCCAGAAATCTTGAGCGGTGGCGGCAGCTACTCAGGGAAGCGAGCGGATGCTTGGAGCCTAGGCGTCATGCTCTACACAATGCTGGCAGGCCGCTACCCATTCCATGACTCAGACCCAGTCACGCTTTTCTCCAAGATTCGGCGTGGCGCCTACGGCCTGCCCGAGGGCCTCTCAGCACAGGCACGCTGCCTTGTTCGTAGCCTCCTGCGCAGGGAGCCCAGTGAGAGGCTGAGCGCCACCGACGTGCTCCTCCACCCATGGTTCCGTGGTAACTCCGAAGATGATGTCAACGATCAAGAAGTCGGCTTGGCTGAGCAGAGAGTGCCTCAGGTGCATGTGGAGATGAATGAGCATCTCTTCTGCTGACAAAAACTTCTCCGCGGCTTAGAATCGGACCAAAATTTGAAGATTACTATAATTGGAGCAGCTCTTTTCCTGATGAAACTACACCATGGTTCAAATTAAAAACTGAATGGTTCTTTAATTTAGAGTGGGACAAGCAGATACTCTGCTGATGAGATCTCCTCAGTGGTATGGTTTTGAAGCGAAAGAAAAAAAAAGAAAAAAAAAAAAAAAGCCTCAGCTGCACTCTTACGGGTTCTTAAATTTTAGACTTGGGAACAGCCATAATTTATGGGCTCTGAAATGTTAGTCCTCAATGGTTTGGATTTGGATCAAAAAACTGCTGGACCCACCCTTATGGATCCTTAAATTTTAGACTTGGGAACACTTGTTAAATGTTAATTTATAGGTTCTTTAAAGCATATGCACTCATGTATATGCTCAAAGTGCCATATTGTCTGTGTTAGGTTCAGAGGCTTGATGCACATTGGTTGGTGTACAATTCAGTGAGTTTGGTGCTAATGCTCTCCTTTATCATTCGGTATGAAGTGAGCACCGAGGCAAAGAAAACACAAGGCGAGGAACCTCAGCCAAGTCCTGATGACTCTACACATTAAGTAAAGAGTGGGGAAAGGGATCATGAGCCTGAAGCTTAGCTCTACGCGCACACACACACACACACACACATACACACACACACACACACAAAAGGAGATGAATACACTATTCACTGGCTGACCACAGCAGCACCAAAAGGTGCATGGACTTAAATACATATGGAAATTGAGGTCAACCTATGACATCATAACTCCCCAAAAGGTGTGAGAGGAGTGTAACGAAAGACAATCTATGACCTCTGAGCCTGACAGTGCAATTGGGAGCAACGGTTGACCATTTACTAGTATTTGATTAACTCTTGCCTTAAACATATTCCACCACTCATTTTTGAGTGATTTCCTGTTTAACCTTTGACCCCATGTCCCACGAAGTGTACAATGTGTAAAAAATGTTATGTAATGTGTTAAACTGTAGCCAGTAAGCAAATTTACACTACATAGTTTAAGACTATTTAAATGAATACAGAAGGACACTGAAGGACATACGTACCATATCCATATTGCTAGCAAATGCAACATTTTTGTACTTGAATGAGGAGAACAGCGCAGCAGACATGGTCATGGGTAATTTTGACTGAGAAATGGGTTCAGTTTATTTTCTCTGACCTATGACGACATGTGTTTCTGTTGGTGTTTTTTGTTTTGTTTTGTTTTTTTGTTTTTTTGTTTTACTTTTGATCTACTGTGATCCAAGGTGACTAAAATACCCACAATAGCTCAGCTGAACGGGTACAACCTATTTTTGGAGGCTCTAGTATTTCCTCCCCCTCAGTTGCGGGAAGTTGTACTGTATGTTACCTCTGAGGCAAAGCGCCGGGCTCATAATATTGATAGGTTGCAAAAACAACCTATCCATGCATCGAGAGTGTTAACACGGGTGCACAAAGTTCATATTGCACTGTGAATTCTGTATTTCGTGACCCGACCTCAAGGTAAAACCATGAGGTGCTAACAGAAAATATTAACTGTACAAGGAAAAAGTGTAAATATGTACATTAGATGTGTTTGAACAGATTGAATAAAGATGAACCGTTTTCCATATTTGATTTTTCTGTTGATATGATTTTGGTCACGCCTACTTGAATCACCAGCTCGTGGTGGAGGGAGGGGTTTGTTTGTCCTAAAGATACTAGGAGCTATGTTGTCGGGAGCATTAAGTCCCTGGTAAGGTCACCCATGGCAAACAGGTCCTAGGTGAAGATCCAGACGAAGCGCGGTTCAAAAAACCTCTATGAAGAAAAAAGGACACGGATTCTCTTGCCTGGACTCGGGGCACCAGGGTCCCTCCCCTGGAGCCAGGACTGGGGTAGGGCATCAAAGGGGAGTGCCTGGTTGTCGGCTTCTGCCCATGGAGTCCGGCTGGGCGCAGTCCGAAGAGGAGACATGGGTCTGCCCTCCCATGGAACCACCACCTCTGGGAGGGACTATAGGGGTCAGGTGCAGTGTGAGTTGGATCAGACCGATCCTCGGCTACTGACTCTGACTTTTGGGACATGGAATGTCACCTCTCTGGTGGGGAAGCAGCCTGAGCTGATGCAAGAGCCGGAGAGATACCGACTAGATAGAGTTGGACTCACCTGCACACGTAGCTTAGGCTCTGGAACCACCCATCTCGTGAGGGGCTGGACCTTATTCCATTCTGGAGTTGCTCATGTGGAGAGGCAGCGAGCCAGTGTGGGCATCCTTGTTGCCCCCGTCTCGGTGCTCACACTTTGAGATTCTCTCCGGTTAATGGAAGGGTAGCTTCCTCCCGCCTTCGGGTCATGCACCCCCTTTTCTTAAAGACCATTAGAATGAACTACTCTCCATCATCTCACTCATTTGACATACTTTTTACTCCTATTAGGGTTACTAGAAGCCTGGAACTTATCTCAGCCAACACTGGAAGAAAGTGGGGTACGGAGTCAATCTGGAACAACCAATAAAGCTGATGTGCATGTCGTTGGATTGTGCAAGGAATCACAAGTATTCATAGAAAATCCAGTCAAGCAGTGCAGAACATGCAAACCGCGCACAGAATCGACTGACTCTGGGAATCAAACAAAGGACCTTCTTACCTACATGCTTGTGTAGATTCATGATATATGTATTCCTAATAAGCTAATTCAATTCCCATGAAGTGGTGTTGTGGTTAGCATGTCCACCTCACAGCACAAAGGTTTAATTCCCAGGCAAAGGTGTCTCCATGTGCAGTCTAGATGTACTCTCTATACTTCCATGGGTTTCCATCAAGCACAGCAGAGATGCACTGTAGGCTAACTGGTTGTTTCAAATTGCCCCGGGTGTGGACGGGAGTGTAAATGATAGCTTGTTGACTCTGTGATGGTCTGGTGAGTGTCTACCTCACCTTTATTCAGTGTCAGCTCCAGCGTCCCCCACAACGCTAATAGTAGGAATAAGTGGTTCAGCAAATGAGTGGGAGAGTTATTGAAGAATCTGTACAAAATGAGCCAGAATATTAAAGTGTAGATGGAAATTCCATCAAGCAGCACGATGGTGCAATGGTTATCACATCTGCCTCACAGCAAGAGGGCCTGGGTTCGATTCCTGGCGATCACACTGTGTCTGTGTGGAGTTTGCATGTTCTCCCCACATGCTTGGGTTTCCTCCAGGTACTCTGGTTTCCTCCCACAGTCCAAAAACATGCATGGTAGTCTTTCCTCTATTTTCCTCTATTTCCTCTAGGTGTGAGTGTGAATGGCTGTATGTGTGTTGGCTAGCCGGCTAGCTAGCTGTCCTGGGTGTACCCCACTCTCACCCACAGTCGGGAGAGATGAGCCCCAGCCTAACGAGGCATGTAATTAGGATTAGGTAACTTCGAAAATGAATGACTGAAATTTTTCAGATCAGCTAGTTTACAATATCCTTAACTAATAGACATAAAATGTTGTCATTGCATAAGTACACACACACACACACACACACACACACACACACCGCTCGGAACACTTGAAATCACTGCTTCTATAACTGTGTGCTCTACGAAATCCCAGATCACATGTGAATCCAGGGACAGTGCAATTGAAGTATCAGTATAAATGCCTTTGTTCCAGGAATATCTCAGAGTGACTCACACCAAAAATCTGATTCAAAGTTTGAAAAATTTTCTGACTATATCAACACCACCACCCGGAACCTTCTTGCTACGAGTTGGCTGGAATAACTTCTTCATCATCTCGCTTAATCCTTGATTTAGTCTAATTTGATCATCATTGTTTTGATATACTGTATTAATACAGCAATGGAAATTATCACCACTGCATTTCAACCATCCACAGTGAGCACACACACACACACACACACACACACACACACACACACACACACACACACACACATGCACATGCACACTCGGACCAGTGGGCTGCCACACATTGTTTGCCCAGAGAGCAGTTGGGGGTTAGGTACCACTTCAGCCATAAAAGTGGAAGAAGAAAAGGTGTAGATCACCCACCACCACCACCACCACCACCTAGAATATACACGCTCTGTATTTTTTTTTTTTTTTTTTTTTTTTTGGGGGGTCTTTTTTCAAAGTTGTCTGTATATATGTGTGTGTGTGTGTGTGTTAGGGTTTTTTTTTTTTTGTCCTTGTCTTATGTTTGTCCATTTCATTTTGCTGTTCTTTTCTCTTGCTGGTTCAGGATGGCTGCTTTCATGTAACATTTACTAAAACATTTATTTACCCCAGACTCGGTGGGTGTCACTGACGTGAATATCATCATTCTATCTCAGTGCCCATTCCACAACATCCGTAAGCACCGGTCAACTAAAATGATTGGTTAAGCATCATATCAGTCATTCATTCATCTTCTGAACCACTAAATCCCCATTAAGGTCACAGGGAGGCTGGTGCCCATCTCAGCTGTCTCTGGGTAAAAGAAGAGCACAGCCTGAAAAGCTCACGGGACAGAAACATGCTGACAGCTATGCAGATACTCTCGTCGAACATCAGTAATGGTTCTTCTCACCACAGACAGTGAGAGACATGGCCGGCCTTTTATAACCAAGTGAGCTACACTGGATGGACAGCAGTAACAACCTATTGAAAGTGGAGCTTGAACCCCAAATAGTCCCTGGAACACAGCCCAATTTATATAAGGATGGGATGACATGACACATTTGAAATGTCTGCAGTACCAGGACATCATTATAAGGGCTGGATCAGTAATCCACCAACATCTGCCCCGCCAAGTAGACCTGTGAATGTCAATAACTATTATGTATAAATGTTCTGAGGTGACAATATTTATGCAAAGTTTATTTGTAAATTGTATGCATATCAAGAGATGAATTTGCACAAGGCAGGAGGTTCTAGCCAAACGTTGTGCTACATATTATAGTCATGTCCTGATATCACAGTGCGAAACTAATGCTTGTGGTCGGATCCTAAAACTAGTCCTGATTTTAGAGATATGTGGTTGATAACTGCAGGTTTGGTCTTTCTCTGAAGGAAGACATTACATTGGTACTGTGCTGTACTTTACTTTCTTTTAATAACTGTATCTGACTCCGAGTCTTATTAGAAATATCAATTTCATCTTGGAAACTTTTGTGCCTGTATGTGTGTCCGGGTACTACAGACATTTCAAATGTGCCATGCCATCCCATCCTTAAATAGATCGTGTGCTGTGTTCCACGGCCTCTTTTGCGCTCTCTCATCCCCTTGTGTCTTTCCTCACCTTGCATCTACTTCGCCCTCCCTTTGACTCTTTTGACAACAAAGAGATCCATTTTTGTGTAAATACACAGGGAAGATCCTCGTCAGGTGGTGATGCACAGGGCTATACAGGTATACCTCGACTTAAGTCGTTTGGAGTTAAGTCGTTTTCAATTTTTTTTTTTCAATTATCCGCAGGAAGGGACAGAACATAACCCCCGCAAATAAGCAAATAATGGGGGGCTACTGTGTATAATATATATTTAGTATATTAAATATTATGTGTGTGTGTGTGTATATATATATATATATATATCCTAGTATATAGCTGTCAGCGTGTTTCTGTCCCTTGCTAAAGGGTTGTGTCAGGAAAGGCATCTGACGTAAAAACCTATATATATATATATATATATATATATATATATATATATATATATATATATATATATATATATATAATATTATACAAGTAAATTTGGCGTAGGCCAATTAACAACATAAGCCACGGTACACCTGTGGCGCTGATGGGATGCACACCTAACAAGCCACTGCAAAACATTCCCATTTGAACATTCATCACTGCCCCCATATCAGGCAAGCAGTGATATCTGGTAGAGCAGCAATGCTCTATTTTACTGTTTGTATAAATTGCTTGTGTAATGTAAAATATCAACAATAGATAGTTACATTGGAACGTTTACTACATTTGCTGTCAATCAATCTGTGCATTGGCATGGAAACCCACAAAGCATTATTCAGCTTTTAAAGTCATACACTGATGTCTGATATCTGTGGCTTCAAAAAAAAAATCTGTTATGATTAATAAGTTAAGGGACATGTTTATCACCATATTATGGAAATGACTCAGCTATTTTTTCATAGATTCGTGGCATACTTTGCAAGTTTATTTCAGTTCCTGATTACAGTGCTACAAAATGCAGTTGAAGAGGACTGAATACTTACGCAACCTTATACTTCTGTGATCACAGCACAAATGTCAGCAGACATCCTGCAACTGAAACATTTAACAATTTTACTCACTCACTTGTCTGCAGGCTTCACCTGGATCGAGTGTCAATACAGAACAGTATTATAATGAAAGGCAGGTGAAAGTCTGTTCCTGTACTGAGTGCTGGGGAACTGACAGACAGCGCTTGGCTTGGTTTATGATATAGCGAGTCAGGTATCTGCAGGAATCTGTTGTGGTTACAGAGCACATTGCGTAAGATGTTGATTAGGTCTGGATTTGCTATCAAGATTACAGTTCAGCGTCATGGTTTCTGGGAGGCTGCCATGCAGCATCTCACGCCACAGATGCATGTCGTGACCGGCTGAATTGATGATGACCCACCGTGTGTGTGTGTGTGTGTGTGTGTGTGTGTATGCATGTGGCATGTACGTATATCTTCCCAAGGATGAACCTACTAACACCTAACATTTTTTGCTCGTGCTTTGTCCCCATAAGGGAAAAAATGCTAGCTTTTTGTTGTTCTTGTTGTTGGTCGAAGAAGGAGAGGCGGGAGGCATGTCCGTAGACGGAGAGAGAAGAGGAAAGGCATGAGTCTAGGACTGAGAGTAGGGACTTTGAATGCTGGAACTATGAAAGGAAAAGCTAGAGAGCTGGCTGACATGATGCAGAGGAGGAAGGTGGACATACTGTGTGTTCAGGAGACCAGGTGGAAAGGTAGCAAGGCTAGAAGCTTAGGAGCAGGGTTTAAGCTGTTTTATCATAGTGTGGATGGGAAGACAAATGGAGTAGGAGTCATCTTGAAGGAGGGGTTTGTCAGGAATGTTCTAGAAGTAAAAAGAGTGTCAGACAGAGTGATGAGTCTCAAGTTAGAAATTGAAGATGTGATTTTCAATGTTGTCAGTGCTTATGCCCCACAGGCAGGATGTGAGCTAGAAGAGAAGGAGAGATTCTGGAGTGACTTAGATGAAGTGATGTAGAGTGCCCCCAGAGGTGAAAGAGTGGTCATTGGTGCAGACTTCAATGGACATGTTGGTGCAGGCAACAGAGGGGACGAGGAAGTGATGGGCAGGTTTGATATCCAGGACAGGAAAACAGAAGGACGGATGTTGATACATTTTGCAAAAAGGATCTGGTGAATACTTTCTTCCAGAAGAAACAGGAGCATAGGGTGACTTATTAAAGTGGAGGTAGGAGCACACAGGTAGACTACATCTTGTGTAGGCGATGTAATTTGAAGGAAGTCAGTGACTGCAAAGTAGTCATGGGTGAGAGTGTTGCCAAACAGCATAGGATGGTGGTGTGAAGGATGACGCTGATGGCGAGGAAGGTGAAAAAGGCAAAGGCAGAGGCAGAAGACAAAGTGGTGGAAGCTGAAAAAGGAAGCGTGTCGTGTTGTGTTCAAGGAGGAGTTGAAATGGGCTTTGGGTAGTCAGGAAGTGCTTCCAGATGACTGGACAACCACAGCCAATGTGATCAGAGAGACAGGTAGGAGAGTACTTGGTGTGTCCTCTTGAAGGAAAGTAGATGAGGAGACTTGGTGGTGGAATGAGGAAGTACAGGAGTGTGTACAAAAGAAGAGGTTAGCTAAGAAGAAGTGGAACATAGAGAGGACTGAAGAGAGTAAACAGGAGTACCGGGAAACACAGCGTAAGGCGAAGGTAGCAGTGTCAAAGGCCAAACAGAGGGCGTATGATGACTTGTCTGATAGGTTGGACAGTAAGGAGGGAGAAAATGATGTATACAGGTTAGCACAGCAGAGAAATAGAGATGGGAAAGACGTGCAGCAAGTTAGAGTGATAAAGGGCAAAGAGGTAAATGTATTGACTGATGACAGAAGTGTGCTGGGAAGATGGAAAGAGTACTTTGAAGAGCTGATGAATGAGGAAAATGAGAGAGAAAAAAGAGTAGAAGGAGTGTCCATTGAGGACAAGGAAGTAGCAAAGATTAGTAAGGGTGAAATGAGGAGGACATTGAAGAGGATGAAGAGTGGATGACATACCGGTGGAGGTATGGAAGTGTCTAGGGAGGTAGCAGCAGATTTTCTGATAAGAATATTCAGCAAGGTCTTAGAAAGTGAGCAGATGCCGGAGGAATGGAGGAGAAATGTGCTGGTGCCCATTTTTAAGAGCAAGGGAGACATGCAGAGTTGAGGCAACTACAGAGGGATAAAGTTGATGGGCCATATGATGAAGTTATGGGAAAGAATAGTGGAAGCTAGATTAAGGGCAGAGGTCAGCATTTGTGAACAACAGTTTGGTTTCATGCCAAGAAAGAGCATCACAGATGCAGTGTTTGCTTTGAGGATGTTAATAGAGATGTACAGAGAAGGTCAGAGGGAGCTACATTGTGCCTTTGTGGATCTGGAGAAAGCATATGACAGGGTGCCGAGAGAAGAACTGTGGTATTGCATGAGGAAGTCTGGAGTGGCAGAGAAGTATGTTAGAGTGGTGCAGGACATGTATGAGAGATGTAAGACAGCAGTGAGGTGGCTGTCAGTGTGACAGACGGAGGTTCAAGGTGGAGGTGGGATTGCATCAAGGGTCAGTTCTCAGACCCTTTTTGTTTGCTACGGTGATGGACAGGCTGACAGACGAGGTTAGACAAGAATCTCCATGGACTATGATGTTTGCAGATGACATTGTGATCTATAGTGAGAGCAGAGAACAAGTGGAGGAAAATCTAGAGAGGAGGAGGTATGCCCTAGAAAAGAGAGGAATGAAGGTTAGCCTCAGTAAGACAGAATACACGTGTGTGAATGACAAGGACCCAAGAGGAACGGTGAGGTTACAGGGGCACAGATAAAGAAGGTGGAGGATTTTAAGTACTTAGGCTCAACAATCCAGAGCAATGGAGAGTGTGGAAAAGAGGTGAAGAAGCGTGTGTAGGCAGGTTGGAATGGATGGAGAAAAGTGTCCGGTGTGATGTGTGATTGGAGCGTATCGGCAAGAATGAAGGGAAAAGTGTACAAGACGGTGATGAGGCCAGCAATGTTGTCTGTTTTAGAAACAGTGGCCCTGGGGAAAAGACAGGAGGCAGAGCTGGAGGTAGCAGAGATGAAAATGTTAAGGTTCTCTTTGGGAGTAACGAGGATGAATAGGATCAGGAATGAGTACATCAGACGGACAGCCCATTTAAGATGTTTTGGAGACAAAGTCAGAGAGGATAGATTGAGATGGTTTGGACATGTACAGAGGAGGGATAGTGAATATATTGGTAGTAGGATGCTGAGGTTGGAACTACCAGGCAGAAGGCCCAGAGGAAGACCAAAGAGAAGATTTATGGATGTGGTGAAGGAGGACATGAAGGTAGTTGGAGTAAGAGTAGAAGATGCAGAGGACAGGGTGAGATGGAGGCAGATCATTTGCTGTGGCTTCAGGTAAGGGTTAAAAATAAAAGAAAAGTAGGGGTAAAGGTTGGGGTCAAGCATTTAGCTGTGAACTTAGGAATGGACATACAGTACTAGCGATTGTCCCCAGAAAGATAGAAGTACAAGATTTTGTGTGTGTGTGTGTGTGTGTGTGTGTGTGTGTGTGTGTGTGTGTGTGTGTGTGTGAACTTCTTGAGAATAGAAATATGTTTTTATCCAACAGAGTGAAGACATTTTGACCGGTCCTCACTTTTTAAATTTTGATTTCAGGTTTCAGGTTCGAATTGGGTTTAGTTTGGGTTAGGGTTATTAATCTGTCCCAAACTACTACTGCGTCTGTTGAAAATCCTGAGAGTCTTCTGGAGAAAGGGAAGATCCCAGAGCAATGGTGACTGGCTGAAGGGGTGTGGATTCCGAAGGAGGAAGGCTCCACCTGGCTTGACCAGTTCCGCATCATCTCCCTCCTATGCGTCGAATCAAAGATCTTCTTCAGTGCCATCTCCAAGAGACTGTGCTTATACCTAGCAAGAAACGCTTACATCAACACATCAGTCCAGAAAGGTGTCATTGCAGGGATGCCAAGCTGTGTGGAGCATACAGGTGTGGTGACGCAGCTCATTCAAGAGGCCAGAGAAAAGAGGGGTAATCTGGCAGTGTTATGGCTTGACCTAGCCAATGCATATGGCTCCATCCCCCATAAGTTAGTCCAGCTTAGCCTGGTAAAACATCATGTCCCTGGCAGATGTAGAGACCTCATCGCTGACTACTACAACAACTTCAGGACGAGGGTCTCTTCAGGAGTAACTCCATCCAGTTGGCACAAGGTAGAGATTGGCATCATCACAAGGTGTACCATCTCAGTGTCACTATTCTCCTTGACCATGAATATGCTCACCAAGTATGTTGAGCCAGAATGCAGAGGACCCCTGATGTGCTCAGGTCAACGACAGCCACCTATTAGGGCATTCATGGATGACCTTACAGTCACCACGGTGTCAGTCCCAGGATGTCGGTGGATCCTCAAGGGGCTGGAGAAGATGATGGTGTGGGCCCGAATGAGCTTTAAACCTGAAAAATCTAGGTCGATGGTGCTAAGGAAAGGAAAGGTAGAGGACAAGTTCTGTTTCAACATTGCAGGCACAGCCACCCCAACAATCTCAGAGAGGCCAGTCAAGAGTCTGGGCAAGGTTTTTGACAGCTCCTTCAAAGACGCAGCATCCATCCAGACGGCTGGTTGTGAGTTGAAGGGCTAGCTATAGTCTGTGGACAAGTCCAGTCTACCTGGAAAATTCAAGGCATGGGTTTGTCAGCACGGTATCCTCCCCAGGATCCTGTGAATGCTCCTCATCTATGCTGTCCCACGATCCACAGTAGAGATCTTGGAGAGGAAAATCAGTATCCACCTCCGGAGATGGCTGGGGTTACCAAAGAGCCTAAGCAGCATTGCACTCTATGGGCGCAATAACAAATTGCAGCTGCCCTTTAAATCCTTGGAGGAGGAGTTCGTGGTAACCAGAGTTAGAGAGGTAGTGCTGTACAGGGACTCCAGCGATCCAAAGGTGGCTAATGCTGGAATCCAAGTGAGGACGGGCAGGAAGTGGAAGGCGGAAGAGACCGTTCAAACAGCGGAAGCTAGGCTGTGCCACCAGGCTCTGGTGGGAGTGGTCTCACGGGGCCGAGCTGGCTTAGGTTCCTTCTCAACTCCACAAATGAACATCAGAAGGAAGGAGAGGAGGCGCCTGGTACAAGAGGAGGTGAGAGCTGCTGTGGAGGAAACAAGATCCTGCAAGGCGGTGGGCATGAGACAACAAGGAGCCTGGACAAGATGGGAAAATGCGCTTGAGAGGAAAGTAACCTGGACTGAGATCTGGAAAGCTGAGCCTCACCGCATCAAATTTCTCATCCAGGCAGTGTACAATGTGCTGCCTAGTCCATCAAACCTGCACACTTAGAGCTTAGCAGAGTCACCAGCTTGCCCATTGTGTTCCAAGAGAGGCACCTTAAAACATGCCCTAAGCTGTTGCACTACAGCATTAGGAGAAGGGCGCTACCAGTGGAGGCATGGCCAAGTCCTGAAGACCATCGCTGAGGCCATCAGCACGGGATTGGCTTGGGCAACCCCCCCCCCCAAGAACATCATTGCCTTTGTGAGGGCTGGGGAGCAGGCTGCCCCAGCTAACAGACCACCAACAGGCATTCTGACCTCTGCAGGAGACTGGCAGCTGTTAGTGGATCTTGAACACCAGTTGAAGTTCCCTAGCCATATTGCGGTCACCACCCTCCGTCCTGACATTGTCCTTGTGTCAGAGGCCACCAAGCAAGTGACACCGCTGAAGTTGACTGTCCCGTGGGAAGACCGCCTAGTTGAAGCCTTTGAGAGAAAGCTTTCCAAGTACACGGAACTAGTGAAAGACTGTCAGCAATCAGGATGGAGGGTGAAGTGCCTTCCAGTGGAGGTTGGTTGCAGAGGCTTTGCAGCCCGGTCCTTCGCCAAAGCTGTGCGTTGTCTCGGCATTGTCAGGCAACAGAAGAGAAGAGCCATCCGCAATACCACCGAAGCAGCAGAGAGGGCCTCAAGATGGCTGTGGATCAAGAGAGGAGAACCATGGAGTCGTGGTAGCTAGTGTGCCAACTGGACACAAGCCGGGGTCTGATCAGCCCCAGCTGGGTCACCTGAATGAGGGTGTATGATGTTGAAAGACCCGAAACATCCAATGATTCCAGAAACATCACTGATTATGATTATGACCAAAACAGATGATGGAATGAGCCAGATGTCAGGAAACTTCTAAGTAAAAAGAAAGAAGTTGTCTTTTCCACCCATTTTAATATTACTGATGTAATTGTAGTGTAAGGGTGGTGTAGGGATGCAGCGGATAATGTACTCTCTTCAAAGATTGAGGATCGGGAGCACGGCTTCCTGCATATGTAAAGTTACGGCTTAAGTCTTTGTGGGTTTCCTTTTGGGTTCTTGTGGTTTCCACCTACCCCATAAGCATGCTACAGGTCGAAATGGTGATATCACTGTCATAAACTGTCCCTGTGCAGCATGTTAGCAGAGTAGGTACCACCTATGCCTCACAGCAAGAAGGACTTTGTGTTCAAGTTCCAGGCTTGGGTGTTCGACAAATGAGTTAATGAGTAAAATTGCTCGTTTGTGTGCATGTGCAGCTTTATCCTAGCATTCCACCAGGGATGAATTTCCATCTCATGCCCAATTTTTTGTGATTTACCATAACTTTAAAAGAAGTCTTCTTCTTTTCCTTTCGACTGTTCCCTTCAGGGGTCACCACAGCGAATCATCTGCCTCCATCTCACCATGTCCTCTGCATCTTCTCTTACTCCAACTGCCTTCATGTCCTCCTTCACCACATCCATAAATCTTCTCTTTGGTCTTTCTCTAGGCCTTCTGCCTGGTAGTTCCAACCTCAGCATCCTACTACCAATATACTCACTATCCCTCCTCTGTACATGTCCAAACCATCTCAATCTAGCCTCTCTGACTTTGTCTCCAAAACATCTTAAATGGGCTGTCCGTCTGATGTACTCATTCCTGATCCTATCCATCCTCGTTACTCCCAAAGAGACCCTCAACATTTTCATCTCTGCTACTTCCAGCTCTGCCTCCTGTCTTTTCCTGAACACCACTGTTTCTAAACCATACAACATCGCTGGCCTCAACTCCGTCTTGTACACTTTTCTTTTCATTCTCGTCGACACCCTCCTATCACACATCACACTGGACACTTTTCTCCAACCATTCCAACCTGCCTGCACACACTTCTTCACCTCTTTTCCACACTCTCCATTGCTCTGGACTGTTGAGCCAAAGTACTTAAAATCCTCCATCTTCCTTATCTCTGCTCCCTGTAACCTCATTGCTCTTCTTGGGTCCTTGTCATTCACACACATGTATTCTATCTTACTGAGGCTAACCTTCATTCCCCTCCTTTCCAGGGCATACCTCCACCTCTCTAGATTTTCCTCCACTTGTTCTCTGCTCTCACTACAGCTCACAATGTCCTCTGCAAACATCATAGTCCATGGAGATTCTTGTGTAACCTCATCTGTCAGCCTGTCCATCACGATGGCAAACAAGAAGGGGCTCAGAGCTGATCCTTTATGCATACCTTTAAAAGAAGTATAAATGAGATATTGAAGATGAATGAATGTATTGTTGCCTTGGAATAAACAGAATGCTATGCTCTTAACCTTGGAGTAGACGGTTAACATGATTATGGAGGACTGGAATTTTTCATCCTTACAGCATGATCAGTGTGTAATGTAATCTGTTCAGGTTATAGATCTTATTTTTACATAAATTACCATAAAAAGAACTATACTGGCCAATTATATTCCATGGATTACTATCAGAGGCTAAGCCAATGCAGAACAACTTTTTTTTTTTGTGCTTGGATGTGACGTAAATGTGTTGGGTCAGGTTTGTCCAGTGCAAGTAAACAAGCAGTGAGCAATATTTTAGATGATAAAACTCTCCGTATACTAAAGGCTCGTACATTTTACTGGTACCTTTCGGCAAAGTGCTACACCAGACCGTCAACATAAAAGAATTCCGTAGGAACAGCGTCTGGTTTTAAGCATAAAAGCTTGCGCTTTGTGCCAAGTAGTTCTGCCTGAAGGTAATGCCGATAGCAGGTTGGCTTGGAGCGGTCTTCACAGACTACTGAATCATGTCTGGAGGAAACATTTTCAGAGTATGGCCTGTGCTGATGTTGTTTTCTGCAGTTTCTGTTCTGCTGGTCGTATGTGTAGCCATATGCTTTGCACAACGCCATTTCCCTGGTGACACAGCTCAGCACTAGCTGATAATGTGTAATCTTAGCCTGGTGTCTGCAGCACAGCTAGTAGGACAAAACACTGAATTTGCATAACTACCAGGACTGGAACAGCCAATGAAGAAGGAAACATTTCACTGCGAATGTCTAGTAGTAGTAGTAGTGTTCCAGTACTCGCACAGACTTTACAAGAAGCAAGGACTGATGTTACCTGACTAAACCATTATTGTTTGAAAGAGCTAGTTATACAAATTCTCCACAGGCACTCTTTAAGTTATATGTTTATATTTAATGTCATTAATGGGAAAGGCTTACCGTATATTTAACCAATCATCCAACAATGCTCATCGATACAAAACAGAATTTAAAAAAATCCCAAAGTGAATAAAAGTCTGAGATGTTAAACAGTAGGGTGTCTTTTCAAAAGTGCAGAAATGTAAAGGAAAATAAACTTTTTTTGAAAAAGCAGATTTTGCGGGGCCGTTTTTTGTATGGTCGTATGTATTATTCTCCAAAAGAATAATACATCCAAACATCCAACCACCAGTAGTACTGAGAAAAACTTTTGTAATAGATGAAAAAAAAAAAAAAAAATATATATATATATATATATATATATATATATATATATATATATATATATATATATATATATGTGTGTCTTTTCCTCCAATACAGTGTAAAGCCAGTTCGGCCTTGGTTCTCTCAGAAGACCAGTCCACATTTGAACAGGTCTGAAAACTGGACTTTACATAGCAGTGGTCAGTCAACTCTGGGCAAAGGCAGGTACACCCTAAACAGTTCAACAGACCATTGCAGGGCTCTCTCTCTCTCTCTCTCTCTCTCTCTCTCACACACACACACACACACACACACACACACACACACACAAACATCTAGGGGCAATTTGGGCAGCCAATTAGCCTAATGTGTCTCAGGACTGTGGGAGGAAACCCATACAAGCACACAGAGAACATGCAAACTGCACACCCAGTCACCTGAGACCACGACTCAAACCCAGGACTACCAACCACTACATCGCCCTGTAATTTTATCACATTGTCTCAAAATTATGGTGAATTTCTTGAGGAAGTACCTCCCCTTGCCAGGTTCCAACTTTGGGACAGTTTTGTGGGTTTTGTGGGGAATCAGAGAATTGCTGATAACAACATCAAAAAAATGTTTTTTTGTTGTTGTTTGTTTGTTTGTTTGTTTATTTATTCCAGTCAAAATGCAGTGGAATTACTTAGAGTTGCTACCAGCAAAGGCTAAGCAACTGGAACAGAAGCCACACTTTTGGCCAGAGGAGTGAAGCTTGGATGGGTGACATAGGGTCAACACCAGTGTAAATGACACAGCATCAATCCAACCCATTATCAATGAAGAGCTGAGTGTGGAGAGAGAATTAGAAATGGGTTGAATAGCTGATTAAACATTTATTTTGGGATTTGAAGGTTTGTGTCACAGCCATGTGGATGCTAGAGGAACTGCAGCCATTGTCCATTTCATTTCTACTATTATTCATTCGGACAGTTTTTCTACCCAGTTTACCCTCCTTGGGGTTGTGGGATCCTGGGAACACTGGTCATATGACAGTAATCCACTGTAGTTTATCACAAATATTTCTAAGTTCTTGTGTTATTATCTGTAGGAGGAATCTACTAATTCATTCCTGTTTAAAGTCATTCATTCATTGAATCATTCATTTTCTGAAAAAAGTAATCTTAATTAGGGTCGCAGGGAGGCTGAGACCCATCTCAACCCACTCTGGGCAAGGGTAGAGTACACCCTGGAGTACACTCGCTGAATGGTCCCTAAGATGAAATACTATATCAATGACATGAGGAAGGGTTATTGAATGAGCCCAACTATGATATTGAGAGATGTTTGGTTGCCATATCCATCTCACCCTATCCTCTGCATCTTCTTCTCTTCTTCTCTTACACCAGCTACCCTCATGTCCTCCTTCTCCACATCCATAAATCTTCTCTTTGGTCTTCCTCTAGGCCTTCTGCCTGGTAGTTCCAACCTCAGCATCCTACTACCAATATATTCACTATCCCTCCTCTGTACATGTCCAAACCATCTCAATCTAGCCTCTCTGACTTTGTCTCCAAAATATCTAACATGTGCTGTCCCTCTGATGTGCTCATTCCTGATCCTATCCATCCTCATTACTCCCAAAGAGAACCTCAACATTTTCATCTCTGCTACCTCCAGCTCTGCCTCCTGTCTTTTCCCCAGGGCCACTGTCTCTAAACCATACAACATCGCTGGCCTCAACACCGTCTTGTACACTTTTCCTTTCATTCTTGCCGATACCTTCCTATCATGCATCACAGCAGTGGTCTGACATGTGGTCTGACAAATAAGTGAGTGAGTGAGATATTTTTAATATAAACTGTCAAAACAAAATTTACTAAAGATGTTTGTGTTGTTTTTTCAAACAAAGACAATAAAGATCTGTTTTAATAGATCTCGGGTTTGTATAAGAAATGATTAAATTCCTTTTTAAATTTGTTTTTCTGTGTAAAGCTGATTTGTGACAATGTCGTTTGTTAAAAGTGATATACAAAATAAAAGTCACATTAAATTGAATTATTCTAGTCGATGACATTATATTATACTACTTATAAAATATTGGTTTAAAAATACTGTAATGTTATTGACTTGAAAATAATAATAATACGTAATGGCTTTCACTAATGTGTGTGTGTGTGTGTGTGTGTGTGTGTGTGTGTGTGTGTGTGTGTGTGTGTGAGAGAGAGAGAGAGAGAGAGAGAGAGAGAGAGAGAGAGAATGAGACCCTACACACTGTGGAGGGAGATGGAGGGGTAACACTTATTAATGTATTCCATCATTATAAACATCTATTATGTGTTCTTCCTTAATCTTCACTCTTAAAAGCTTTAAATTTACATAACAGAAATTCACACGAGTAAAATACTTAATAATAAATTCTAATCTACAGACTGATTTTATTAAAATATTTGGTAAAATACAACCCATGTTTCTCTTCAGATCGTATACATCTTTCGCCTTTTATTAAAGATTTCCGTGCAATAGGCTGCAAAGCCGTCAGCGTGTTTCTGCCCCTTGCTAAAGGGTTGTGACAGGAAGGGCATCCGACGTAAAAACCCATACCAAACCATACATGCGAATCAGATGATTCTCTGTGGCGACCCCTGAAAAAGGGAAAAAGCCGAAAGGAAAAGAAGAACGAATATTTGGTGAAACATGCTGGAGCTGACAGGAGGCAAAATTATTAAAAAAATAAAAAGACGAACGTTCCATCGGGATAATATACTTTACAAAAAGATACTCGCCAGTCAACTGAACAGGTAAATGGTAACCAGGTCCTGGAAGGGTCCAGGCACCTAAAAGTTGATGGGCTTCCAGAAGGCCCTGGCAGCTGAATGAGAATGGGCTTCTGGAACGAAACAAGCTCCTAAACAGGGACGGGCTTTTAAATTTGGGATGGAATCCGAAACACAGAGGAGACCCATAACAGAAAATGAGCACCTGAATGAGGATGAGATCCTTCTCATTGGGAGCTGGGATCCCTAAACAGAATGAGCTTGAAGGGGTGGGCAACAACTAGAGCATGGTGGCCTAATTATGATCTTGCAGAATACTAAAATTTATTTGGTAATGTGCATTTTCTTCTTCTTCTTTTACTTTCGGCTGCTCCCTTCAGGGGTCGCCACAGCAAATCATTCGCCTCCGCATCTTCTTTTCTGACTCCAACGACCGTCATGTCTTCCTTCACCACATCCATAAATCTCTTCTTTGGTCTTCCTTGAGGCCTTCTGCCTGGTAGTTCCAACCTCAGCATCCTACTGCCAATATACTCACTATCCCTCCTCTGTACATGTCCAAACCATCTCAATCTAGCCTCTCTGACTTTGTCTCCAAAACATCTTACGTGGGCTGTCCCTCTGATGTACTCATTTCTGATCCTATCCATCCTCGTTACTCCCAGAGAGAACCTCAACATTTTCATCTCCGCTACCTCCAGCTCTGCCTCCTGCCTTTTCCTCAGCGCCACTGTTTCTAATCCATACAACATCGCTGGCCTCAACACCGTCTTGTACACTTTTCCCTTCATTCTTGCTGACACTCTCCTATCACACATCACACCGGACACTTTTCTCCAACCATTCCAGCCTGCCTGCACACGCTTCTTCACCTCTTTTCCACACTCTCCATTGCTCTGGATTGTTGAGCCTAAGTACTTAAAATCCTCCACCTTCGTTATCTCTGCTCCCTGTAACATCACCGTTCCTCCTGGGTCCTTCTCATTCACACACGTGTATTCTGATTTTCTGAGGTTAACCTTCATTCCTCTCCTGTCCAGGGCATACCTCCACCTCTCTAGATTTTCCTGCACTTGTTTATTTGGTAATGTGCATTTTCTTTAAAAAGAAAAATAGAAATTTTATTGTATCAACTTTTATCTTAACTATTTTATCAAAATAAGATGAAAAATTTAATCATCATCACCATCATCATCATCATCATCATCATCATCATCATCATCATCATCATCATTTTCTTCTTCTTCTTCTTCTTCAATCTGCTTAATCCGGGGTCGGGTCACAGGAGCAGCATCCTATGCAATGAGGTCCAGACACCTCTCTCCCCAGCCACTTCCTCCAGCTCTTCCGGGGGAACAGAGGAGTTCCCAGACCAGCCGAGATTAATTTAAAAGATTAATTATTAAACAATCAATATTTGGCTTCTCTGGCAGCAACACCAACTCGCTTTGCTTTATTCATTCATTCATTCATTTTCTGTAATCGCTTAATCCTAATTAGGGTCGTAGAGAGGTTGGCGCCCATCCCAGCCGACTTCAGGAGTGGGCAGAGTACACCTTGGACAGCTCGCCAGGCCATTGCAGGGCAGAAACATGCTGACAGCAATGCAGCTATCCGTGCCGAAAGTCAGCAATGGTTCTTTTACATGAACCTCCCACCACAGACAGTGAGAGACATGACCGGCCTTTGATAACCCAGTTAGCTGCACTGCGGGGACAATAGCAACCCGTTGAGGGTGGAGCTTGAACCCCCAACCTTTGGATCAGTGATCCAGCACTTTTACCACCAGTTTTGTGCTCATACTGCAATTTCATCCTGTTCATTGTAATATTCTTTCAGTTTTTTGTGAGTATTTACATGGCATTGACAGTAATGTTGTCATAACATTTTATTGCATTAAAGATCTGCTGACACATGTATCAGCAGCAGCCTACCAATACCAAGTGTTTTATGTAGTGTGCGCACTATACAGTGTGCAAATGGAAACGTGAACATTCTGATTACAACCTGAGATAATAAGATAGAAGACAATTAGACATGCCTTAAAATTGTCTGCAATGTTGTAATGGTTATAGCTATAGGCTGAAAGAGTACGTAGCCTTTTAATACTCACCGTGTGACTTTAGACAAAATAATCCAGCTGTTCTGCTAAATATGAAATAATTATCCAAAGAATGACTAAATTATCACTTTGAGTAAAACTCTTGTTGTTGCCAATATGTCTGACCATCTTTCTGCTTGTTTTAGAGCTATTTTAGTAACATTCACTGTACTTCAGTGATACAATAATCATAATCACTGTTCAATGGGCCGCTGCATCCAGGTAGGGGGTCTGCTTCCCAAAGTTACAGCAGATCTTCAGTGAATCTTCTCATCTCCGTGATGATGCAAAGCTGAGTTCCTGAGGAGCTAGAGTAAGAAACCTCTAGATTTATGGAGAAAAATTATCTTGCGTGATGAAGAAAATAATTTTGGGGTGAAGAAGACAGAAACCCCTCGGGTGATGAAGAAAGCAAACTCTGGGGAAATGGAGAAAGGAACTCTTGATGTATTGGAGAAACTAATACCTGGGGTGATTGAAAAATACACCTGTGGGGAGATGGAGAAATAAATCATTCAGATGAGGGTCCAAGAGGTGTAATGGGAATAATTCAAACCAGGACCTTCCTGCCATGAGGCAGATGGGCTCACCACCATGTCCAGTGTTGGCCATGACCTTATTAGTAGGATTAAGCGTTTTGACAATGAGTGAGTTAGAAAGTCACATGCTGTTTACATTTACAGTCAAATTCAGAATTATTTGGACATTTAAAGAAATTATAAAAAATATTCTTTTTTTACTTTCCATCCTGTTCATATATTTTGTATTAAGCAAGACTTCTGCTCTTATATTAAAATAAAATAAAACAATTAAGGGCTTAAATTGCCCCTCCCTGAATTGCCACCTTATCATGGTGTAGGGGTTTGCGTCATCTAATGATCCTAAGAGCTATGTTGTCAGGGGCATAATGTCCCTGGTAGGGTTACCCAAGGCAAACAGGTCCTGGGTGAAGGTCCAGGTGAAGTGTGCTTCAGAAGACCTCTATGTGAACTAAAGAGAAAAGGACAGTTTCCCTTGGCCGGACGCAGGTCAACCCCCCCCCCCACCCCCCCCGAATGCGAAGGCTTGAATGCGAGCCCCTGGTGGTCGGGTTTCTGCCCATGGAGCCCAGCCAAGCCCAGCCCGAAAAGGAGACATGGGTCCGCCCTCCCATGGACCCACCACCTGTGGGAGGCACTATAGGGGTCTGGTGCAATGTGAATTGGGTGGAAGCAGAAAACCTTATCAAGAAAACCTTGTCAAGAAAACCTCCATGAAGATGAGCACAGAGAACGGTGGTGGAATGGTTATCTTTCTGGCCTATCACCACAAGGGCCTGGGTTTGAATCCAAGTGAAGACACCAAAAATTTGTGACCTGTGTCTGAAGCCGTGTTGTGTCCTTGGGCAAGGCACTTAATCCACATTGCACTCAGTCCACCCAGCTGTTAAATGGGTACCTGAATAACAGGATGTATGGACCTATATGGACACACTTGGTGCTTAGCAGCAGCCTTGAAGTACATTCCTGCAGGGTAATAATGTACAGTCAGTGAGCAGCTCTAAGTTAGATACAAGGCTTAAAAATTGTCATCATCATCATAATGACTCTGACTCTTGGGACATGGAATGTCACCTCTCTGGCAGGGACTAGATATATAGTACACATCTTGCTGCCCAAAAAGTTAGGGTTCTCCCAGGTCAACGAAAGGGTGGCTTCCCTCTGCCTTCGGGTGGGGGGACGGGTCCTGACTGTTATTTGTGCTTATGCACCAAATGACAGTTCAGAGTACTCACCCTTCTTGGAGTCTTTAGGGGGTGTGTTGGAAAACACTCCCTCAGAAAACTCACTAGTTGTCTTGGGAGACTTGAAAGCCCATGTGTGGTGTGTGACCCCATATGGTGTTTCGTTTTTGGTCTTCTGTGTTCGTCACAGTTTGTCTATCATGAACATCCCATTTGAACATAAGGGTGCCCATAAGTGCACTTGGCACCAGGACACCCTAGGTCGCAGTTCGATGATCGACTTTGTAGTCATGTCAGCAGACTTGCGGTCACATGTTCTGGACACTCTGGTGAAGAGGGGAGATGAGCTGTCAGCCAATCACCATCTGGTGGTAAGCTGGCTTTGATGGTGGGAGAGGCTGCCTTCCAGACCTGGCAGGCCCAAGCGTGTAATTAGGGTCTGCTGGGAACATTTGGCGGAGTCTCCTGTCCGAGCGGCCTTTAACTCCCACCTCCGGCAGAGCTACAATCACGTCCCAGAGGTGGTGGGTGACATGGAATCCGAATGGGCCATGTTTCTTCCTCCATTGCTGAAGCAGCAGCCCATAGCTGTGGCCGGAAGGTCATCGGTGTTTGTCGTGGTGCTAACCCCCAAACCCGGTGGTGGACACCTTTGGTGATGGAGGGCGTCCAGCTGAAAAAGGAGGCCTATCGGGTCATATTAGCCTGTGGACTAAAGAGGCGGAAGACAGGTACCGGCAGGCCAAACGTGCTGCAGCCGAAGCTGTCATAAATTGAAAATCTCGGGCGTGGGAGGAGTTGGCTGAGGACCTGGAGAGTGATTATCGGTTGGCCTCAAAAAGGTTCTGGACCACCATCCGACGCCTCAAGAGGGGAAAGCAGTTCTCCACAAACACTGTTTACAGTGGAGGTGGGGAGCTGCTCTCCTCGACTGGGGATGTTGTTGGGAGGTGAAGGGAAAACTTTGAGGACCGCCTCAATCAAACTAACACGCCCTCCGTGGAGGAGGAAGTCTCTGGGGATTTGGGTGGGGGTCTGCCCAGCACTGGAGTGGAGGTCACTGAGGGAGTCAAAAAGCTCCTCAGTGGTCTGGTTCTGGAGTTGGATGAGAGCCGCCCTGAATATCTCAGGGCTGTGGATGATGTAGGACTGTCTTGGTTGACACGTCTCTGCAATATCGTGTGGTCATTGGGGGTATACCTCTAGATTGGCAAACCGGGTTGGTAGTACCCCTTTTCAAAAACAGGGACCAGAGGGTGTGTTCCAATTATCAGGGAATCACACTCCTCAGCCTACCTGGGAAAGTCTATGCACGGGTACTGGAGAGGAGGATCCGACCGATAGTCGAACCTCGGATTCAGGAGGAACAATGTGTTTTTTGTCCTGGCCACAGCACTCTTGAGCAACTCCGTACACTCCACAGGATCTTGGAGGGGGCATGTGAGTTTGCCCAATCTGTCCACATGTGTTTTGTGGATTTGGACAAGGCTGTCGACTGTGTTCCTCAGACCATCTTGTGGGGCACGCTCTGGGAGTACAGCATTCCAGACCCGTTGCTATGGGCCATTCGATTGCTATATCACCGGAGCCAGAGTTTGGTCCGTATTGGTAACAGCAGGTCAAATTCCTTTCCGGTGGGAGTTGGCGTCTGCCAAGGCTGTCCTTTCTCACCGATTCTGTTCAGAATTTTTATGGACAGAATTTCTAGGCACAGCTGAGGCATTGAGGGGTTCTGGTTTGGTGGCCATCGGATCTCATCTCTGCTTTTTACAAGTAATATTGTCCTTTTGGCTTCATCAAGCCGGGACATCCAGCTCTCATTGGAGCAATTTGCAGTCGAGTGTGACGCGGCTGGGATGAAACTCAGCACCTCCAAGTCCGAGGCCATGGTTCTCAGTCGGTCAAGGGTGGAATGCACCCTCTGGGTCAGGAATGAGGTTCTGCCCCAAGTGGAGGAGTTCAAGTATCTTGGGGTCTTGTTCACAAGTGAGGGAAGGATGAAGCGGGAGATCGACAGACGGATCACTGCAGAGTTTATTGTTAAACGGAGCCTGTACCTGTCCATCGTGTTGAAGATGGAGCTGAGTTGCAAGGCACAGCTCTCAATTTACCAGTTGATCTACGTTCCAACCCTCACCTATGGTCACGAGCTTTGGGTGGTGACTGAAAGAACAAGACCGTGGATACAAGTGGCTGAAATGAGCTTCCTTCGCTGGGTGGCAGGGCTCTCCCTTAGAGATAGGGTGAGAGGCTCTACCATCTGGGGGGGGGCTTGAAGTCGATCCGCTGCTCCTCAAGAAGGGCCAGTTGAGGTGGCTCGGACATCTGGTCAGAATGCCTCCTGAACGCCTCCCTGGTGTGATGTTTCAGGCATGTCCAACCGGGAAGAGACTCTGGGGTCAACCTAGAACATGCTGGAGGGACTATGTCTCTCGGCTTGTCTGGGAACGCCTCGGTGTCCCCCTCCAGAAGAGCTGGAGAAAGTGGATGGGGAGAGGGATGTCTGGACCTCTTTGCTTATGTTGTTGCCCCCGTGACCTGAGCCCGGATTAAGCGGAAGAAGATGAGATGAGATGAGATGAGATAAGATGAGATGAGATGAGATGAGATGAGATGAGATGAGATGAGATGAGATGAGATGAGGGCTGAGCAATTTCTCAGTTGTTATCATTATTATCTCAAAAAAAGGTTCTGGGCTGCTGCTGGTCAGCCGGGAACTTTCTATGTGGAGTTTGAATCTTTTCCTTGAACCTAAATGGATTTACTCAGGGGGCTCCAGTTTCCTCCAACAGTCTAAATACATGCTGATAAGTTGTACTTGATACAAATTTGCCCTTAGATGTGAATGTGAGTGTGAACAGCAGTTTGCCTTTGGGTGTTAACCTATACATGGATTGGAGACCCCATCCAAAGTGTATCCTACTTCTTGCTGAATGTCAGCTAGGATTGGCTCGGCTCACGTGCGGTGGATAGGTGGTATAGCAAATAAATAAATGAAACAATCGACATCGAGCGTCAGGGTAATGAAATATTGCTACACTGTCGAGGGCTGATATCCTCAACTGACATCATAATACCATTACTAGGACCCCATTTTTATTATGTTGGTTTCCCTGCAATGCATAAGGAGAAAAAAAAACTTCAAGGCTGATAAAAGCTTTTGAAAATTTAGTCTGATGCCCTACAGCATGCGTCGTCTACAGCTACAAAACAGTTTCCATAAAAATCCCAAAAATAGCAATTCTTTATGTCTTGGGTATTTGAAAGGATTTTCAGTTGCGCTTGAAGGCAAATAATTTGACCTCCTTTCCTGCTTGTCACTTACCTTTATTGTTACTTCCCAACTCCCGGAAGAGAAGAAACTCTGTTTGACGTGGGCAAAAACAAACGTTATGTGAACATCTCACCAGTATTGCATCAATCACTGTTGTATCTCATTCATCTTCAGTAATCACAGAAACCTGGTCAGGTGGGGGATCGACACTAGGACTCCAGTCTGGGAACACTGGGACGGCATGACGAGGTGGTACAGGCTCAGTGGGATTACAATCCAGCATAGCGCCCCCAATCCATACGTAGAGAACAGTCTGATGTTTTTGGTTGGTGAAAGGGGAACCAGAAGAAAACCTACACAGACACAAGAAAATATAAAAACTTCACATAGACGGTAACCTGAGGTCAGGGTTACACTCAGGTCATCGCAGGTTGTCTTAAGCAGCATTCACACAGGTAGAGACGTGTGAGGGGTACACTGCTTCACCACTCAGCTCTTGTTGCCTAGGTAACTCCCTAAGAATCTTTCTGCGTGAAAGTGTGAGCAGCACTGCGCTAATTCCCTACAGTGTTCCCGTGAGAGCTTTTATCATCATCATTATATTACTTGAGTTTAGGTTAACTTATCATCATCATAGATTATTATTATTGTTATTATCATCACACGGCAAGTATAGAACAAAGACTCTTGTGCATGATGAACCAGGAGATGTGTATGCTCAAAAATGACGACTGTTTTATAAATGTGCACCCAAGTATGGCATGTCCAGTTATCTTTGTAAAGCTTCTGTGTGCAGTCATAAAGCACAGGATATTTAGAGATGGAAATAATAAGATATTTTTCCATGTTGATGTGGGCAGAACATTAAACTCTTGAACATTGTTTATTTACAGTAAGGTTTTGGTAGACTCTGTGCTTGGCGGCACCTGCCAACCAATGGTATCCATTTGCTCGGATTGAAGGCAAGCCTCGTGGTTAGAGGAGCGGATTTGGGACCAAAAGGTGTGGTAGCAAGAGGGCTATCCACCTTCCTCCATCTTCATGGTTGTATGTCCTATCCCAGAACTGCTCTCCAGGCCCCGCAATTTGGCTACTCACTGTTCATGTGTGTATTCAGTTTTGTTGGGTTAAAAAAAAAAAAGCCAAATTTCTCTTGTGAGACATGACAATTAAAAAATAATTGCTTGAATCACATGAAAGTTCAGCTCAGATGAACTCCGCGCCTGCCTCCGTTGCATCACTTGAGAAAATTTCACTTCTCGTTAGGTGTTTTGTTTAAAATCAATGATTTTGCATAAGTGCTTGTCACTTCCTGTTTGATGGCAGCTTATGCCGGTACTAAAAGAGAACAGAAACATTAATGAGGAGAGGGAATGAAGTTTGAGTTTGTTTTGTCATATTGTGTGTGTGTGTGTGTGTGTGTGTGTGTGTGTGTGTGTGTGTGTGTGTGTGTGTGTGTGTGTGTGTTGGTGGATAAATTGTCCATCTCCAGGGTTCAGTAAATAGTGTAATCTTCAGTCATACATTTACTTCTCATGGTAATTTCCTCCATTCATCCATCTAGATTATTCAAATCAGCATGTTCTCATTTTGACTAGTTTTTTCTCTACATACAGATACAGGCTGTGGTTGTAGCTCCTCAGCCACAGATATAACAAAAGCCTTTTTGTGCCTCATTAGTGAACCATAATGTGAACAGCTAAATCTCAGGAATGCTAATCTTTTAATACGATTGAAAGATTGGCTGAATTCAAACTCATTTTAGAATATTCTAGGTACTTCTTCTCAGCTGAACAGTACTATCTAACGGGGTATATACACCAATCAGCCAATCAAATTGCAGCAGAACAGTGCAAAAACATCATGCAGTTTTAGGTCAGTTAGATTACATAGTTACATTGAACTTTAGAATAAGGGAAGTGTGATCTCAGGAGCCCTACAATGGTCACTTCACTACAAGAAGATACTGGATTTGAGTATCAGGCTCAACAAAGGCATTTGTTTGCGGAGTTTGTATGCTCTCCCAGTGCTTGTGTGGTTTCCTCCCAGGTATTCCAGTTTCCTCCCATTATGCACCGTGTTGGCCTTGATAGGCTCTGGTCTCCCTGCAACCCTAATAGAAGATTAAGCGGTTTGAAACATGAGTGAAATGAGATGAATTATTATTAGCCATTTGTCTTGGTGTCTCTCAGTGGAGTTGAGAGGCCATCACAGTTGAACCAATACTTTACACGACCATATATCTCAACCACCATGTTAGTCTGTAGTTCAAAGATACAGATGAGTCCATGTTAAATGGTGATTGGTGGGTTTCAGTATGTGATACACAAATCCAGAATTTTGCATGGGATTTATGAATGACCAAAAATATGATCCATACCGACATGACTCGCATGTTTTGGTGTTGATGCCAACGATGTTGTATGGTTTAGAAACAGTGGCCCTGGGGAAAAGACAGGAGGCGGAGCTGGAGGTAGCAGAGATGAAAAGGTTGAGGTTCTCTTTGGGAGTAACGAGGATGGATAGGATCAGGAATGAGTACATCAGAGGGACAGCACATGTAAGACATTTTGGAGACAAAGTCAGAGAGGCTAGATTGAGATGGTTTGGACATGTACAGAGGAGGGATAGTGAGTATATTGGTAGTAGGATGCTGAGGTTGGAACTACCAGGCAGAAGGCCTCGAGGAAGACCAAAGAGATGATTCATGGACGTGGTGAAGGAGGACATGAAGGCAGTTGGTGTAAGAGAAAAAGATGCAGAGGATAGGGTGAGATGGAGGCAGATGATTCGCTGTGGCGACCCCTGAAGGGAAAAGCCGAAAGGAAAAGCAGAAGAAGAAGACCGACATAGTCAGACTGGTCAGACCATAGGTTTTTTCATGGCACGTAGGTCCAGAACGTTCCTAAGTAGCATCTTCTATATCTCACAAATAAGCTGTGCTGTCTCAATTCAAGTAATTCCATAAGTATACTTTGATGCTTGCTTGGGTTTCAATCCAAGCACTGCAAGAAATGGTTGATTTCACTTAGTACAGTTTGAGAACTATTAGCGCACTATTCTATGCCTCACATTGTGAACACCCATTTGCCCTCAGAATAGTACACAAGGTCTACAGGTACACAAGGATGCGAACTGAGACACAGCATTGAAGAGGCTGCACAGTTTCCAACCAGCCAAGAGGTTACACTTAACCACTTCTGAAACCCAAGTGAACTATCAAATTTGAGTGTCTTATTTTTCTAAAGCGTGCAACCGCAACAGTCCTTTGTAAATAAGATGGAAGAACCTTGATATAGGGTGAACATTTCCATCCCATCAAGACAACAACCAAAGCATGAAGGGGTGGGGTGTGGGGAGTTGGCAGTGGGGGTTGACATTTGCATTATGGAATCGGCGAGTACAATCTCAGACTAAAACGCAATTAAAAAGCTGTGCCATGATGTGAAAATCGCTGTTCATCAACATTCTGTGTCTAATTTGGCAAAGGTGGAGAAAAATTAGCATAGAACAATGGAAGAAAATAACAAAATTTTGAAGGGCAAAGCTTTATAATCTATAATTGCTTCAAAAGTATAATACAGCAAGTATTGACCGTAGGAGGTGAATACTCAAACAGTATTTAAACCTTATTAAATCCAACAAGAAATTTATAATACGTTAGTTCTGTGTGGTCGTTTAGCAGGATTACGCAAACAATTATGTGCGTTTCTACCAGAGGTGTTGCTTTAGACTGGTGATGATCTGAATCAAATTCCCACTCATTTTCCAAACTGCAGGGAGGCTGAAGGTCTATCTCAGCCAACACTTTGTGAAGGCGGGGTATACCATGAACAGCTCACCAGACCATCACAGTACACAAAACCGTTCACACTCACACCGTGAGTCAATTTGAACAGCCAGTTAGTCTAATGTGCATGTTCGGGACTGTAGAAGGAAACTACAACTCCAAGAGGAAACCCATGCAAGAACATGCAAACGCCACACAGAACCACCTGAACCCAGAACCTTATTGCTGAGAGATGGACATGCTAACCACTATGCAACCCTTGGATTTTTTTTTTTTTAGAAGTGTAGTACTACTACAGGCCCAGCAGATGGTGCTGGCATTTTGTTTTCTTTTTTCCTGGCTTGGTGGAGGTTTGCACTCACCAAATACTTGTTTGCAAGCAGCTCTAAAGACAACCGAATAACGCATTTAGTCTTATTTATGTGGAGTCACTTTAAAAGAAGCTCGGACAAGTGTGTGTGTGTGTGTGTGTGTGTGTGTGTGTGTGTGTGTGTGTGGGTATAATTTTAATTTGATGTTACAGCACAGTAAAGCAGAAATACGCACGGGGCAGTAAATACTTTGTTTTCATAAAAAACAATCTGTTAAAATCATATCATGATGCTAGGTGTGTGGCAATATTACATTTTCACTGTATTACATAAACATTTATCACTGTTTCTCTGTGTCATAATTGGATTCTCAGTGACTACAGTATTAGCACTCGGCCATATACTCTGAGGGAGCTGTCAAAATTACAACCTGGATTTCTAAGTATGATTCATGCAATGCCATATTAAAAAAGAACGGGGAAAAAGTTTTGATTGGAATTCACTTTATCACAAATGGTTTCCGAATAGATGTCTTGTTACCAAAGGCAGACTTTTAGAAAGACTTCTGACATTTATTACACAGCATAAGGAGAATAATACTTAAAGGATTATGGAGATTAAAGATCAACACAGAGATACTAAAAAGTGCGAATGTTATACAGCAGATACTGAACTTAGGGAACTTGAACAGAACTATAAATGGAAGAGTGGGGGGGAGTTTAAGTGGGGTCTAAATCCATGACCCAAACCTGGAGCATCGGGAATACGGTTTAAACGAAATCAGATCAAGTGGACATGTTTTAATCAACCCAACAAACCTGAAAAAAAGTCAAATTTTTCTCTTTAAATTATAGTGATATGTAATTTGCTCATTAAAACATGTTTCTAAATCATTGCTCGTGTTCTGAGCTACCAGGGCCAACTAATTATATATTGTTCCATGAAGCCTCTCTTCACCTGGCTGACTTCCCTGTGTACATGCGTCTGTGAATAGTATTGTTGGTACCTGCCTTGTCTCGCTAATAGACTGTTAAAGCAAGTTGCCTAATAAATAAACCAGGATCACTGTGTCTTTACCAAAATTATTATTAATAGATGCATCAAGATATTAAAAAATTAATTATGAAAAATGTGTTTGTGCATTAATTTCCCAAAATTATTAATCCTAATAGGGTTGAGAGGAGATTGTGGCCTAGCTCAGCCAATACCGGGCAAAGGCATTGTACACCATGAGCAGCTAACCAGACCATCACAGGGCACACAACACACAACCAGTCTCTCTCTTGCGCACACACACACACACACACACACACACACACACACACACACACACACACATTAAAGAAACCTCCAAGGTCATGAGTCGAACCCAGGACCTTCTAATGATTAGTTGGGCATTTTAACCACTAGTTCACTGTGCAGCCCTCAATGACTTTGCCCCAATAAATATCCAGATTGAAACAGGTGGTGCATCTGAGATTAAACAGGATGATCACAGAACAGTCTACATCTCTTTGTGTTTTATTTATAAAGCCAAGTCTAAAAAAAGTAAGCATTAAACTTGAAGCTAATGTAGACAGAGTAATTATTCATGAAGAACACGAACACCTGCAAGTTTTCATTTTAAATATTCATTGCTAGTGTTATTCCAAAAATAATAGATGCATGCCTAGCGGTTGGCCAAGTGTAATTTAAATCCAAATTTCAAGAGAGTATAATGGAAAGGTGTTGCATAAATTGTGTTGTTCTCTATGAGTACTGCATAGTTACCCAGCAATTTTTCAGGTGCGTTTGTTTAAATAATCAAACATCATACCTTTTCTTTTGTAGAAATTCTCTGCACATGTGCACAATACTGTACACTAAATTCAGGAAAAAAAATGATGGAATTGAACATATTGCATTTTTAGTATCCAACATATCAACAACCAAATCCAGACTTTTATCAAATGTATTCAGAATCTTTTTTTTTTTTTTTTTTTTTTTTTTTTGTGCGGGTGTTATTACAGCGCTACACTGTTCCAGAGTGGGCTTAAGTTCTATTCTGGATTCTCTTCTGGTGAGGTAGGATTTTGACTTTTGTTTAACTGTCTACTTGCCTCAGTTGGACTTGGTTATTGTCACTAATATTTTCAAGTATGGGATTCTTATCCGGGTCTGTAGTGCTTAATGAGCCGTAGTGTCGGGCTTCCTTAAGGTGTGAATTGAAGGCAGGACCCACCAAGTATATAGTGAAGGTATCCCCCAGTACAAATGTATTGCGTTTGTACCAGATAGAAACATCTGTCCTTCTGCGTTCCTGTCCTGGGTACCAAACCCGCCCATCACTTCTTCGTCCCCTCTGTTTCCTCCACCAACATGTCCATTGAAGTCTGCACTGATGGCGGTCGTTGTTAACCCGGGCCTCGACCGATCCGCTATGGAGGTAATAGTTGTGATTTGCATTATAAAGTTTGCCATTGGTTTTATGTCGGATGCCCTTCCTGACACAACCCTCTGCATTCATCCGGGCTTGGGACCGGCGTGAGTGAGAGACACTGGTTTGCCCCCCATCATCATGGCTGCATTAAGTTGAAATATTTATTTGATAAAAGTAAATACACTATAAAGATGATGGAATTATTGCCATTTTATTGAAGGCATTTGATATGTATAGTGAATTAATACTTATATTCCATTTAAAAACCATTAAAAACTTTTTTTCTTGAATCAAAAAAAAACTTATTTTTTTTTTTTTTTATCTTGAGCATTATTTATTCATAAAATGACAAGCAAGAGTGGAAGATAGTGGAGTAAAAGAGAAAGTGGAAAATCCTTCAACCCACAGCCATGTATTCCTTATACGAGGATGTTAATATAGACTCACTGTCAATGAATTCGCAACACTCAGGACAAATTATATAACGTTTAATATTTTGTTTTAATTTAATAATTAAAATCAATTTCATACAAGACGTGAACGGTGTTATCAAAAAACAGTCCAAAAATCATAGTTTTTGGGACATTTTGTTTTGATTTTGAAAAGAACTGGATCCTCCGTTTTGTTTAAAGTTGCTTTATTTTGACACAAAGACCTCCATTTGACTTAATACAGGTTATACTTCATCTGCATATGGACTGCAGTGGTATATTGGACTTTGGGATGTTACTTCACTCCTCCTGCAATGCCACGATCTGTCCCTACATGTTCTCCAGTGTTGGTATGGACTCTGGTACTCGGAGTCCAAGCTGATCCCACAAGTGTTTGATGGGTGATAATTCAGGCGAATACACAGGCCAGGGAAGGACATTAAATACCTGCTGCTGCAGCAATTCGATCATTGATCATCATGTGACAGTCGAGGGAGGGTCAAGATTCTACTGCAGAATGCTAGACGTGTTGAGGGTCATGGAAATGCTGTACCAGTACTGATGTTTAAGGTAAATAAATAAAATTGTGTTGCGTTTTAATTGTCAGGAAAGAAATTAACCATCACGTTGCCATTATTTAATTAACGTCACAACTCAAAAACGAACGTTCAATGGTGCATTCAAATAGCCTACAGTGTGAACAAGTTTTGCAAGTTTATGGCTTCAGTTGAACACACCATTCCGAACAAACAGTATTTTTAGCTTTTACTCTTTGATTTTGTGTTCAGTGAATATCAATAGAAAAGGACATGACTGCATTGCAATTCAAATGAAGACATTCCCACTTGCTCAGCTTTAGATATCACCAGACTGGCTCAGACATTACCTCACCTCATCCGGCCTGAGGCGAGCACAGCACAGGGGTGCGTGGTTAACCATGTTTACCCTTAATTCTATAACTCTTTAGACATTTATACACATTTACTGGGGTAACTCAAAGGATTGGTCAGTTCCAAGAAAGTGATATAGGTTTTAACCAGATAGGAGAGTTACGGTGTTGTCAGCAAAAGAGGCGTGGCTAGTTTCAACAAATTGAAACTCTGCATGGTTTCTGGTTTCTACAGGGGCTTTTTTGGTTGAAAGAAATACAAGAAACAAAAAGTCATTCATTCGTTCATTTTCTGAACCGCTTAAACCTAATTAGGGTGGCGGGTAGGCTGGTGCCCATCTCAGCCAACTCTGGGCAAGGGCAGAGTGCACCCTGGACAGCTCGCCAGGCCATCGCAGGGCAGAAACACGCTGACGGCTATGCAGCTCCTCTTGTCGAAAGTAAGCAATGGTTCTTTTACATGAACCTCTCAACAGAGACAGTGAGAGACATGGCTGGCCTTTGATAATCCAGTTAGGCGCACTGGGGGGACAGCAGTGACAACCGTTCACAGTGGGGCTTGAACCTCCAACCATAGGATTGGTAATCAGGCACCTTACCACCGGGTCACCACTGCTCACAGAAACAAAAAGTGTGTGTGTCCAAATTTATATAACAGTATAATACAGAATCTTGGATCAATGCTACTTTATAAGCTGCTTAATAATGAGACTGGAACTCATTGTTCATTCAACCAGAATCGCAGCATTTATCATTTCTACAACTAATTACTAGTACAACTTTACATGAGCAACTGTAGCCCTGTGATGGCCTGGCGAGCTGTCGGCTGAGATGGGCACCAGCCTCCCTGCGACCTTAATTAGAATCGGGTGGCTCAGAAAATGAACTGTAAAAGATTAACCACTGGATACAAATGCAGGCAAATTTCACTACACAAAACTCTAAGAATATTGGCAAACACAGGAAACCTATCAGGAGACTGGCATTCAAGGGCACGGGCTACACGCAATAACAACTTTAAACCACTGACGTCGGGAACATAACTTATTATGGGTAACCAATTACTGGGAACACAGGACAGGTGCGCACTAACAAAGGAAACCAGAACAATAACTGAGGAAACAATTCAAAAATATTTCTGAGAGCGTCCTCTGGTGGTCTGGCAGGAATTGTGCATCAATTCATCTTTTTTTGTTTGTTTTCCCCCCCCAAAACTACTTGATCCTATTATTAGGGTCGCATGGAAGCTTGAGAGTATCTCAGTAGACACGGCAAAGATAGGGTACATCCTGGACAGCTCACCAGACCACTGCAAGACAGCATGCTCAACCATTTATACTCACTTCCACACCACGGGGCAGTTTGGGACAGCCATCTAGCCTGACGTGCATGACTTTGGACTGCGGAGGAAACTGGAGTACCCGGAAACCGACGCTAACTCAACAAGATCATACAGACTCCACACTGAAACACCAAATCCAGGGACTAGAACCCAGGACTTTCGTGCTGTCAGCCAGACATGCTAACAGCTATACCTCACTATTAATGTGTACCTGCTTCTTCTTGATAAAAAGCTTTATTGTTATATTTGCTTTTTATGTATTCACATTGGCGGTATGGTGGCGCAGTGGTTTGCACGCCCACCTTACTGCAAGATTTCCAGGCTCAGGACATTTCTATGTAGACTTTACATGTTCTCCCTATGCTTTTGTAGGTTTCCTCCTGGTACTCAAGTTTCCTTCTTCAGTCCAGACACATGCAGGAGCCTAATTGGATGTTCCAAATCACCACTAGGTGTGAGTGTGAATAGTTGTATGTATGTTGACCCTGTGATGGCCTGGCGAGGTGTCCTGGGTGTACCCCACCCTCGCACAGAGTCAGCTGAAATGGGTGTCAGCTTCCCCGCAAGCCTAATCAGGATTAAGTGGTTCATAAAAATGGATGAATGTATGTATTGACAGAAAAGGTTATTTCTTTACTCCCGTTTCTATTCATGTTTTTTTTTTTTTTTTTTTTTTTTTTATCAATATGTTCACTAAAAATCCTGTATAAAATGTTTGATATGTTGAGTCATGAACTACATACATTTGGAGAATCTCAATGGGACTGAAATAGCCAAGAACAGTTGTATAACATAGGGGCGGTGGTGGCCTGTTGGTATAGGGTGCTGGATCGCTGATCCTAAGGTTGGAGGTTTGAGTCCCACTCTCCACAAGGTTGTCATTGGCCCTGCATGTCTCTCACTGTCTATGGTGAGAGGTTCATGTAAAAGAACCGTTGCTGACTTTCATAAAGAGGCGCTGCATAGCTGTCAGTGTGTTTCTGTCCCTTGCTGAAGGGTTGTGTCAGGAAGGGCATCTGACGTAAAAAAACCTATGCTAAATCAAACATGCGATGATTCGCTGTGGCGACCCCTGAGAAAAAAATGGATCTTTTGTGATCATTCATCCAGAAGAGCATTATTAAGGTCAGGTTCTGATGTCTAGCGAGGACACCAGGAATGGTTGGCATTCTAGTTCATCTCAAACATGGGACTGAGGTCAGTGATCTGTACAAGCCACTAACATTCTCACGTTCTAACCTTGGGAAGGCATGTCTTCATGGAGCTCAGTGTCTGCATGGGGAACTGTCATGTTAGAACAGGTTTGAGCCTCTTAGTTCTCGTGAAGGGACATTGCACCCCAACAGTAGATGAAGACATTCTGTACAATTGTGTATGTAAAACCTGTCCAAAGACATGCACATTATGTTGACTGACTGTTCCAAAATGTTCCTAGGTCTGAGTACGGGTGTGAATGGTTGTGTGAGTGTTTGCCTTACAATGGTCCATTGAGCTATTCTCTTCATGCTGGGTGGAACTGTAGGAGGAAAACAAAGTACCCAACGGAAACACATGCAAGAACAGAGAAAGCATGCAAACTCCACACAGAAATGCCCAAGAATCAAACACAGGACCTTCTTGCTTTGAGGAAGACATGTTTACCACTGCATTCAGTGCATTCAACAGACACCGTTATCCAAAAAGGTAGAGGTAAGGTAAGTCCATTGGGTTTTTACACCTGAGCCTAGTGGCTTAGCCTCGTGGCTCATCAGGCCGGTGCTTATCCCTGGATTCCGTAGCGTGACGCGACCAGGAGTTCAACTCCCCCTGGATGGGACGCTAGTCCATCACAGGTTACCTTCCCAGTATATTTTGCTGGGTGAACAGAGGCACAGTTGTGGTTGAGACCTTGCCCAGGGGTCTTAGCACAATGAGGGTCTCAGTGGGATTCAAACTCACAACCTCCAGATCATGAGCGCAGCACCCTAACTACTACGCCACCAGCCCCACAGTAGCGTTATCCAAGGTGAGATATATTCATCATTTTTATGAATATGAGCAACTGGGGTTGAGGGCCTTACTCAAGGACTCAGCAGTGGCAGCATGGTGGTACTGGGGTTTGAACCCCCAACCATCAGGTCAGTAATCCAGAGCCTTAACCACTGCCTAACTCTGTCATTAAGCTGCCCTTAAAATTTGGAGTTCACTCTAAATTTAACCATACACAACTTTTTTTGACAAGGCCTGGCTCAGTGATCACAGTGAGCATCTGAAATCCTCAGGACATGTTAGATTCACCATTATTGACTTGCAAAGCCTTAAAGCTGTGTTTTTTTGTTGTTGTTGTTTTTGTTTTTTTGCAGGTGACCGCATAGAACTTCTGATTGCCTAATGCCTCATGGATTTTAACAAGTAAAAGTGAGATACATGCTGAGAGCATTCCTAACTGTGTATTTAGTGCCCTTCTCCAACGTCCCATTACCAAACCTCGATATATAAATGTGGTGGCTCTGTATAAATGGTGTATGAAATGTGAAAGCGTGCCAGAAATGAACTAGGCACAGAGTGAAAGCACCACGCAGAGAGAATGAACATGGTTTGATTGCGTTCAGGTCAGATAAAGGGAACGAGGTGTATGCTCTGATTTAATTGCATTTCACCAATGCTCTTTTTGAGATTTCCAGCAAGTGGTTCTGATCATCATGACTTTTTCGTCCTTTGCTTCTGAGCTGTAATTCTATTTATTTAAGAGGGCAATTTAACTTTTAATGGGTGAGTCTGACTACAAAACTTTCCACTTTGAAAGTTATTAAAAGTAATAATGTGTCATAACTGAAATTTAAAGACTAAATTCACTCTCTTTATGAAAAACTGTACTTGAATTTTCAGAACATAAATGTGGAGCGGCACAGTGGCATAGCGGTTAGCGCTTTCACCTCACAGTAAGAACGTCCTAAGATTGATTCCTGGGCTTTCATATTTCTCTGTGGAATGTACATGTTCTCACCATGCATTCATGGGTTCCCTTTAACGGTCCAGAAATATGCACATTAGGCCAGTTGGCTTTTCCAGACTGCCCATAAGGTATGGATGTGAGCATGAATGGTTGGTCTTGTCATGGTCTGGTGGGATGTTCAGGGTATACAACACCCTCACCCAATGTCAACTGAGAGAGGCTCCAGCCTCCCTGAATCCCTAGTAGAATAAAGCTGTTCGTCAAATAAGTCAATGAGAGAGAATAAATGTCCCTGCTTTTCTTGGATTATTTGATTGTGGTCATAAAAACTTGATTTATAAATAACGTCAGCAGCACCAATTATTCGTAATGATGTCACTGCAAGATCAAAAGATGCATCTTGTTACATTTGTTCCTTCACATGGGAGCAAGCAACCCCACATAACCTTCTCCAATTATATCTAATATGGTTCTCAAAGAAGTTCATGCATATGGACAGCACTATTCAAGTCAGACCCGAGATTCAAATCCAGAAATTTAAATGTTTATTGGAAGACACTGATTGTGTGTTTCTCTGAACATCTCTACATTATTAGGTGTATTTCTGAGTAATATTGCTTAACCTGATAACAGAAGCAATCAAGTGCTGGCCATAAGTGATATCTTTCCAAGAGCATCTGTACAGCCTGCATCTAAATATCCCAAAAGATGATCCATAACCACAACATATTTTTTAACTTGCTGAAAATCTGAAGACGAATAGGAACTTCATCTTTCAGCTTGACAACCCCCGAAAGATCCCCACATATCAACAATGGAATGGCTTTGCCAGCAAAAGAATAAGATTACAGTTTTGAAAAGGCCCAAACTGGAATCAACTTGAAAATCTATGGGTTGGTCTGAAGAGGGCTGCGCACAGGTGATTCCTTCACAATCTTTTCCCAGGAAGAATGGACAAACATTGTCAAGGTAAGACGTGCTATGGCTATACCGTGCTAATAGACTCGAACCAAAAAACCACAAGGGTGTGTCCTTAGCCCCTCCTCTTCTCTCACTTCACACACAACTGTTCCCCCACTTACCGTAGCAACACCATCTTCAAATTCGCTTATGACACCACGTCATAGGTTTGATTATGGATAACAATGAGTCAGCATACAGGAAGGTGGTTCAACACCTGCGTCGATAGTGCTACAAAAACAACCTGGAACTATACACATCCAAAACCAAGGAGATGATAATGGACTTCAGGAGATCAAAACAAACTGATCACTCTGACCTTTATATTGATGGACAGGAGGTAGAGAGGGTGGAGGGCTTCACATTTCTTGGAGTCCACATCTCTGCTGACTTCACCTGGAGCACAAACATTTCCTACCAGGAAGGGAAAGTACAACAAAGGATGTACTTGCTCAGAAAGCTCCGACAAGCCCATCTACCCAGAACCCTACTGACAAACATTAATCGCTCTGCCAGAGAGAGCCTCGTGACCTACTACTGTACAGTGTGCTTCAGCAGCTGTACGCCAGAGGACAGGAAGGCCTTGCAGCGGGTGGTGAGAACAGCAGCGTGGGTAATTGGAACTACACTCCCCCCGTGACATTTACACTGACAGACTTCACAGGAGAGCCAGTGGAATTATCAGGGGACCCCACACACCCTGGTCATCCCTTTTTTTCTCCCCTCCCCCTTCCGGAAAAGAGGTAAAGGACACCAAAAACAAAAACTAATAAACTCAAGAACAGCTTTTACCCACAAGCTGTTAAACGTGTAACACCACCACCATCACACACACTGACTGCATAATCATCATTCAGACGAGCTTCCTGGACAGTGCAATACTCATGTTTAAATTTCTAGTGCAACATTCATGTTTAGAGCGTGTCCCGAGCATCATAACATTTTAGTACCATGTACTTTTTAATTAAAATTAAAAATAATTAAAATTAAAAGGGGTAGTGGTGGTCTAGTGGATAGGGTGCAGGATCGTTGATCCTAAGGTTGGGGGTTCAAGTCCCCACAGGGTTGTCACTGTCCCTCCAGTGCAACTAATTGGGTTATCAAAGGCGGGCCATGTCTACAATGTCTATGGTGAGAAGTTCGTGTAAACAAACCATTGCTGACTTTCGTAAAGAGTAGGCTGCAAAGCCGTCAGCGTGTTTCTGTCCCTTGCTAAAGGGCTTTGACAGGAAGGGCATCCGACGTAAAAACCCATGCCAAATCAAATGTGCAAATCAGATGATTCGCTGTGGCGACTCTCGAGAACGGGAAAATGCCAAAAAGGAAAGAAGTACTTTTTAATTAAAAGCTCTACCTATTATCCGGTGTATGTCCTTCATCTCTGACATAACATTCACCCTTTTGGGTATACGTGTATATGTGAAGAGATATATATAGGTGAATATACAACTCCTGGAAAAAATTATGGAATCACCAGTCTCGGAGGATGCTCATTCAGTTGTTTAATTTTGCAGGAAAAAGCAGATCACAGACATGACACAAAACTAAAGACATTTCAAATTTCAAAAGAAACACTTAAAGGAATTGAAATAAATGTGGTAGTCAGTAACAGTTGCTTTTTTAGACCAAGCGGGGAAATAAATTATGGAATCACTCAATTTTGAGGTAAAAAATATGGAATCACCCTGCACATTTCCATTTCTAATCTAACACCTGAATCAGATTAGATCTGCTTGTTAGTGTGCAGTTACACAGGAGTGATCACACCTTGGAGAGATTAACTCAACTCAACAACTGAATGAACATCCACCGAGACCATAATTTTTGCCAGGGTTTGTAGGATATATGTATGTATGTGTCTATATGTGTACATATAGGTATGTGTATATATGTCTTCTTTTCCTTTCGGCTGTTCCCTTCAGGGGTCGCCACACATATCCAAACCATTTCAATTTAGCCTGTCTGACTTTGTCTCCAAAACCTCTAACATGTGCTGTCCCTCTGATGCACTCATTCCTGATCCTATTCATCCTCGTTACTCCCAAAGAGAACCTCAACATTTTCATCTCTGCCACCTCCAACTCCGCCTCCTGTCTTTTCCCCAGTGCCACTGTTTCTAAACCATACAAGATCGCTGGCCTCAACACCGTCTTGTACACTTTTCTTTTCATTCTTGCCGATACTTTCCTATTACACATCACACCGGACACTTTTCTCCAACCATTCCAACCTGCCTGTATACACTTCACCTCTCTTCCACACTCTCCATTGCTCTGGACTGTTGAGCCTAAGTACATAAAATTCTCCACCTTCTTTATCTCTGCTCCTTGTAACCTCACCGTGCCTCTTAGGTCCTTGTCGTTCACACCCATGTATTCTGTCTTACTGAGGCTAACCTTTATTCCTCTCCTTTCCAGGGCATACTTCCACCTTTCTAGATTTTCCTGGACTTGTTCTCTGCTCGCACTACGGATCACAATGTCATCTGCAAACATCATAGTCCATGGAGATTCTTGTCGAACCTCGTCTGTCAGCCTGTCCATCACCATAGCAGACAAGAAGGGGCTCAGAGGTGACCCTTGATGTAGTACCATCTCCACCTTGAACTCTTCTGTCACACCATCAGCACACCTCACCACTGTCTTACATCTCTCATACATGTCCTGCACCACTCTAACATACTTCTCTGCCACTCCAGACTTCCTCATGCAATACCACAGTTCCTCTCTCGGCACCCTGTCATATGCTTTCTCCAGATCCACAAAGGCACAATGCAGCTCCCTCTGGACTTCTTTGTACTTCTCTATTAACATCCTCAAAGCAAACACAGCATCTGTGGTGCTCTTTCTTGGCATGAAACCAAACTGTTGTTCACAAATGCTGACCTCTGCCTTTAGTCTAGCTTCCACTATTCTTTCCCATAACTTCATCGTATGGCTCATCAACTTTATCCCTCTGCAGTTGCCACAACTCTGCACGGCTCCTTTGTTCTTAAAAATGGGCACCAACACACGTCTTCTCCATTCCTCCGGCATCTGCTCACTCTCCAAGACCTTGCTGAATGTTCTTGTCAGAAAATCTACTGCTATCTCTCCTGGACACTTCCATACCTTCATCGGTATGTCATCAGGACCAACTGCCTTTCCACTCTTCATCCTCTTCAGTGCCCTCCTCACTTCACCCTTACTAATCTTTGCTACTTCCTGGTCCTCAACAGTCACCTCTTCTACTCTTTTTCTCTCATTTTCATCATTTATCAGCTCTTCAAAGTAATCTTTCCATCTTTTCAGCACACTTCTGTCATCAGTCAATACATTTCCCTCTCTGTCCTTAATCACTCTAACTTGCTGCACGTCCTTCCCATCTCTATTTCTCTGCTGTGCCACCCTGCATTTTCTCCTTCCTTACTGTCCAACCCATCATTACAAGCCATCATACGCCCTCTGTTTGGCCTTTGACACTGCTATCTTTGCCTTACGCTGTGTCTCCCTGTACTCCTGTTTACTCTCATCGTATCCTCTCACTGTCCCACTTCTTCTTAGCTAACCTCTTCTTTTGTACACACTCCTGCACTTCCTCATTCTGCCACTAAGTCCCCTTATCCACTTTCCTTCCAGAGGACACACCAAGTACTCTCCTACCTGTCTCCCTGATCACATTAGCTGGCGTTGTCCAGTCATGTGAAGCAGTTCCTGAAACTCGCCTGTTTCAACTCCTCCTTGAACACAACACGACACTCTTCCTTTTTCAGCTTCCACCACTTTGTCTTCTGCTTTGCCTTTGCCTCCTTCACCTTCCTCACCATCAGTGTCATCCTGCACACCACCATCCTAATGCTGTTTGGCAACACTCTCACCTACTACTACTTTGCAGTCACTGACTTCCTTTAAATTGCATCATCTGCACAAGATTTAGTCTACCTGTGTGCTCCTACCTCCACTTTTATAAGTCACCCTATGCTCCTGTCTCTTCTGGAAGAAAGTATTCACCACAGCCATTTCCATCTTTTTTGCGAAATATATCAACATCTGTCCTTCTGTGTTCCTGTCCTGGATACCAAACCTGCCCAACACTTCCTCATCCCCATCTATTGCCTGCACCATTATGTCCATTGAAGTCTGCACCAATGACCACTCTTTCACCTCTGGGGGTATTCTGCATCACTTCCTCGAACTCACTCCAGAATCTCTCCTTCTCTTCTATCTCACATCTAGCTCGCATACCTTTTAAGGTACTTACTTCGTGTTGACCATGTCTTATTAGCAGATTTATAATCTTACAAATGTTTATGCAAGGTTAAAAGCCTGAGCCAAAAAATAGTTGCAATGAGCACATTCGAAAAACTCATGAACAAGCTGCTGCTCAAGGGAGCTGCGTCATCCCTCCTAGCCAATGGGAGGCCAGTGGGGTGGGATGTTGGGAGATAGCCAATGGGAGGCCAGCAGGGCGGGATGTTTGGAGCTAGTAAATGAGAGAGCAACTCGTGCATTGTTTAAATTTGTTTTTTAATTGACCATGTTGTCTTAGCTGAGTTACAATCTAACAAGTGTTTATGCAAGGTTAAAAGCCTGAGCCAAAAAATAAAGTTGCAATGAGCACACTCAAATAACTCATGAAACAAGCTACTGCTCAAGGGAGCTGCGTCATCCCTCCTAGCCAATGGGAGGCCAGCGGGGCAGGATGTTGGGAGATAGTCAATGGGAGAGCAGCTCGTGCATTGTTTGAATGTTTGAATGGCGCATTTTAATGTTTGAATGGCGCATTTGTTTCGTAAGGAGAACTTGTTTCGTATACAGAGACAAAAAATTTTGGAAAATGTTTTTCGTAACCTTGATTTTTCATTTGCTGGGACTCATAAGGTGAGGTACCACTGTGTATGTGTATGCAGGTATTTGCACATGTATAGCTTAGCATAGTTCCTTAGTTGTTTGTTGTGCACATTCTTTTTATAATCGCTACAAAACAAAAAGCTGCTAAAGGGATTTTATTTGTTCATGCAACAGTTGACAATAAACATCTCTTAATCTTTATATTTATCTTTAAAAAAGGATGAATACTAAAGATAAAATCAAAAGTTCCTTAAAAAATTCTAACGCAAATACATATACGTAACATGGTTATTGTAAGGTGTATTTTTGTCTTAGATTTGAGGGATTTTGTTGTTGTTGTTGTTGTTGACATACAGATTTGTTTATTTTTCAATTGGTCTGTGTGAGGAAAAAGTTATCCAATCATTTTCTAAGCTGCTTAATGAGTTATGAGTTGGCTGGTGCCCATCTCAGCTGACTATGGGTGAATGGAAGGTACACAGTGAACAGCTCACCATATCATTGCAGGGTCTACACTAACACAATCATTCACTCTCACACCTATAGATGATTTGGAACAGCCAATGAGCCGACTGTGCATGTTGTTGTTTTTTTAATGTGGAAGGAAACCGGCGGAGGAAACCCACACAATCACTTGAAGTGCATACACACTCCACACAGAAACACCCTGAGTCTTTGCCACCAAAAAACCCAGAAATTAATTTGCTTTTATGGATTTTAAACATTGTTGTGTAGATTTTTACCTCAAATGTAGCTATGTGTCTTTAAAGGTACTATCATTTTAACTATCATTTATCACAGACAATGGAATGAAAAATTAGTACACTACAAGTGACTAACTTTTACAGTACTTTTAAAAAATACTGTATCAAGAATACAACTGTGTGGGGATAAACATGTTTTGTTTGCAAAAAAAATTGGCTCAACATGGTTTTATTTTTGGCATCACCCTCACACATATAGTAAATACAGAATATTATCCCTCACTGCTGAACAAAATCAAAGCTTTTTTTTTTTTTTTACTTTTTGTGCTGAACACACGCAGGCTTTCAGTTGAAGCCAACAGCAGGTGTTCACTTATGTCTGACCAACGCCAGCCTCCCACAGTGCCCTTCACCTGTGCTGGATGAAGGTTATTTCCCCCTGGCTGAACGCAGGATTTCAAACAGCTACGCAGCTTTGAGTAGATCCCCCTCATCTCTCAGAAGCTAGAAATCTAAAAAGGCCCTATGATGCACAAAAACCATGAATTGTTGCCTTTCATCTAGGTCACATGACCTTCTGCACAATCATAGTATGGAATGCTGTTTGCTAGCAGATACCACAGTTAGCAAAAAAAAAAAAAAAAAAAAAACAACAAAAAAAAAAACATTAAGTACATTGCTTGGTTTAATCAGAGAGTCAAATATACAGATTCAAATATACAGTTCTGGGTTTTCAAACCAGCATGCAACGCTGAAGGAAAAATCTCATGGCATTGCTAGGACTCCTAACATTAATCCAAACTTAACCACTCACTCATTTGCAGCACTTTTAATTCTGCTAAAGTAATTTCGAGACTGGAACTGGATCTCAGCTGACACTAGGCAAAGACAGGGTACACTCTGAAAGGCTTGCCAGTCCATCGCAGGGCAACACACACAACCATTTACACTTACACTACACTTCGAGACAATTTGCCTAATGTGTATGTCTTGGGAGAAAACCAAAGAGACCAGAGGAACCCACGTGAGCATAGAGAGGACGTGCAAACGTCACACAGAAATGCCCAAGCCTGGGATTCAAACTCAGGACCTTTTTGCTGTGAGGCAAACATGCCATCCTAATTTGCATTATTTATTATTATATTTTTTAATGAATTTTTACACGACTTCACATTCTGGGATGCATTTCAAGTTGCATGAAGCTCAGAGTGAGGGTTTAATTCAAAAACTGCACATTCATATTCAGTCCTCAGACGTAATAGCAGACAGAAGCACAATTTAGATGTGGCACATGCAGGCAGATGCTTGCTGCATCTCGGTTGTGTGTGATAATCTTCTTTAAAATGATTATTTTATGCAATATCAAAAGCATTCTCAACTCATTTACAGGAATTATATATATATATATATATATATATATATTTTTTTTTTTTTTTTTTTTTTTGAATAAAATAAATTAAAAATCAATTATTTATATATATATATATATATATATATATATATATATATATATATATATATATATATATATAATTTTTTTTTTTTTTTTTTTACCTTTTCTGATAAAAACTAGAATATCTGAATATCTGAAATGAACAAATGTCTGAGTGTAAAGTGAAAATTGTCAAAATAAATAACATGGACGTGCTCTTCTTAGGCAATGTTTTAGAATTTTGTTTTGTTTGACAGTGGTTACAGTGCTGGGATCATCATTAAGCGGTTATATGAGAGGTTTGATTCCCCGTCAGAACCCACCACTGTGCTAAGACCCCTGGGCAAGGTCTTAACCACAAGTGTGCCTCTGTACACCCAGCAGTACCAGGGTACCAGTAAAAATACTTAGTAGGTAACCTGCAATGGACTAGCATCCCATCCAGGAGGAGTTGAACTCCTAGTCGCTTCATTCTACAGAAAAAAGATAATCTCTGATAAACCAGTAGACTTGTGAAATGCCCCAAAAATTTGACCTCACCTTAAAATTTCATTCATTCATTCATTTTCTGAACCACGTCATCCTAATTGGGGTTGTGGAGAGGCTGGAGCCCATCTCAGCTGACTCTGGATGAGGACAGAGTACACCCTGGACAGCTTGCCAGGTCATTGCTGGGCAGAAACATGTGGAGAGCTATGCAGATACTATTGTTGAAGGTCAGCAATGGTTCTCAATGAACCTGACACCATAGACAGTGACAGACATGACCAGCCTTTGCTAACCCAGTTAGCCGCACTGGGGGGACAGCAGTGAGAGCCCGTTGAGGGTGGGGCTTGAACCCCCAACCTTAGGATCAGTAATCCAGCACCTTACCATCAGGTCACCGCTACCCGCCTTTGAATTTTGTTAAATAATAAAGTTTCATAGTAAAAAAAAAAATAATAATAATAAATACTCACCCCACCACAAACATATTTTCTCTCTGAAGTGAAAAATTCTCTGAAATTCTGTTTTGACTGTTATTTATGTTTGTAAGAACAAGCCTTGTCACTACACCAGAATTGATATAAATAATCACTAAAAATTCAAATTTTTTCCGAGGGGTTTTTTTAATTGTTGTTGTTTTTGTTTGTTGTTTGTTTTTTTCAGTTTACAAAACATACACCTAAAAGGTGGCAAGTTAGGTGGTCAAGTTTTTGGAAATACAGTCGGCCCCCAACTTACGAAGACCCCTGTGTACAAAATCCCCGGGTTACGAAAAACATTTTCTTGAGTTTCCGTCCCCGAGATACGAGACAACCCCCTCTTACGAAAAGAAATTCAAAATTCAAACGCGCCAATCAAAATTTCACACAACGTGCGAGTTGCTCTCTCATTGGCTGTCTCTCAACATCCCGCCCCGCTGGCCTCCCAGATAGAGACAGAAGGAAGCTTAACTTTTTAGTTTTTAGTTTAGTTTTTAAGTTGTTTAATTCAGTAAATGTTTAATAAATGTGGGCGCATTTGAGCTCATCTGGAATTCCGATCCCTCAAGGAATCAAAGTTGAGTTTGTCAAGCAGGTAATGCGCTTTGAATTCCACGTCTTGTGAGCGTGGCCCACAGCGCGCGCGCGCGAGAGAGAGAGAAAGAGAGAGAGAGAGAGAGAGATGTGTGTGTGTGTGTGTGTGTGTGTGTGTGTGTGTGTGTGTGCGTGTGTGTATGTGTTAATAAAAAATGTTTAATTAATAAATATGTTACTAAAATCGTTTAAATGGTTTAATAAATAATTCTCTTTTACTTTTAACACATATTTCATACAAAATTGGTGTACTTTTATCATTTTTAAAGGGTTTATAGGGTTTATCCAGTCGAAAGACTGGAGCCTTGGAACAAATTAGGCATTTAACATGTAAAATGTGGCCCCAACTTACGAAGTCCCCGCATTACGAAAAGGGCTCTGGACGGATTCATTTTGTAAGTTGGGGGCCGACTGTATTGAAATACCCAAAATAATGACCAGTGCTAGCACGCGGTAGCGGAGTGTTTACCACACATACATCTCATAGCAAGAAAACCTGAGTTCAATTCCCATTCTCGAGCATTTCTGTGTGGAGTTTGCATGTTCTTGCCATGCTTGCGTAGGCTTCTTCCTCGTACTCTGGTTTCCACTCACAATATAAAAATGCCTACTGGGCTAAGTGGCTGTTCCATATTGCCCCAGGTCTGAGTATGAGTGGGAATGTTTGTATCTGTTGACCCTGCAGTGATCTGGCAGGCTACTCATGGTGTACTCTGCCTTTGGCAAGAATCAGCTGAGATTAGTAAATAATTATTAGCATTGCTAGCAGTATTTTCCACACAAAAGACATTGAAAGGATACGCCATCTCAATCTGAGATCTTGGTTATGTCAAGGACTAATTTTTGTTTACTTTGTGAATGCTTTCATGATCTCAACTGTTTTGTTGCGCTGGTTTGTGCTCTGTCACAGCATAAGAGAACGACAGGGATCTTTAGATTCCACCCTGAAAAAAAACTGAACACTTTCATAAAACATGCTTTCAAAAATTATTGGTGTTTACTCCCCCCCCCCCCCCCCTAAACAACTTGTTTGTTTTTCAGTTAAAATGTACTGGCTATAGTTCACAATTAAGATGGGGAAATTATCTGAAATTATTTATCTTGGTCTAATTGTTTACATTTATTTATTTATTTACACTTATTTACCCAGTTACTTAATCCTGTTCGGGTCACGGAGTGGCTGGAGACGATCTCAGCTGGGAAAATGGTGAGGTGCACGCCAAACAACACAACTCACATCCAGGGGCAATTTGAAAGAGAAAGTTTGCCTAATGCGTATGTCTTTGGTCTGTCCGGGGGGAAAACCAGATTACCTGGAGGAAACCTGTCCAAGCACAGTAGACACAGAGAAACGACCTCACTGAGCCCAGGACTCGAGCTCAGGACTGTATAGTTGCAAGGTGGATCTGCTAAGTATTTTGTCACTGTCCTGCCCTTGGCGTAGTTTTATTAACTCTCCATCTTGTTTTTTTTTGTTTTGTTTTTTTGTATTTTTGTTTTTGTTTTTGTTTTTTGGTTAAAGCTGCACAAACTGCAAATTAATGAACCTGAAAGCCACATTTAAAAAAATAATAATAATAATAATAAAACCTCTAAAAGAATCCACAGTGATTACTGTGCTTATATCAGCCAATACAAATTTATTCAGAAACATTTCTGTATTATTCAAGACTACAAATAAACACTCATTTCAGTTCTTGACAACTTGTCACTTATATATTTGCTTTTGTTATACTGTATTAATTCCACAAGGGAAATTATTCCCTCTGCATTTCATGCATCCACACTCGCACAGAGCATGTCGGGGGCTCCCAGGGAGCAGCTGGGGAATAGGTGCCTTGCTCACAGGCAAGTCAGCCATGAATGTAGAGTTCACTCCCCCACACAGTTTTCCTGCTGGTTCAGAAATCGAACCAGCAATCTTTCGGTCCCAAAGCCACTTTACTTAGCGTTGGGCTACAGCTGCCACAATCTCTCTGTCAATTTCTTTTTATGGACATTTTCAGCTTCATGTTTATCAGTCAAGTACCATCATGCTTTTAACCTTTAGGGACATTTTTACGAAACTTTTAAGAAGAGTCACTCCTAGCACTGAGCACACCAATGAATATTCTGACCTTGGGATTGAAGATTCAGGTGCTCAGGACTCAAAGTTCAGCTGAGGCAATCACTGCTGGGCAATGTTGGAACTTCACAAATGAATCATTCAGCTCATCCATGGCTGGAGTGATGTGCAAACTCTTCCTTGTGGTGCCTGTAGTGAGTACAATGGACCAGGGCTTTGGAGGGAGACTTTTTTTCCTTCTTCTTCTTCTTTTTTTCAGTATAATTGGAACCAGTATGAGTCAGTGCTTGGTATTCGACAGGGCTGCTCTTGCGTTTGAAATGAGTGCTGGATCTCAGGGGGAAACTGGACTGCAGGAGGTCCAAAATACATTACAATGAATTCTAACATGACTGCCTGAATAATATGCAGATAAAATGGAAAAAGAGAAGCCAAGATCTGTTGGGTCTAATGCTAGGCTAGTGTGCAGGGGTAACAGGAATTACTATCTGCATTATAATAAATTTCTGTCATCTGAAAGTAAAACTGGATGGCTCGGACTTGTAGTCATTTGGACTGCCACTTTATGGCAAGGAGATCTGTGGTTTAAAACTGACTGACAGGTACACTCATACCTGTGTGGACCGTTCATGTTCTCCCCTTACCTGGGACTGTAATTTTCTCCCACAGTTTAAAGATGTGCAGATGAGGACAGTTTGAATGGCGGGCTGTCTTTTTGTGTCCGCCTCGCGGTAGCCTAGCAATATATTTAGTGCATAACCTGTCTCATGCACCAAATCAGCTGGGATTGGCTCCAGCTCACCTATCGCACACAATAGATTAATGGTAAAGATAATGTATTAATAAATTAATTTATTATATAATTAATTCATTCAATAAATAATTAAGTAATTAAGCCAAGTTTGATCTAGAACTGTACACTACATTCGTACTCTATTTACAACTCCACTATTCCTCCGTACTCTATTAATGAAAGCACATTCACATTCATCTGATTATGTTCAGTCATTCATTTTCAAAGCAGCTCCCAGGGAGGGTGGCACCCATCTCAGCCAACTCGGGGAGAGGGCAGGGTACACACTGGACAGTTCGCCAGGCCATCACTGAGCAGAACCAACACTCACACGGCCATTCACACTCACACCTGTTGCTGATTTGGAACTGCCAGTTAGCCTACTGTGCATGATTTTGGACTGTGGGATGAAACCGGGATACCCACAGAAAACACACACAAGCATAGTGAGAGAATGCAAACTCCACACAGAAGTGCACGAGCTGGGAATCGAACCCAGGCCTTTTTGCTAAGGAGCCGATATGCTAACCACTACGCCACTGTGTTGCCCATCTGGTGATATTGTGCGGAATATAACACAATGCGTTGTACTGTTATCGGAGAATAATGTCAGTCAATTATCGTTTATTGTTTTTATTTTTTTTTTCTGAACTTCTTAATCCGAACTGGCACCAATTTCAGCATTTGGATGAGGGCAGAGTACACCCTGGACAGCTCACAAGGACATTGCAGTGTAATTATCTTTAATATTCTGGAATAACCACATTGGGGCAGTGGTGGTCTAGTGGATAGGGGCGCAGGATCGCTGATCCTAAGGTTGGGGGTTCGAGTCCCCACAAGGTTGTCACTGTCCCCCCCCCCCCAGTGCGGCTAACTGGGTTATCAAAGGCGGGCCATGTCTCTCACTGTCTATGGTGTGAGGCATGTAAAAGAACCATTGCTGACTTTCGTAAAGAGGAGCTGCAAAGTAGTCAGCGTGTTTCTGTCCCTTGCTAAAGGGTTGTGACAGGAAGGGCGTCCGACGTAAAAACCTCCGCCAAATCAAATGTGCGAGTCAGATGATTCGCTGTGGCGACTCCCGAGTAAAAGGGAAAAAGCCGAAAGAGAAGAAGAAGATTCTGGAATGACCACATTAGAAACTGTGACTCATAAATTGTTATAATAGTTGAAAAGCAGGACGCCCGGTGGTGTCGGGGTTGTGTGGATTTCCTCTGAGTGTTCTGGTTTCCTCCCACAATCCAAAGAAATTCACATTAGGCTCAGCAGCTGTTCAAGCTGACCCTATTGGTTTGTGTGTGTGCGTGTGTGTTGTCCTGCAATGGTCTGATGAGTTGTTCAGTGTGTACCATGCCTTCAATCAGTGCCAGCTGAGATAGGCACCCCTCCCTGTGACCCTAGTAAAATTAAGCGATTTGCCAAATGAGTGGGACGAGAGACAAAAATGACCCAGAATTCAATATAAACAAGTGCATTGCTATTCAGAGTGTACAAACATGTAAAAAAAAAACAGTAATTCCCCATGAGAGAGAGATTTCCTTTCGATTTTTTTTCCCTTTATCAGTGGTCGTCACAGCGAATGATTCGCACGTTTGATTGGGCATAGGGTTTTACGTCGGATGCCCCTCCTGACACAACCCTTTAGCAAGGGACAGAAAGACGCCGACGGCTTTGCAGCGCCTCTTTACGAAAGTCAGCAATGGTTCTTTTACATGCCGCTCACCACAGACAGTGAGAGACATGGCTGGCCTTTGATAACCCAGTTAGCTGCACTAGGTGGTGGTGGGGGTGGGGGTGGGGGTGGTGGTGGTGGGGCGGGCGGGGGATCAGTTAAAATATTTCTGGATCATGAATTTGTTTCTAGATCACCGTTACAATCTAATGGCGTCTTCCTGGTCCGATGTGCCATCTCTGGTAGAAATTTCAAGAAAAAGCCACAGATGATGTTTTATAAACATAGTTTCCTTGTCAGGGCAGTGGTGGTCTAGTGGTATAAGGCGCTGGATCGCTGATCCAAATGTTGGGGGTTCGAGTCCCACTCTCCACAAGGTTGTCACTGCCCCCCCCCCCCCAGTGCAGCTAACTGGGTTATCGAAGGCCGGCCATGTCTCTCACTGTCTATGGTGTGAGGCATGTAAAAGAACCATTGCTGACTTTCGACAAGAG
>CM045731.1:61716416-61738916 GCA_024760905.1 Plotosus lineatus | reverse complement strand
AGCCTTTCTGCGACCCTAGTATGCATTAAATGGTTTGGCAAATGACAGATTTTTTTTTTTTTTTTTTTTAAGTTTTCAATGTCAACACTGGAGGCTTATCTCGATTCCTACACATCCCAGGGCTCTTTTGTGTTCTTTAATGGCACAGACAAGGCGTTGTGATTCAATTATCCTCTATAAATATGCGCCTTTTAGGAAAAATATCTTCTGCATTTTGTGCTCAGCAGTCTTCCAATGTTTCCCAATGATAGTTTTCATACTGCTGAATCGAAGTGCTTCCATCTTATAAGGAGATAAAGCATAGGGCTTATCATTACCTACAGTTTAGGGTGTATAAAGGACTCGTGTTTTGTCAATTTGTGAGAATTTAATCTTTAATGTTGATGAATAATGACTACAAAATAAATGAAAGTGGCTTCATCCTGCCTTCTACAATGTTAACTGGAATATGTCTTGATTGCGAGTTTATCCAGGGAAAGGAGGGAAGAGATTATGTGGGATTTATTTCTTATGACAACAACACATGCAGAGTAAGACTAAAGGTCTGGCTGTAGTACCCTGTCAGAACCTGGAGCCAATGAAGCAGGACGGAAGCCAGATGTCCAAAACAATTGAGAGAGAGAGAGAGAGAGAGAGAGAGAGAGAGAGAGAGAATATTTAATGAAATATTCATGCAAACAAAAGCCAATTAACCACCAAAAATAATCAATCGTTCTCATACAGAAAAAAGTTTTAATGAAAGTTTATTTCTTTTCTTTTAAAAGTGGAGTTTCTGCTCTGAACACAACCTTAAGTGCAATCGAATACTCATATCTCGCACCGTTTCATCCTCATAGGGTCATGGGGAGGCTGGTGCCTATCTCAGCCGACAATGGACGGCTTGAGAGACCATCACAGAACAGCACATATACAACTATTCATGCTCATAGTCATGCCTAGGGGCAATTTGGAGCAGCCGGTTAGCCTAATGTGCATGTCTGTGGACTGTGGGAGGAAACCAGAGTATTTGGCAACCCGTGTAAGCATGGGGAGAACATGCAAACTGCACAAAGACACTCTCAAGCCTGGGCATCAAACACTGGACCTCATTGCTGTGAGACGGACATGCTATGCACTGCGCCACCGAGTGCTAGCACTGTCCAGGATATTTTGGGTAGTGCAATATTTTAAAAAAACTTGATTATTTTTCAACAAAACAGATCGTGCCTTGCACTATTAAAATGCTTTGCCGATTTCAAACAGGTATAAAAACAACATTTTTTGGTTTGAGTTTCTTCAAATGAATTAGCAAGTAGGGCAGCACTGTGGTGTAGTAGTTAGCACGCTAAAGTCGTTATTTTCCTTTCGGCTTTTTCACGTTCTCGGGAGTCGCCACAGTGAATCATGTGATTTGGCAGAGGTTTTTACATCGGATGCCCTTCCTGTCACAACCCTTTTAGCAAGGGACAGAAACACGCTGACGGCTTTCCAGCCTACTCTTTACGAAAGTCAGCAATGGTTCTTTTACATGCCTCTCACCATAGACAGTGAGCGACATGGCCCGCCTTTGGGGACTCAAACCCCTAACCTTAGGATCAGCGATCCTGCGCCCTATCCACTAGACCACCACTGCCCCCTAGTTAGCATGCTAAATTTAATGTTTAAAAAATTAAAGCAGACAACATTCTATACACTTTTGTGTTTTCAACTTTGTGTGAACATCTTGGAGAAGGCCCACAGACGGATGTGATCTTCAAGTGACTTCATACTTTTGGCTCTATAATGGACAGTATATCAGTGATTAATTGCTATGCTGAACACATAAAAGTTTTTCTACCCTTACACTCCACTCACAAGTCTTCTTGAGAAGCAATTCTGACGTTTGGGTGTAATGGAAGGAACGAAGTGTGAAATCTTCTAAGGCTCACAAAAGTTCACAAAGTGGGGTCTGTGAAGCATAGCCAGAATGTGTGTACTTTTTTAATTTAGTTACTGCACTGGAAATTACAGCCCACCATCCAAATTATTTTATTTATTATTGAATTATTATGGTTATACTGCCCACTTAGCTGTTCCCTTGATTTGAATATAATTACACCCAACTTTAATAATTCAAAAATAAGCAGGCTCTAATTAGCATCAGCTTGGACCTGATGTGCGTTTTGGTTGGATGTTTGGGAATAAAAATTTCCACCGCTCTAATAAATACATTAACTATTATTGTACACATGTTAAAAATGTTCATTGAATAAACCTTTCCCAGTGGTGTCTGTGGAATTCATTTTACACTTAAAAGAAGTCCCTAGTCGCCCTAGTTGCAAAACTGTCTCCTAGATGGCCAAAATTTCCTTTCAATAACACTTGTGCTACTTTTGGGACATTTCTTCTGAGCAAAGATCAGCACATGATTCATTGGTGTCTCATAACTTTTATTTTGCATGTTTATTACTGAGGGCAGTGGTGGTGTGGTGGTAAAAGGTGCTAGATCACTGATCCTAAGGTTGGGGGTTCAAGCCCCACTCACAACGGGTTATCACTGTCCCTCCAGTGCACTCACTAGGTTATCAAAGGCCGGCCGTGTCTCTCACTGTCTATGGTGAGAGCTTCATGGAAAAGAACTTAACAGAGTACTTAAGGTGACCTTAAATGGCACCACCTCAAGTGCTAAGCCAATCAATGCAGGCGTACCCCAGGGGTCAATACTGGGCCCATTACTATTCATCATTTACATTGACGATTTTACTGACATAATTAAGACCAAAGCTATCCTATATGCAGATGACTCCTCAGTTCTAAGCATCATTAAAGATAGGAAACACAGAGCCACAGCAGCTAAAAGCTTAAATGAAGACCTGCATGAAATCCAGAAATGGGCAACTAAATGGAATGTCCTCTTCGGGAGCAGCAAAGTGCACAAGCATCACAGTCAGTCGACTGAAAGATGCAGAAAGGAACCACCCCAACCTCCATTTCATGGACGTCATCCTAGCAGAGGTGGATGAAGTAGAGTTACTAGGAATTACCATACGCAAGGACCTCACATGGACCCACATCATGAAAAAAGATGGCTAAATATGCTGGCTGTCCCTTGGGACTCCTAAGAAGAGTGTCCAGGTACCTGACTCCTGACCAGAGAGCTATGATATATAAGAGTATGGGTGAGGTCCAGAATGGAATATGCCTCATCGGTCTGGATGGGTGCCTCTCCTACATCATTATCATGGCTTGATATCATACAAAGAAGAGCGATCAAAATAATAGGATCTAAGCCAGGTGACCTGGATTCAATGCAAATTCAGCCTCTGGAACAACTTAGAAATGTGGGAGCACGAACACTGCGCCACCGTATGTACCACAAAGAAGCCCCTGCCCGACTAATTGCCCTACTCCCTCAGCCTAAACCAGCAGGACGTGTTACCAGACAGTCTAGTGCTCAGCACTCAGCAACACTAGAATGCCCCCGCTCATCAACAACAAGCCACCTGAGGTCTTTTCTTCCAGCCGCAGTAAGATTGTGGAATAGTCTACCTGAAGAAACTGTGACCACACATGACAGGCAAAAATTCAAATATGAAGTCAACACCTTCCTCAGTGCTGAACATCAGCAGCCCACCAAGTGACTGGTGGCCCAGCTGCTAATGCTGAGGTTTGGACAATGCATAAAAAATAAATAAATAAATAAATAAATAAAAAAACCATTGCTGACTTTCAACAAGAGTAGCTGCATAGCCGTCAGCGTGTTTCTGCCTTGTGATGGCCTGGCAAGCTGTCCAGGGTGTACTCTGCACTTGCCCCGAGTCAGTTGAGATTGGTGACAACGTCCCTGTGCTCCCAATTAATATTAAGCAGTTCAGAAAATGAATGTTTATTACTTTTACTGATTCAACCTGAGCCAGCAGTAGACTCGTGGTTAGAGAGGAGGCTTTGTGAACGAAGGGTTGCTGGTTCAATTCCTGAAGGGAAGTCTACATCTTCCCTTCCTTCACCCTCATGGCTGAAGTGCTCCTGAACAGGGCACCTAACCCCCACCTGCTCTCTGGGTGCCCCGATGTGTGTATGTGCTTACTGTGTACATGTGTGTAGTGTTCACTTTATTTCCCTTTGTGGGATTAATACAGTATATATATGAAAAAATAATTTTTAATGATAATTTCCATGCGACAGTTCTGACAAAATACCCTGAAAGTCTTTTATTTACATATCATCCAAATTAAAAAAAGTCACATGATTCCATCAGGGAAGAATTTGACAGAGCAATGCCATAGTGGAGGATCGAGCCACAGGTTGAACACTGTAGGACTCCACTGACAACCTGTGACAGAAAATGTGAAGCTGTTCTAATAAGGACGTAACATCAGGGTGCTCGGAGACGCACCTCCACTGACTCACGGCTCCTGAAGCACACAGACATCACAGACTGCAGTCACGTAGCCACATAGCTCTGTTTCAACAGTATTTAAAAACCCAACGCCGGACACGCACACAAATCCAACATGCTTTAGAATTCAGTACATCAATCTTCACGCTGGTTGATTTTTATTAGACGATGAATGAGCTTTTTCCACACTGAGGCTTCTGTCACAACAGAGCAGAACAAAGTAATAACAGCATAATTGTGTGAGGAAACAAAGAGCCACCTGCACCCTCCCTCAGGCGGAGACCAATATCACTAGCATATTCTGATAATCTACCCGTACCGGCAGCCACAAATCTCCCACCAATCATCAATCACGCTCACCACTTGGCTAAAGAAGCGCTCATTATGGGTCAGTTGTTTTGTGGCAACACAGAGCTGACGCTTAAGTGACGCACAAAGAGTGTCTTGTTGCCTTCACACACAGCCATGACTCACTTGCGCTGGCAGCTGCAATTACCTCGCCTGGCCCTTGCATCCCAGTATTTACCCACAGAGGCTCTGAGACACGGAGACGTCGCACTCCGATAATAAAATGCCCTACTTCTTAAGGTCATAAAGCACCTCGATCTTAGGAGTAGCTCACAAGCATATCATCCGCGCTGTGGGATGATTTACTGGACATGAGTCAAGGTTCTGCAAATATGCTCCAATGTTTCATAAGTGGTTACCATCAACTTAAAGACAATGTGTTTAAGTCACAAAAAAAAAAAAGTTAGCATCCTAGACTGGTTTGTAGAATCGTGCCACTAGAAACTAGAATTTCAATGAAAACACCTGAACTGAAATGTTCTCACTCACTTATTCATCCACCAAACCACTTACTCCAACTAGGGTTGCAGAGAGGCTCAGCTGACACTGAGCAAAGGCAGGGTGCACCCAGAACAGCTCACCAGACCATCACACACACAGGGGCAATTTGGAGCAGCCAATTAGTCAAATATGCATGTCTTTGGACTGTTGGTGGAACCTGGCGTTTCTCAAAGATAAGCCACACAAGCACAGAGAGTTCATACAAACCACACAGAAATGCCTGAGCTGAGCCTGGGATTCGAACACCGGACCTTCTTACTGAAAGGTGGATGCGATAAGCACTGTGCCACTGTGCCCCCCTCATTCCTCTGGACTATATACCAAACAGATTAGGTCATGGGTCTGGAACCTATGGCTCGCGAGCCAGATGTGGCTGTTTTGATGACTGTATCTGGCTCTCAGATAAATCAGGTAGCCTTTCGAAACAGAATAACGACTACATAATTTCACTGTAATTTCAATAAAAATACAAAAAAAAGCCTTCAAATAAAACAAAAACAGATGAATAAATCTCGCGCATTTAAATCTATACTATTTTCAATGTCATGTCACTGTGGCGCGCAGCGGAGAGCCAATCCTTTCTGTACGCCAGTATGCGGGTGAGTCCGATACTTTGAAACTCTAATTTTATTGGATTATAACAACAGCCACAGGCTGTGCGTGTTGTTTTTGAGTAAAGAGGTAAATTTCCCTCGTTTTTGATCAGCTCATTTGCACGAAGCCAAGCAAGCTGGCAAGCAAACACAAATGGACAGGCATGGAAAAACTTCAACCCGCAGACCAGCTGATTGCCAAAACTTGGGACACACTTCCTGTCACATACCAAACACTACAACATGTGAGTCCTGTTGTATTGACCATGTTTGGCTCTACGTATGCATGCAAGCAGTCCCTCTCACATGTGAAAAACATCAAGACCAACCTGCAATCACATTGAACAGATGGAAGTCTAAACGCCTGCAGGAAGCTAAACCACACCACGTATTAACCAGACTACAAAGCCATCAGCAAAACCATGCAGCACCAGAAGTCACATTAATAGTAAAAAGTACTTTTCTTATTCATAAATAACTTTATGACAATGTCGTAAAGTTCTTCTTTTTCAATTTAGTTGTATTTAGTATTATATATATATGTGTGTGTGTGTGTGTGTGTGTGTGTGTGTGTGTGTGTGTGTGTGTGTATATATATATATGTGTGTGTGTGTGTGTGTGTGTATGTGTGTATGTATATATGTATATATATATATATATATATATATATATATATATATATATATATATATATATATATATATATATATATATATGTGTGTGTGTGTGTGTGTGTGTGTGTGTGTGTGTGTGTGTGTGTGTGTGTGTGTGTATCTCAGAGGATTAGATTTTTAAATATTTCTTTTTTTTTTGGTTCTCTTAGTCAAAAAGGTTCCCGACCACTGATTTACAACATTTAGCAGATGCTTTTGCCCAGAGTGACTTACAGAAGAGCTTTAAAGTCTTTATCAGTGAATATATTCTGATCCTGATGTCTTAGAACACAGACCTTAAAATATATACCTTAAAAGTATACCGTCAGTCAATCTTAGTGGGTAGAGTAGGCTCAATGGTGTGTACAGGGTCTGTGTGTGTGTGTGTGCAAAGTATAGTGCTAATCCAGTACTGCCGAAAAGGGTCTTGAAGACATCCAGTGACTCAGCTGTCCAGATATCCAGAGGAAGTTAATTCCACCACCTTTAATCCAGAACAGAGAAGTATTTAGATGCATTTTCCCTTGTCCCTTGGCAGAAGGAGGAACCAGTCTAGTACTGCTCGAGGATCTGAATGAACATGGTACAGTGCGAGATGTGATAAGTGCTATGAGGTAAAAAGGAAAAAGGTATAGCTCCATTTTTGTCTTTGTAGGCAAGCATTAGTGTTTTAAATCGAGTGCGAGCAGCTACAGGAAACCAGTGGAGCGATCATAGCAGTGGTGTGGTGTGGGAAAATTTGGGAAGGTTGAAAACAAGCCGTGGAGCTGCATTCTGGATCAGTTGCAGAGCTCAAATGGCACTCAAAAGGTAGGCCTGCCAGAAGTGAACTGCAGTAATCTAGTCTTGAGATAACAAGGGATTGAACAAGTATCTGAGTTGCCTTAGTAGGAAAAAAAAATTGAGGAATCCTTAAGATGTCAAAGAGGAGAAATCAAAATGATTGAGACAGATGAATGATATGAGAAGAGAGGGACAGGCAAATGTCCATGTTTACTCCAAGACTTTGTGCAGTGCCCCAAGGAGAGATTACAGAGTTGTCCAAGGAGATTGCAAGATCTTGATGTGGGGATGAGTCATCTGGGATGAACATCAATTCAGTATTGCTGGGATTAACTTCCGGCAATACAGCGTGATGAATTTTGTGGGTGGAATTTCTGATAAAGCACAGAGGTGTGCGTGTGTGTGTGTGTGTGGGGGGGGGGGGTTTCTCAAGCTGTTATGTTTAAATATCAGCAGTACCAGTATTTCTCCAAAATCAAGATGACAATCAAAGCTTAGGCTTTACTTGGAGAACACATCACCATTAAACAAAACTATAATGCTAAATGAACTCAAAATATTTTTAATTCATTAATACAGGTTGTTGTTTTTTTTGTTTTTTATTTGCATCAGTTATCTGTACCAGTTTACAGCTTTGTGGGATATTAGTATGACCTGGGGCAGCCATAGCCTTATGGTTAGACTTTGGGACAGAAGGGTCGTCAGATTGACTGCAGAATCGGCAGGAAAAATGTGTGGGGAGTGAGCTGCACCTTTCCTTCCTCCACCTTCATGGCTGAAGTGCCCTTGAGCAAGGTACCTAACCACCAACTGCTCTCTGGGTGTCCCCAATGTGTAGCAGCCCACCGCTCTGAAGTGTGTGTATGTGCTTATTGTTTATGAGTGTGAATTTCCCTTTCCATAATAATAAATACAGTACATATATCGAAAAGTAATAATAATAATAATAATAATAATAATAATAATAATAATAATAAAGATCACAGAATTGGTATTGTTTCCAGTGTTTGTATTACAGTATTGATGAACTCACCTTGCACAACAAGTGGTTATATCATTCTGTAAAAGGTGAGTGTCTATGAGTGGTTGAAACCTTGTTCAGGATCAGTGAGGGGAGTGAGCCTTTGGTTTTGTCCATGCTTACTGCATCATTAAAATATACACCTCATAAGGTCTACAGTGCACTTTCATGGTTTGCACTTGCGTTGATTTTGTAATTGGTATTCCTGTGATTAAACTCAAATTTTGCTTTTATATGAAGAAACATAAATATATTTATTTTATAATTAGCAATAACCAGTAGTCAGTCAAAATGATTAAATATGCATAATTTAGTATGTACAGCTAATTAGTAAACGCCATATATGCCATCCACAACACACAGAAAACCATGCATCCATAAAGCCTCGGTCTCACAGAACCAGAATCACTTCCCAGTAGGTGATGGTAGGCGATATTTTGCTTTCCGGGGGCCAGTTGGCATTATCCTGCAAGTATTCTGTACAGTTCTGCTGTAATATGCGAGATCGAAGATGCCTTCCATTGTGCCTTCCATTCACGGAACGTTTAGCCATGGGTCAAGCACCGGATCGCTGCAACCATGAAGCCATCTGTAAGGTCAACTGGATGTCACCATAGATTCCCCTCGAGGTAAAATATGCAGAACAGCGACTGCTATGTATGCACCTTAGGAAGTGCTGGTAGACTTGATGACTGCATTGTATGCTCACTCACTGCAAGTGCATTTTCTTCCACCCATATTTTTTTAAAAGAGGACACCCCCCCCCCCCCCCCAAAAAAAAAAAATAAATAAATAAATAAAAATTTTAAAAAAGTAAAGAATCACTAGAATGACGATGAAATGTGAAAAATTTGCTAAAAATTCACATCAACCGGCTATGCGAGACCTTAGCCTAAGAATTCTATGTAAAATTACTGTATGTCTAATCAGAGCCCATCAACAGAAAACCAAAAGTATTACACTGGGATCCAGGTACATATAACAGAGCAGAGCCAATACACACAAAAATTAACAACCCTCTTTTTATTGCCCTGCTTCTGCAGCAGATGTGTCATCTAATCAAGTCCATTTGTGTAAATTGTTTGGCTGATGGATTATATCAGACTATATATATATACATATATACTATATATACTATATATACATCAGATTATATCAAGAAAAAAAAACAAAACAATGCTCAACACTGAATGGCCAGAGAGGTATGCATTTATTCTGTCTGCACGTTATTTAAAACAAGGGGGTCCCAGGGTCTGTCGTAGTATTAAAGAAGTGGTAACATGGATTGGCATCGTGGGGGAAAAAAAACAACAATAACAAAAAACGACCACTATAACAATCTAGTGTCCTCACTCACTGCCTGAACCAGTCACTCCTATCCGGGTCAAGGGGAGGCTGGAGCCTATTTCAGCTGATACACCCTGAACAGCTCGCCAGATCATCACAGGACAACACACACACACACGCACACACAAGCAATCATTAGCACGAATACTCACGCTTACACGTACAGATGTTTTATAACAGCTAAATTAGCACCATGGTACGTTTTTGGACTGTGGAAGGAAACCCGAGTACCCGGAGGAAACCAACACACAACCAGCAAGCACGGGGAGAGAATGCACAGGAATGCCACACAGGAAAACGGTCCAGGCCCGGGCGGGACTCAAACCCAAGACCATCATGCTGTGATGCAACGTGCCAACCTGTCCTCCGCCCTAAAGGTATTCAAAGATATGGCTGGACAAGGAATGTTGCAGAAATGGACAAACTCAAGCAAACTCAAGATCTCACCATCTCCAGCTCCTCAACCTATAAGAAAATGAGTTGAATAGATGATCTGCAAATGGTGAAGAATCTCGTTGGTGTTTGTTTAGCTGGTCAAGATCCAGGAAAACAAGCAAACAAACAAACAAACAAACAAAGAAAACAAAGCCAGGCTGATTTAGTTTGGAAAATGTTGAACATCATCATGGTGCATAATGTTTTGTCCCTCTAGCTCAGTCAGCCAGGTCGGTTTGTCCACCCTGTCTCTGCGTCTCCTCTCCATGATCGCGTCCTCCAGACTTTGAAACTCGAGCTCGTGCGCCGGGCGGCTGTCACGCAGCATCTTCAGCTTGTAGGGCTGTTTCCCGATGCGCAGCTCGCCTCTCATTTTAAACTCCCGCCTGCCAAACCTGCACCACGCGGCGAAGCACTCCGAGTTCCTCCAGCTCAGCTCGCGCTCCTTCATCCCCACGTGCTCGGTGGCGTTCCTCAGCACGGCGTCGGTGCTCAGCGGCTCGTACTTGTAGAGCTGGTTGACGATCCGGCAGCGTCTCCCCCGGCCAGCGTCCATCACCAAGCCACACTTCACCTCCGCCCGGTGCAGATGCACCACCCGCAGGTCACCGATGTACACGGCCCAGTGAGGACTCTGGCCGGCGCCGACGAACTCCAGGACGTCCCCGGGGACGCATTTCGTGATCAGAGACTCCGCGGGATGCACGCGCATGTCGCGCGCGCGCCTCTCGTACACGCACGCGGCCATGTGGTAAACGGCGCACTCGGGCTCGTGCGGCGGCGGCGGCGGCGGCGACGGCAGCAGCGGCGACGGCGGCGGCCGCGTCCTCTCATCCGGTCGAGTCCTGTCGTCCGTCAACGCGTCGTCGTCGTCCGTGGAGAAGATGTAGGACACGCCGATGCGCGCGCCGTCGTCCTCGGCATCCGCGCCGCACGGCTCCGCGGTCGGCACTTCGGCGTAATCGAAATGCGCGAGCTTCTCGACGTGGTTGCCCATCAGCACTAAAGCCAATGTCCAACCGGATAAGACCAGAGAAAGTGAGCATTAGCAGCGCGCGCTGCACCTGTTAACCGCGCCGCCGGATACCGACGTGCGCGAGCACCATTTCATTCGTGACACGTGCGCACCAAATCCTGAGAAATAACTTTTTCGGTGAGATCTGTCAATGGATGCGTGTTGTTTTAGATTTGCGCTCATCGTCACCTAAACACGTTAATTTTCATAGATGGCTCTTCATCATTAAAAAAAAAAAAAAAAAAAAAAAAAAAGAAATGAAAAAAGTTCTCGGAATGATCCGAACTCGTGTCAGAGCTGCTCCACAGTCTCACATTACAATAACACCAGCATTTCTCTCCATCTGCTCAAACATGATGCAGCAGCAGCAGCAGCAGTCCCAGGGATGGATGGAGTGCACTTGGTTGGTGCGCGTAAAATAACTTCATAGTTGATGGAGCAACAGCACACACACACACACACACACACACACACACACCCGTTCAGCTTAAAGACACAGTGCACCCTTTGTGGCCTGAATACACTAAAAACCTTTTGACTACAACCAGTGACCTCATATCCATCTCACAGCAACAAGGTCCTGGGTTCGAGTCCACGCACGGCCGTTTCTATATGGATTTCGCATGTTTTCCTTTGGAGTGAGGCGCGACGAGAGTAGGCCACATAGCCGTCAGCATGTTTCTGCCCTGTGATGGCCTGGATGTACTCTGCCGTCGGCTGGGATGGGCGGCATCCTCCTCGTGACCCTAATTGGGATTAAGCGTCTGCAGAACATGAGTGAACACTTTCCCTCTGTTTCTGCATGGGTTTCTTCAGGGTACTTTGGTTTCCATAGCCATCAGCGTGTTTCTGTCCCTTGCTTAAAGGTTGAATCAGAAAGGGCTTCCAACCTTATGCCAAATCAAACAGACCAATCAGATGATTCTCCGTGGAGACCCCTGAAAAAGGGGGCGGGGCGGGGGGGGGGGGCAAAGAAAAAGACGACGACTCTGGTTTCCTCTCACTTTCATTCACAAGGCACACACTTTAGGCTAATAGGCGGTTCAACATTGCCCTTGGGTTTCAGCGTGTGTGTTATCCTGCAATTATCTCACCAGCTGTTCAGGGTGCGCCCTGTCTTTTCCCAGTGTCAGCTGAGATAGGCACCATCTGACACTCCTTTCATTCATTCATTCATTCTCTGAACTGTTCAGTTCATTTTCTGTAACCGCTTCATCCTAATTAGGGTCGCGGGGAGGCTGGTGCCCATCCCAGCCGACTCCGGGCAAGGGCAGAGTACACACTGGACAGCTCGCCAGGCCATCGCAGGGCGGAAACACGCCAACGGCTTTGCAGCCTACTCTTGTCGAAAGTCAGCAATGGTTCTTTTACATGCCTCACACCATAGACAGTGAGAGACATGGCTGGCCTTTGATAACCCAGTTAGCTGCACTGGGGGACGGGGGGGACAGTGACAACCCTGTGGAGAGTGGGACTCGAACCCCCAACCTTTGGATCAGCGATCCAGCGCCCTATACCACTAGACCACCACTGCTAAATCCTAATTAGGGGTGCAGGGAGGCTGGCACCCATCCCAGCGTACTCCGAGACGGGGCAGAATACACCCTGGTCGGCCCACCAGGCCATCGCAGGGCAATAACACGCTGACGGCTTTGCAGCTACTCTTGTCGAAAGTCAGCAATGGTTCTTTTACATGAACCTCACACCATAAACAGTGAGAGACATGGCCGGCCTTTGATAACCCAGTTAGTGCACTGGGGGGGGGACAGTGACAACCCGTGGAGAGTGGGGCTTGGACCACGAACCTTAGGATCAGTCATCCAGCACCTTAGCACCAGGCCACCACTGTAGCCTTCTTCCTACTAAACTTTAAAGGAACACCCATCCATCCATCCATTTGCCCAACAAATTAATCCTACTCGGTCCACAGGGAGGCTGGAGCCTATCTCAGTTGACTGTGGGTGAAGAAAATGTACACCTTGAACAGCCGGCCAGTCCATTACACACAACCATTTACACTCACATTCCCAACTAGGGGCAATTTGGACCAGCATATTAGCTTAATATGCATGTATTGGGCTGTGGGAGGAAACGCCTTCACTTGGCCCCGGACTCGAACCCAGGACCTTCTTGCTGAATCAAGGCAGATTTGCGAACCATTACGAAACAGTGCCGCCCAAACTTATCATTAAAGTCTGAAAAATGTAACTTCCTTTCCTTGTTTTGATATTCCCATTTATTTTTACTCAGGCTGACAGTCTCATACATTAAGCACAAAGCACATTCATGCTAATATCAGTGTTACTGCTGTCAACAATAGATCCAGATCATCTTGTTCCAGAGCAAAACTTGCAGTCTAAACACAATCATTGTCAAATTAGAGGATTTGTGGGCTCACAATAGCATCAATCCTGGTTATTAGTTCATTTTATGGGTTTTCCCTGTAGAAACGCTTATTTTTTCCAGTGGCGTGCTTGTGTTTTGTCTCTCAAGCTACTGATCTTCCACCGATGTGAAAGGGACCTGTAGGAAAGTGGGTGTAACTTGCTATTTGGGCAATTTATGTAAAAGTAAATGCAAAGACAAGTTTAATCGCCTGGTTGTTTTTGTAAGCATACATTGGCAATGCAGCAATCAGAAAGGGAAAAACTCCTATGATTACTGTAAGACATTTTTCCACTTGTCTACACTGCAAAGAAGTGTAAGGGAGTGCTGCTGATGCTAAACAAATAAGTACGAAAGCATAAGGAAATAGAGGGGCACTTATAAAGTGCAAGATGTCATCGCAAGGGACAAAAGGATTACTATAACTTTGCGCAGTTATAATGAAATGTCTCCCCCAAGTGGCCATCGGATGAAAATTGGGCTCCATGTTGATTAAAGATGGGGCTTGTTATTCATTCATTTTCTGAATTGCTTCATTTTAATTAGGGTCATGGGCAGGCTGGAGCTCACCTCAGCCAACTCTGGGCAAGGGCACACCTTGGGCAGCTCACCAGGCCATTGCAGGGCCAACACTCACACCAGAACAGCCCATTAACCTATTGTGCATGTTTTTGGACTTTGGGAGTAAACCTGGGAGGAACATGCAAACTCCACACAGAGATGTCCGAGCTGGGAATCGAATCCAGGCCTTCTGTCTCTGAGGTGGATGTACTAACCACTATGCCACTGTGCTGCCCCCCCTCCCAGTAGGGATCGTATCTGGGATTAACTTCCAAAATTCGATATGGTTTTTCCAGGCTCAGGCCCCACCCCTTTACCAAGTTTGATGAAAATCAGATCAATAGGTTTTACTTAATTCTGCCAACAAGAAACTCCTTTAATAAATTCTTGTTAAAAAGCCTTTTCTGGATCCGGATCATTATTCGGATCTCCGGCAAAATGTTCAGGTTCTTGTCGGGTCCATAGTACGTCCCTCCACCAAACATTTGGTGGAAATCAGTGTCCAGTGTAGTAGTTTTCACACAGTCTTGCTAACAGACAGACACTGGTAAATACATAAGTGGTTTTTAAAATTACATTGTCAGTCTAATTTCGTACGCAACATCTTCAGAAAGAAGTACCGGTAATACAAATTCGGCACCAGACAAAGGTTTTTGTCATAAAACAAATAAATAGTTAATTAGAAATGTATTTATTGGGTTTGGTGCTGGGTTGTTCCTTGAATGCTCCAGCATGTTCACTGTTTAATAGGAACACAATTTTAATTAAGTGGCTCAGCTCATTTGCCAAATTGCTTAATCTTAAGATTAGGGCCGTGGGGAGGCTGGAGCCTATCCCAGCAGACACTGGGCAAAGGTCGGGTACATCTCAAACAACTCACCAGACTACTGCTCAGCAGCACGGACAACCATTCACACTCACATTCACACCTTGTGATCATTAGTCTACTGTGCATGTCTTTAGACTGTTGAAGGACAACCTGCGTACCAGGAAGAAACCCACATGAGCACAGTGTACATACATACTCCACCCAGAAATGCCCGAGCAGGCGACTCAAACCCAGGGCCTTGTTGCTGTGAAGCGAACTGGTGAAGGACCCAGACTATGGACTCGTGAAGGAGTGATAATCTACATCACAACTGACCATCTGTCCAGCCATTATCTGGAACTCTTGTCCATCAGGATTGTGGTGACGCTAGAGCCAGTCCTAGTCGACTTCAGATAAGAGGCTGGAGACACCCTGAACAGGATACAGTCTATCGCAGGGCAAACACACACAAACAACCATACACACTCACATTACGGTAAATTTCGAGTAGACAGTTGACTTAGTCTGGATGTGTTTGGACTATAGGAGGTCACCAGAGTGCTTGGATGAAACCCACACAAGCACAGGAAGAGTATGTAAACTTCTTCTTTTACTTTCGGCTGCTCCCTTCAGGCGTCGCCACAGCAAATCATCCGCCTCCACCTCACCCTGTCCTCTGCATCTTCTTTTCTGACTCCAACGACCTTCATGTCTTCCTTCACCACATCCATAAATCTCTTCTTTGGTCTTCCTCGAGGCCTTCTGCCTGGTAGTTCCAACCTCAGCATCCTACTGCCAATATACTCACTATCCCTCCTCTGTACATGTCCAAACCATCTCAATCTAGCCTCTCTGACTTTGTCTCCAAAACATCTTACGTGGGCTGTCCCTCTGATGTGCTCATTCCTGATCCTATCCATCCTCGTTACTCCCAGAGAGAACCTCAACATTTTCATCTCCGCTACCTCCAGCTCTGCCTCCTGCCTTTTCCTCAGCGCCACTGTTTCTAAACCATACAACATCGCTGGCCTCACCACCGTCTTGTACACTTTTCCCTTCATTCTTTCGCACATCACACCGGACACTTTTCTCCAACCATTCCAGCCTGCCTGCACACGTGATGTAAACATGTAAACGTCACACAAAAAACATCATCGACTAAAAGGTTTCAACCACAAATTTTCTCACCGTGAAGCAACAGGGTTAATCGCTGACTTCAGGGTGTGCCGTCATTGGAAATTAATTAGTTAAAGAGTCGGGCAGGGGTGGCTCAGTGGTTAGGGCCCTTGTTTATTGACCGCAAGGTTGGAGGCTCAATCCCAGCACCACAATGCTGCCTCTGGTGGGCCTCTGAGCAAGGCCCTTAAACCTTCTGACATATGAGACAATAATAAATGTAAGTCACTCTAAATCAGAGCATCTGCCAAATTGCATAAATCCCAAAATAACCGTAAACACCAGGGCCACATCACACCGTTGTTGATCATATTCCTGTGAAAACATGCGCAGTAGTTTTTTTAATTCTTACATAAAATAATCTATTGTTTTTTTTTTTTCTCTCTCTTTAGTGTTATTGGAAAGGAAGAGTAGAGTGGCTTCTCGCTTCAGCCACAGCACAGACATCAATAATTCGATATAATAACAGATATTACTGAAATGGCCCGCCTGTATTGATTGTACATAGAGAGCCGAGCATGGCCTTGAGCAAACACTAAGTGTGGGAGAAATGATACTACAGCACTGTCTATCTTGTGTCTGCTACCCTGTATAAGGTCTATAATGAGCTGATCACGTCCTCGTACAGTGGGCATGTCTGCAGCCTGACAAGACACAGAATTGCACAATAGCACAAGGGTTTTTTTTTTTTTTTTTTGTGTGTGTGTGTGTGTGTGCAGAGCTCTTGTGGTATGCATAACATGTGAAGGGACTCAAAGATTACCTCGAAAATGTCGATGGCCTGACTAGTCTGGTCAGATGTAGACGAAAACATTCATGGAGGCCTGGAAAAGCCTGGTCGAGCCGGTCTTGTTTTCGGAACATTAATTCGCTATGTGGTTAAGCACCGCGGTGACACGGACATAAACCTGTTTATTACATCCACTTCAGTTTTTATTCAGATGCTAATGGTCAAAAATTCCTATGTTCTCCTTGAACAGGAACAGCGGGTAAAGTTTTCAGTTATTGATCCGAAGGTTGTGAGTTCAAACCTCCACTAGCTACCAAGCTACCATTAGCTGCTATCCAACTATCGCGCCACAGCACACCAAGACTATTTCAATGCTATCTGAGGCTTGACACCTGGAGCATTAAAGCCTTGAGCTGAAAAACATTCATGTTTCTGTCATGAAAAGCAGTTTCCTCACTCATAACATGCTGCGCAAGGACAGAAAAGATTCCAGCAATGCAGCACGGTTTAACAAACACTAAAAAACCAAGTACTTGTGAAATAGTTTCACATGGAGAGCCCAAATATAACACAAAAGCTGGTTTATGCTCAGTGCAGCGTTATGGATTCATGGTGTAAAACTTTTTTTAAAAATTGTGGTGTTCAGTAATTTAAAAAAGTTCGACAGGCTTTTATTTTTTTTCTAAGTTCGGGTCCGCTAAACCAGATTATAGCTTGACAGATCTTGATCGGAATCATTTTTACTGTTATAGAGGGTATGGCGAATGTTGAAGAATTGACGTTGCTATTATAACTTTTCTCGCGTATTCATCCTCTTCTCTTATTATGAACAAATTCAAGTTAAACTCGTGACACGTGCAAAAAAAAAAAAAATTCTACAAATTGCCCCCCCCCCCCCCAACATTCGAACAAATGTCTCCTGTTTTTAATAAAAATTTCGAATAAAATGGCACATATATTATATGGGAAACAGAATACATAACCCACACAGACTTCATCTATCTTTAATTCTTTCTTTTTCGTTCCTGGTCACACATCAGAGCAGCTATAGCAGTCAGGTACAGAGTGTCTTTATGAGCGGCAGCCCTATATTCTACAAGTATCCTTTTTCATTTACTGGGACACTACAAGATGATGTTCATTCTTTAGAGATGCTGGAATGACTGCAGGGTTTGAAAATACCGTTATATAGGCTTGGAACCTGACCACAAATACAGGGGGCAGTGGTGGTCTAGTGGTATAAGGCGCCGGATCGCTGATCCAAAGGTTGGGGGTTCGAGTCCCACTCTCCACAAGGTTGTCACTGTTGTCCCCCCCAGTGCAGCTAACTGGGTTATCAAAGGCCGGCCATGTCTCTCACTGTCTATGGTGTGAGGCATGTAAAAGAACCATTGCTGACTTTCGACAAGAGTAGCAGCAAAGCCGTCAGCGTGTTTCCGCCCTGCGATGGCCTGGCGAGCTGTCTGGGGTGTACTCTGCCCTCACCCTGAGTTGGCTGGGATGTGCACCAGCCTCCCCGCGACCCTAATTAGGATGAAGCGGTTACAGAAAATGAACTGAACTGACCACAAATTGTTGCGGGGGGGAGGGGTGGGATCTCATTTTTTCTATAAACAAATGTTCTGTTTTATCTCCAAATTATCGCGCAATATTCCGGTGACATTCCCCAGTGCATCACTTCATTCCCGATATACACATTTTATTCCTTAATATACTAGTATTGCATATTTGTTTACCTGATTTTAGAGAATGTCGCGCAGTTTCCTAGCATCACATCGTCTGAAAATATTCACAATCCTCCTCCAATTTATTCCTACAAATATCTCCAGAATATAACAAACTATTTGTCGCAGTTAAAATTCACCAGTATTTGTTGGATATCCACTTTTGGAAAGAGACCCCTTTCAGCTAGAAAAATTAATAACTGAAAAAAAATAAATTCAATTAAAGTAGTCTAAACCTCACTTCAGGCCTCACTACCTCCTTGAACACTAGTTGGCCTCATTTGACCCATAAAGTTTCTTCAGACCAAATTCTTCAGATTTCTAGCCCTGAAGTAGCCCCAAGGAGTTGCAGTCAAGCTCTGAAACTGACAATGAAAACAGTTCTTTATTCGTAAAAGTTCATACGACTTCAGTTTGAGAGTCCCTCGCTACTTCGCGCTTCAATTCATGCTACTTCACTGCATAGCTTTTTTTTTTTTTTTTTTTTAATATTAATCCAATAACAAAGCCAATTATGCAAGAAAATAAAATAAAATAAACCCCACAACCAACCAAAAAAAAAAAAAAAAAAAAAAAAAAAAACAACCCAAAACCCCCCATCCAAACTACTTATACTTTTAAGTGAGGTGCGCATCTGCATGCCTGCATCTGTATGTGTGCGTATTTATTTTTCATTTACATCTTATATGTTATTTTTGAATGTTTAATTGTTTATTTTAAGCCTTTATAGTGTTGAATATGTATTTGTTGATATTATATACACATATACATGTATGTGTACGTCCATCAGGGAGGGTTGATCCTACTTTGCGGAATTCGGCGGTCGCAGTGGGATCTCGGTTCCAATTAACCACAAAAAGTGAGGGCTCCCTGTAGAATTATGGCTATTGTTGGCCCTTGAACAAGACCCATGACCCTATAAATCTGCTTCAGCTTCTTAACAAGATGAAAGCAAAGTGCTGGAGTGTACTGTACATGTATGTAATTTTAAAAAATATTTTCAAATGTAACTTTTAAAAGTGTTTTTTTTTTTTTTCATTTATTTACAATTTTGGGAATAAACCTAAATTTTGGGCACTCATGGCCTAATGGTTAGAGGACTGGCAAGAAAAATATTCTTCCTCCAACTCCACCTCCACTTCCATAGCTGAAGTGCCCTTGAGCAAGGTACCTAACTCCCAACTGCTTTCCCAACGCCGCAATGCGGCTGCCCGTTGCTCCTGTGTGTGTGTGTGTGTGTGTGTGTGCGCGCTCATGCGCGCGCTCACTTTTCATGGATTGCATGAAAATCATGAATCAAGGTATATTTCCGTTGTGTGACAAAATATAGATTTTTTTTTTTTTACATGGTTACGTTACCCGAAATCCAAAAACCTATTTCAGAATTGTTTCCAGGAATTGATATTGTCGAAAATATCAAATTTTCATTAGCAAAATGGTGTACCACATGTATAAGCATTACATGTAAATGCAGAAGGAAAATATTCAGGCCTGAGTTGATGACAGAGAGACAGTGAGAGAAAATAACTCGGCCCCACTCTCAGGTCATAAATATATGACCCGCAGCCGACACCCCACATCCATGTTTCAGTAGCAATTACAGCACCAGACAAGCACTGCATATCCAAATGGGGGTTTTTTTGGGGAACTTTTTCACCATTTTTATTTATTTATATTTATCATATACTTTGTACATATTGGTATGCCATATATTTTCGAGGGACGGGGTTGCATGAGAAGGAATGTCACTTTGAGACCCATTTAATTACAAGAGAATTATTCACAGTCCCATCAAACAGCCTACAACAAAGAGTTCCTAAAATGTAGATCAACATTATAAAACTAACACGTTCTTCTCTAACACTGAGATGGATTGGGAACAGAGAACCTGGACAGGGTACATGGTTTCCAGAGGAGAAGCTCCTGGGTGTTCGATGGCGGTAGTGGTTGCAAATAGGAGATCAGAGGAAAGGAAGGTGGGAAAGAGGAGAGGTGGGGAAAGCAAGGTGTGTGAATAATGCACAATAACACACAAAGGTTTAAACACTCATCATGCTGCACCAAGATCTCATTGCAATCATTAATAGCTATGATTATAGAGGCGGAAAAGAGAAAGGGAGCCCAAATGGCTACATGAGTGAACACAGTAGCGATGCTACAATATTATAATAAAAGAAACTGGTCAGAATATTAAAGAGAATGATCCTGCAGGTTTGATGGAGAGCCAAGTCTTGGATGATGATTTGGATAATGATGATGATGATGATGATGATGATGCCCACTGGCCTTACAAACAATTGTAAACTCTGCTGCAGAACTGCTCTCAGAACACTAAGTGAACAAGCACTGAGTTGATTTCAATCTCCTGGGAACTGAGGAATTCCTGTACAACGATGCAAAATAACAGTAAAATTACTGTGGAAAAACAATTTTAAAACCCAGAAGATTAATAATTCTTTGGTAAGAGAACAGAAAAAAATTAAACTGACAGCAGATGCTCAGACTATCCTACAAAAGACACACACACACACACAAAAGATGGTGAAAAGTTATAATCAAAATCTAAACCACTTTCAAATAACAAGCAAAAGTTGCTGATTTTTTTAAATAACACATCAAGAATATTTACTTTGTGCAAAAGTAAAAACTCCATTTTTATGGTCACCATTGAAAACTGCTTAGTCTGAGATTTTGTGCAATGACATCATGCATCAGGTCACACGGCATGACAGTACAAATAGGCATATTACAAGAGACCTGGGAGACTTCATCCAACCACAAGGTTTGGTTTGTCCTATTGTTTTTTTTGTTTCCCCCCCCCAAGTAAAGTCACACTGATGTTTTTCAATATGGAATGAACTCAACACAGAGTGATAGCTGATGCTTCATAACATGAGGGATACGATCATGTCCTGAATTAGTGCAGAGCGTCACGTTCGGCTGGAAACCAAAACAGAGCCAACGTAGTAACACTGCTAGCTGGAGAAGATCAGGATGAGCGGGACAGGGTGGGAACATGACTGGTGGATAGATGTAATTTTTTGAGAGAGAGAGAAAGAGAGAGAGAGAGAGAGAGAGAGAGAAAAAAGAGAGAGAGAGAGAGAGATGGAAGGTACGGTTTTATGTCTGCTGGTCTCTTTGTATGGTGGAGAGGTGGAGTGCGGGTGGGGCTCGCCCGCTCCACTCCTTCAGCTGCCCTTCCTTGAATATGAGATTTATAGCAGGAAGAGGGACGCCAGCTTCAGCTGGTGGCTGGCAAAGAGGCCCTGATAGCCCGGTGTCTGGGTCACCAGAATGGCTACAATCCTAGAAAGGTGGAAGAAGAACCATACAGTCAGGAAATGCGTTGATAGGGAACACAAAGACATTCTACATACTCTGTATCCTTAAATTTCCTTTATGATATTTACCTGGAAGAACTGAAACGCGGAGATTCTACAATTCGTCAACACGGTCAGTGTGCTAAAATATTTTTTGAATAATTACAAATGTGAAAGATATTTGTAGCTTACTTGGAACGACTGAACAAAAGTCAGAACTTTCAAGGCGAGCTTTCGACTGGAATGTAGAAGCTCCTGAAGACTGAAGCGACAAGGAAACCATCTTACTACACTTTGTATGAATTCCAGTTTGTACACTCACTACGAATAGGATTTAATAGCATATGTGTGGCAGTCTGGGAACACCTGCAGGTCACTCCACTTGAATTATGGAAAAATTTGCAAAAAGTACTAAAAATTAAGCTCTTTTGATATTTCAATCAAAATTTCAATCCATCTTCCTCCACTTATCCAAGGCAAGTTCACAGAGGAAGCAGGTTTAAAGAGGAAAACCCAGGAATCCCGCTACCTCCCGCCGACACTCTGCAACACCTCCTGGGGGATCCCAGAGGCCAGAGAGGACACATTATCCCTCCAGCAAGTTCTGTATCTACCCGAGCGGCCTCTGACAGATTGACGTGTTCAGAAAGAAAAAAAAAAAAAAAAAAAAAAAAAAAAAAACTCTAAAGGGGAGACAACTAGGAGGCATCTGAATCAGATTTCGACGTGGAAAAGTAGTCGCT
>CM045731.1:61708916-61713916 GCA_024760905.1 Plotosus lineatus | reverse complement strand
ATCGAAATGTGGACCAAAACGAATGGTTTGACGATTTTACCAGCTGCATCTGAGTCACTATGCCTGCGGCGGTTCCTGTTGTTGCAGTTTAACATTGTGATGTAGCCGCACTGGTGCTCCAGATCCACTTTTTCACGCAGGACCTTCAGCGCCTTGTGTGTGCACATATTGGAATAGGAAAACTCTAGGAGAGGGGAAAAAAAGAACTTTACTATACAAAATCACATAAACAAGCATGTGAGGATGCCTTCATGGACACTGTCTACCTCCTTTGAGGTCCTCTTCATCAAAAGGAAAGGGGATATGTACAGTTTCCCCATGACCATGCATGCCATGACCCTGTAGAAGCACAGAAACACAAAAAGACGATGTGTCAGAAGAGCACTCTCTGCTGCACTGACATGTCTTTAAATCATCATTTGTGGGCAAGGATGGGAGGGGGAGGGGGGTTCACCTGGATGAGCACCGCAGAGTGAGTCAAGGCGTCATTCAGCATGGTCAGGACATTTGATGTAGGGACTACACCAGGGTCGTGACCCCATGATGTAATGAGGAGCCGGTCGTAGCTCTAACAAAAAATACATGTGTTTTAATAATATTATCAACACTGCTGATAACAAATTCAGATTTACACACAACCATGCATGAATGCAATTCAGCCCAAAAGAGATTGCAATAATATTTCAAATGGAGAAGCTAAATAAAATAATAGTGGACAGGGTAACAACCCAATAAACTAGAGGGACACTCATGGGGCATTGGGTACCTCTGCTATGATGTAGCAAACAAGCCCTATATGGATGTAATTACCCATGAGCTCATTTTATGATATGTTGCATAGGCTATATATGTGACTAAATTAGATTGTTTTTTATGAATTGTTTGATAATTTTACAAGATGGCTGGGTTTTGATCTTTCAAGGTCATTCAAGGTGAAAGGTAACTGTCTCATTTGAAAGTCCGTATATGGTTTTCTATTAGTGTCTCATAGTAACAGCTTGTCGATCAGCACTTGTTCAAAGATTACAAGTGCTCCATCAACAAAAATGTATGACCTTGCCCTGACATTCACCTTTGATTTTGACAATCAAAATATCTTTGGGACTTAGTGTCTCCACCTAATTTGGTGAGAACCTCTGCAATGGTGGGGTCAGGGTTTTATTTAGAAACAAACTGACAACCAACAAAATGGGGAGGGGGGACCTACACACTACACCTCAGGTGAGTACAATATCTCCAACCAAAACACCATTAAATAGGGACCAGTCTACTCCAAAGTGAAGTTATATTCACAATAGTTGTTGTAAAGGTGGCTCTAACTGCAAGACATTTATTAATTCCTTGCTCTAAAGTGTCACTTTTCTATAGTAACAGATCATTAGGAGAACTTGCATGTGAGACATGTCTGAATTTTTAAAAACATTACTGTTATTTAAATGTACAGTATGTGTGACCTAGTAGTGAATTTCCCTCAGGGACTAATAAAGGAAGAAAGGAAGAAAGAAGGAACATACATAGGAAAGAAAGGACGTATGTAAGAAATAAAGAAAGGACGTACGCAAGTAAGAAAGGACGTACGTAAGAAATAAAGAAAGGACGTACGCAAGTAAGAAAGGATGTACATAAGTAAGAAAGAAAGAAAGGACGCACATAAGAAACAAATAAAGGACGTATGCAAGTAAGAAAGAAAGGACATATGTAAGAAAGGATGTACATAAGTAAGAAAGAAAGAATGAAAGGACGTATGTAAGAAAGGATGTACATATGTAAGTACGAAAGAAAGAAAGAAAGGACGTATGTAAGAAAGGACGTACGTAAGAAAGAAAGGACTAATGTAAGAAAACACGTATGTAGGGAATAAAGAACGGTCGTATGTAAGAAACAAAGAAAAGACGTACGCAAGAAAGAAAGGAAGGACATATCATGTAAGAAACAAAGGACGTATGCAAGTCAGAAAGGATGTACGCAAGTGTGAAAGGAAAGACATATGTAAGAAACAAAGAAAGGACATACACAAGTAAGAAAGAAACAACATATGCAAGTAAGAATGAAAGGACATACGCGAGTAAGAAAGAAAGGACATACGCAAGTAAGAAAGAAAGGACATATGTAAGTAAGAAAGAATGTATGTATGTAAGTAAGAAAAAAAGAAAGGACTACGTACGTACATATCCATCTGTTTATTTACGCATGTATGTAAGTATGTATGTATGTATAAATCTCTTTATCTGTCTGTCTAGTATCCAGTACGGAGGTACCTGAATGCAGCCAACTGAAATTTTATTCCCGACCCCTCCCCTTTAATGCCTGTATTAATTCGGGATTATTATACTAACACGGTAGTCCAGAAGAGAGGACCTGCTCCCCAAGTAGATATAGCTTATAGATATAGTAGATAGAGCTTATTCCTAAAGCTCTGAAAATATTAATACAGTAGGCCCTCCTTATTCGCGAGGTTCGGTTCCGGACATTCTCGCGAATCAAGATAATACGCGAGTTCTGTATCCAGAAGTAAAACCCCATGTATCATATTACATGCGTGAATGATCAACCGGAAGTAAAATACTATGTATCTATTACATGTGCTAAAAAATGCTTCTTAAACACGTTCTATAGAGTCTTACTCATTAATACAGTATTAATGTAGTAAAATGTAGTGATGCTTCAGAAAAACTTTTTAATTTTGTACTGTGATAAAATATAAAATTAATAATTTATTAATTAATAAGTAATAAAATATATAAACATTATACAGCGCATATATATATGTATGTATGTATGTATGTATATATATATATATATATATATATATATATATATATATATATATATATATATATATCATATATTTGTGATTTGCATATTCGATTTTGATCTGGCTCAGGTTTTACGCTGGATGCCCTTCCTGACGCAACCCTCTGCATTTATCCGGGCTTGGGACCGGCGTGAGGAGGAGCACTGGCTTGTGCCAGAGGTTGGAACTACCAGGCAGAAGGCCTAGAGGAAGACCAAAAAAGAGATTTATGGATGTGGTGGAGGAGGACATGAAGGTCGTTGGCATAAGAAAAGAAGATGCAGAGGACAGGGTGAGATGGAGGCAGATGATTTGCTGTGGCGACCCCAGAAGGGAACCGCCGAAAGGAAAAGAAGATATTATATATGTGTTTGCATGTTTTCCCCGTGCTCGCATGGGTTTCCTCTGGATGCTCCAGTTTCCTCCCACGGTCCAAAAACATGCACAGTAGGATAATTGGCTATTCTAAAATTGCCCGTAGGTTCACATCATGCAAAAGGCAATGGCAAACCACTGCACTATCCTTGCCAAGAAAACTTCCATGAAGACCCTTCATGGCAGGTCACCAAGAGTTGTCCTACGACTCATAAGGTACCAGACCAGACCATTTTACCTCCGGTCGATCCTTCACCCACTAGAGGGAAGCATTGCATTATTAAATACCGGACCCAGAATGCAGGCGGCAGCGTGAGATGGCAGAGTTCATTTATTATTCGTGACGCGCTCCACCAAAAGTGGGTGCTTGTCGCAAGTGACACACGGAGCTTGTGAGACGAAGCGCAGCTTATCCGGACTTCCTATCTTTCAAGTTAGTGAGTGCACGTTGAATACTTGTTTAGTACTCAACCATCACTTGCTCACTTGACAGTTAGGAAGTCCGGTTAAGCTGCGCTTCGTCTCACAAGCTCCGTGTGTCACTTGCGGCAAGCGCCTACTTTCGGTGGAGCACCTCACACAAAGAGGAAGCACTTAAGCACAGTGCTTTAATTGAGGTGAGCGTGTGATTTTCGTTTATAGGGAGTAGATGACAGAACTTAATTCAGGTGTGAACTACATTCAGCCCAAGAAGCTCAGCCACGCCCCTCAGCCGAAGCGGAGAGAAAACAGACACACACAAACATTCTAAACATTAACTTTGGTACTGTACTGGAATAGCAATTGAAAAAGATTTTAATACTACAGTGCTTTACAACAGTTCAGATGATTATTCCTCTTCAGGCTCTTCAGAGGAAACTGTCGTTTCTTCAGGAGAAAGTCTTATTTCTTCAGAAGAGACATCCAACGTCATTACCTTTTTCTGGTGCTTAGCTGGCATTTGAGTGTGCATCATAGAGCTTAACTGGTAATTAAAACACTAAAAAAAAGGCTCATTGACAACTTGCGAGCGAATGAGGAAAAAGGAGCATACACATCATCTCAACCAATCAGCAGGAAGGAGGACAGCCATTGGCTGAATTTGAATCATGTGACAGTTGCTCGGCAATCCGTGAGTATGCGCATGCACGAGTGCAAAACCGCGAATAGTCAAGGGCCTACTGTATATATATATATATATACTGTATGTTAATAAATGCATTTATTCATGATATACTTATACTGCTAGTTTATACTTCAAAATGCTACACTCTGTCCTTTTAAGAAAGAAACTGTGTACAGTATAAATCAATAACATGATGATGCATTCCAGACAGAGCCGTTTGTTTACTACTGATAGGAGTCTTCAGTGTCAGCAAGAAGGTTATTCTTTATGATTGAAAACATGGGAAAGTCGACAGAACAACCGGCGCATGATTAAGATCACTAGCAATATGACAAATTTCATTATTTTTTTCTGTTTATTATGTTAATTTCAGTAGAAATTGGCAGTGGTGGTCTAGTGGTATAGGGCGCTGGATTGCTGATCCAAAGGTTGGGGGTTCAAGTCCCACTCTCCACAAGGTTGTCACTCCCCCCCCCCCCAGTGCAGCTAACTGGGTTATCAAAGGCGGGCCATGTCTCTCACTGTCTATGGTGAGAGGCATGTAAAAGAACCATTGCTGACTTTCGTAAAGAGTAGCTGCAAGTCGTCAGCGTGTTTCTGTCCCTTGCTAAAAAGGGTTGTGACAGGAAGGGCATCCGACGTAAAAACCTCTGCCAAATCAAACGTGCGAATCAGATGATTTGCTGTGGCGACTCCCAAGTAAAAGGGAAAAAGCCGAAAGGAAGA
>CM045731.1:61658916-61703916 GCA_024760905.1 Plotosus lineatus | reverse complement strand
TTCTCAAAAAATTAGCATATTGTGATAAAATTCATTATTTTCTGTAATGTACTGATAAAAATTAAACTTTCAGGTATTTTAGATTCATTGCACACCAACTGAAATATTTCAGGTCTGTTATAATACTGATGATTTTGGCATACAGCTCATAAAACCCCAAAATTCCTATCTCAAAAAATTAGCATATCATGAAAGGGACTCTAAACGAGCTATTAACCTAATCATCTGAATCAACCAATTAACTCTAAACACCTGCAAAAGATTCCTGAGGCTTTTAAAAACTCCCAGCCTGGTTCATTAATCAAAACCGCAATCATAGGTAAGACTGCCGACCTGACTGCTGTCCAGAAGGCCATCATTGACACCCTCAAGCAAGGGGGTAAGACACTGAAAGAAATCTCTGAGCGAATAGGCTGTTCCCAGAGTGCTCTATCAAGGCACCTCAGTGGGATGTCTGTGGGAAGGAAAAAGTGTGGCAGAAAACGCTGCACAACCAGAAGAGGTGACCGGACCCTGAGGAAGATTGTGGAGAAGGGCCGATTCCAGACCTTGGGGGACCTGTGGAAGCAGTGGACTGAGTCTGGAGTAGAAACATCCAGAGCCACCGTGCACAGGCGTATGCAGGAAATGGGCTACAGGTGCCGCATTTCCCAGGTCAAGCGACTTTTGAACCAGAAACAGCAGCAGAAGCACCTGACAAAGTACTTTTTTCGGATGAAATCAAATTTTGCATGTCATTCAGAAATCAAGGTGCCAGAGTCTGGAGGAAGACTGGGGAGAAGGAAATGCCAAAATGCCTGAAGTCCAGTGTCAAGTCCCCACAGTCAGTGATGGTCTGGGGTGCCATGTCAGCTGCTGGTGTTGGTCCACTGTGTTTTATCAAGGGCGGGGTCAATGCAGCTAGCTATCAGGAGATTTTGGAGCACTTCATGCTTCCATCTGCTGAAAAGCTTTATGGAGATGAAGATTTTCATTTTTCAGCACGACCTGGCACCTGCTCACAGTGCCAAAACCACTGCTAAATGGTTTACTGACCATGGTATTACTGTGCTCAATTGGCCTGCCAACTCTCCTGACCTGAAGCCCATAGAGAATCTGTGGGATATTGTGAAGAGAAAGTTGAGAGACACCAGACCCAACACTGTGGATGAGCTTGAGGCCGCTATCGAAGCATCCTGGGCCTCCGTAACACCTCAGCAGTGCCACAGGCTGATTGCCTCCATGCCACGCCGCATTGAAGCAGTCATTTCTGCAAAAGGATTCACGACCAAGTATTGAGTGCATAACTGAACATAATTATTTGAAGGTTGACTTTTTTGTATTAAAAACACTTTTTTATTGGTCGGATGAAAGATGCTAATTTTTTGAGATAGGGATTTTTGGTTTTTCTTTACTTTTTTGCCAGAATTATCAATATTAAAACAATAAAAGGCTTGAACTACTTCAGTTGTGTGTAATGAATCTAAAATATATGAAAGTCTAATGTTTATCAGTATATCACAATATGCTAATTTTTTGCAAAGACCAGTGTGTATATGTGTGTGTGTGTGTGTATATATATATATATATATATATATATATATATATATATATATATAAATATATATATATATATAAACACTCTCCAACCACTTCTGAGGCCTCACTAGACCATCACAGGCTTATAATACACACAAACCTTTACACTCACATTCACAGCAATTTGGAACATCCAAATATGTATGTTTTTAAAAGGTGGGAGGAAACCAGGGTATGCAGAGGAAACCCGTGCATGCACAAGGAGGACCTACAGAAACTCAGAAAACTCCATACAGAAACATGGGAACCCTATACCTTCTTGCTGTGAGGCAGAGGTGCTAACCACTACACCTCCAGAATGCCCAAGTTCATCTTCAGTTCACATTCAAAAGAGGACAGAAGCAACGAGTGGGCTGTCACCAGTGAATGGAATTTTTATAGGCGGGAAACCACCTCTAGTGAGAAGAAAACGGAAGGATTGGTTCAAAAGGATAAGAAGTGGCTTAGAGAAATCACTCATTATAGCTGTGGTGTGCTGGAAAATACACACAGCATGTCAAACTCTGAGGTGGATCAGATCAGGGTCACATCAGGTTCCACTCCATTCAACCACAGGGAACTAGGACTAGAGCGAGCACAAGAGAACCAGGAAATAACCTGACAGATATTCATAGAACCAAGAATTTTGATTCTGTTTTTTTTTTTTTTTTAATTTATGTTGTTTAATTACAAACCATCGCCAGTAGTGTTGATGCTTACTTGAACATCCGAATATGCTGTTATTTAACCGAGTGCCATTTAGAGGTGCGGCCCTCAGTGAATAGGAGTTTGAAACCCCTGAGCTAAATGATCATTAGAGCAGCAGGCACATTAAATGAATGTTAAAGGTTTTATTCACTTTTTAACTTTTCTTGATTTGACTGGACATTCAAATGTAACAACTAGCAAAAAAGTTCGAATCTGGTTTAATGCCACAGCCATCCGTGATTGAGAGTCCATGGGAGCTAATTAGCCAAGCTCTCACTTAAGGGAGGCATATGCTCACCTTCCTGTCACTCATAGCCAATCACAGGCGTCTGCGAGTTCATTCGTACGAGGGGGCGAATAGCAATTTCTCTCGGAGTGTGTTAGACCACAACCAAATACATATACAAAGCATTCCAAAAGAGGCGAGTGGCTAGCATAATGTCACAGAGGGAGTGTGTGCATGCTCTCGCCCCTCCCTGGTTGGTGGTCTCCTAAATTAGAGAAATGTGTGTGTGTGGGGTTGGGGGGGGGGGGGGGTGTCTTGAATAAATTGTTGATCCAAAAGAATGTTCTCAAAGGCAAAATATGTCCCAAAATTAAAAAAACAAACAACAAACAGAAAAAGCAAAGTGAAATAAAAGGAGGATCGCTATATTACTCAATATCTGTATATGTAATTCAGGTAGATTGATAAAATTCGCACAGCCACCTCACAGCAAGAAGGTCGTGGGTTTGATTCCTGGGATCATCTCGAACATTTCTGTGTGATGTTTGCATGTTTCCCTGTACTTGTGTGGGTTTCCTCACATAGTCCAAAAGACATACACATTAGGCTGTGTGTGAATACTAATGCAGATTAGTGTGAATATTTGGGTTTGTGTGTTGGGCCTGCAATATACTATCGAGCTGTTCAGGGTGTACCACACCTTTCACCCAGTGTCGACTGAGATCAGTTTCCACTTCTCCATGACCATAATAGAATGAAGCAGTTTGGCAAATGAATAAATTAAGTATAAGTGTACAGTACGGTCTTTAAGGTGAACTTACGGGAGAAAGGTTGCCCATCATGAGGAAGGCTGTGAGGGTGGAATCAAAAAGGAAGGCGATTCTCTTCGTGGGAGCTGCAGGAATACTTAAACTACTCACACTCACTGTGTCTGAAAGGCCAGAAACAAACAACATTTATAACAATTTCGAACATTAAGAAGTGACAGCCAACTCGCCAGTTTAGTACTGAATTATTCTCGGAGGGAAAGGCAGATGTTACTGAATAGTCCCTGAGACAGAACTCTGAGGTGTCTAATCAGTTTAACTTCATAGTGACACTGAAACATAAAAAAAAAAAAAAAAATGACCAAGAGTGGGTGGTCAGGTGAGCACCACATACTACAAGCAGACTACATAGCTAATTGTGTGTGTTTACACTCTACTCATTAAGAATATATTATAACTATATAGTACCTACAAGAAAACACAAGTATACCATGCAGTCTACTGAAACACAAGGAAAGCAAACCAGTACGAGATTTCTAGATTTTATTTTACGATTTCAGTATAATCATAACAACCTCTTCTTCTTCTTCTTTTCCTTTCGGCTTTTCCCTTCAGGGGTCGCCACAGCGAATCATCTGCCTCCATCTCACCCTATCCTTTGCATCTTCTTCTCTTACACCAACGACCTTCATGTCCTCCTTCACCACATCCATGAATCGTCTCTTTGGTCTTCCTCTAGGCCTTTTGCCTGGTAGTTCCAGCCTCAGCATCCTATTACCAATATACTCACTATCCCTCCTCTGTACATGTCCAAACCATCTCAATCTAGCCTCTCTGACTTTGTCTCCAAAACGTCTTACATGTGCTGTCCCTCTGATGTGCTCATTCCTAATCCTATCTATCCTCGTTACTCCCAAAGAGACCCTCAACATTTTCATCTCTGCTACCTCCAACTCTGCCTCCTGTCTTTTCCCCAGGGCCACTGTTTCTAACCCATACAACATCGTTGGCCTCAACACCGTCTTGTACACTTTTCCTTTCATTCTTGCCGATACCCTCCTATCACACATCACACCGGACACTTTTCTCCAACCATTCCAACCTGCCTGCACACGCTTCTTGACCTCTTTTCCACACTCTCCATTGCTCTGGATTGTTGAGCCTAAGTACTTAAAATCCTCCACCTTCCTTATCTCTGCTCCCTGTAATCTCACCGTTCCTCTTTGGTCCTTGTAATTCATGCACATGTATTCTGTCTTACTGAGGCTAATCTTCATTCCCCTCCTTTCCAGGGCATACCTCCACCTCTCTAGATTTTCCTGCACTTGTTCTCTGCTCTCACTACAGATCACAATGTCATCTGCAAACATCATAGTCCATGGGGAATCTTGTCTAACCTCATCTGTCAGCCTGTCCATCACCATAGCAAACAAGAAGGGGCTGAGAGCTGACCCTTGATGCAGTCCCACCTCCACCTTGAACTCTTGTGTCACACCGACAGCACACCTCACCACTGTCTTACATCTCTCATACATGTCCTGCACCACTCTAACATACTTCTCTGCCACTCCAGACTTCCTCATGCAATACCACAGTTCTTCTCTCGGCACCCTGTCATATGCTTTCTCCAGATCCACAAAGGCACAATGCAGCTCCCTCTGAACTTCTCTGTACTTCTCTATTAACATCCTCAAGGCAAACACTGCATCTGTGGTGCTCTTTCTTGGCATGAAACCAAACTGTTGTTCACAAATGCTGACTTCTGCCCTTAGTCTAGCTTCCACTATTCTTTCCCATAACTTCATCGTATGGCTCATCAACTTTATCCCTCTGTAGTTGCCACAACTCTGCACGTCTCCCTTGTTCTTAAAAATGGGCACCAGCACACTTCTCCTCCATTCCTCTGGCATCCTCTCACTCTCTAAGACCTTGTTAAATGTTCTTGTCAGAAAATCTACTGCTACCTCTCCTAGACACTTCCATACCTCCACCGGTATGTCATCAGGACCAACTGCCTTTCCATTCTTCATCCTCTTCAATGCCCTCCTCACTTCACCCTGACTAATCTTTGCTACTTCCTGGTCCTCAACAGTCACCTCTTCTACTCTTTTTTCTCTCTCATTTTCCTCATTCATCAGCTCTTCAAAGTACTCTTTCCATCTTCCCAGCACACTTCTGTCATCAGTCAATACATTTCTCTCTCTGTCCTTTATCAATCTAACTTGCTGCACGTCCTTCCCATCTCTATTTCTCTGCTGTGCCAACCTATATAAATCATTTTCTCCCTCCTTACTTTCCAACCAAGCATACAAGTCATCAAACGCGCTCTGTTTGGCCTTTGACACTGCTACCTTTGCCTTACGCTGTGTCTCCCTGTACTCCTGTTTACTCTCTTCGGTTTTCTCAATGTCCCACTTCTTCTTAGCTAATCTCTTCCTTTGTACACACTCCTGCACTTCCTCATTCCACCACCAAGTCTCCTTATCTACTTTCCTTCCAGATGACACACCAAGTATTCTCCTACCTGTCTCCCTGATCACATTAGCTGTAGTTGTCCAGTCATCTGGAAGCACTTCCTGACCACCCAAAGCCTGTTTCAACTCCTCCTTGAAGACAACCTGACACTCTTCCTTTTTCAACTTCCACCACTTTGTCTTCTGCTCTGCCTTTGCCTTCTTCACCTTCCTCACCATCAGCATCATCCTGCACACCACCATCATCCACTTGGTATAACAGACCCCCCCACCCCCCATAGTGAACCAATCAGACCAGGCCATTCCTATGTTATTAATGGACATAACTATTGAGTTTGCAGGGTGTTAAGTTAATTAAACATGTAAAAAGAGACCATTAAAGTTTTAGTTAACATCTCTGATGTTACCTTGTAGAATATATATTTTATATATATATATATATATATATATATATATATATATGTGTGTGTGTGTGTGTGTGTGTGTATATATATATATATATATTTTTTTTTTACACGCAAAGTGGTTAATTATCCTGATATAGCAAGCCGATCAGATTGCACTATTCACATGCCATATATACAAAATAATATTAGTCTATGGGTAGCACTCTCTCACCTTGGTCTTCTAAGCTGGTAGTGTCTGTGTCAGTAGCGGAGGAACCAGCCTCCATTACTGGACTGCCCCCCTCCCAGGACAGTAGCATCTTCTGAGGGTCCATAGTGCCCCTGCCACAAACACACACATACACAGAGAGCCATAATTCAAATTGTGCTCAGCTCTTGTTCTAAAAGTAACGTAAAGTCACACAGAAACACTTGTCATACTTTAGTCTGTTGACAGAGGGAGCACTTTTCCATGATAGGTGCAGCTGTTCTGGGCTGAACACATGACCTTTCTTGATGGCAAATCCAAGTCGGCAGTACATGGACACAGCGTTCTGCAGTCAAGACACATGGCAAAAAAGATGTTTTTCCGCCCCCTTCAAAAACAGAAATAACCGTCTCTATCAAATGATAGTCTATGGTATCCAAGTACCCGAGGCTGGTCACCATTGGCAGATTGCTGAAACAGGATTACAGACCATCATCACTGCAACATGCAAGTTAAATGGCAATATTTGCTTTGTTAATTATTTGATTAACTCTTGCTATCCAACATTAGACATAATGTGATTTTTTTGGCACTAGAGTCACTGTATGGAGCAAAAGCTAGCTGGGAGAGCTCAGAGTATCTGCAAGTACTGTACTAGTATATGGTGGCAGGCGGCTGGAATAAAACAACGAGTAGGTAAAAATGACAGGTGGTGGAAAGGTTAACAACAAGTGGTGTTTTACGGTTAAAAGCGTATTCTATTGGTTTACTTCTCCTTACAACAGTCTGAAATATTCACAAAGGGGTATTTAGTCACTGAGTAACAATATGCTAATGTGATCCAGTAGTCCTGTTCAAGAGTAGAATTAAAATAATAAATAAGATATTCACTCATCTGCCAAACCACTTAAACCACAGGTGTCAAACCCAAGACCTGCGAGCCAAATCCGGTCCACCAACTCATTTTATGCGGCCCGTATGAGTTTTCAAAGATTATGATTATCATACATACTTTGCATCAACTATTACCATGAAACCTAATTCATCATCCTTTCCATCATCCATTCCTCTAGATGGCAGCAGTCTCCTTTTCAAGTAAAAAGCTAGTCATTCATGACTCAAAAATGATTGTATGCTTGGTTATTGCTGTGAAGCTTTATCAGAAAATGTGAGTAGAGAGGAAAAGAGGTCAAATTTCTGAACATATCATTTGCGATGGATTTCACGGTTGATTTTTAGAAGAGATGTTCAGTGATTTGTTCGGCCTCGATCTCATTTAAGTTTAGAGTAGTGGTCCTCAGTGAAAATGAGTTTGACACCCCTGGCTTAAACCTATAAAGGCTGCGGCAAAGCTGGAGGCGATCTCAGAGAACACTGGGCGAAGGGGAGGTACACCCTGAACAGCTTGTCAGACCATCGCAGGGCAGCCTAATGCCCATGATGGTGGAAGGAAACCATAGTACCCATAGTAAACCCACGCAAGCACAGGGAGAACATGCAAACTCTACTCAGAAATGCCCTCGCCGAGCCTGGGACTTGAACCAAGGACTTTCGCTGAGAATCCAATATGCTAATCATTACAGTACACAGCCTGTAATTAAAATATTACTACTTACAGTTGAAAGTGACAATGTTCAGGGTCGTAAAAAGAGGGGACAGCATGGTGGTAAAGGTTTGATTCCCAGGATCAGGTGTTTCTGTGTGGCATTTGCATGTTGTCCTTGTGCTTGCTCCGGCTGTACAGGTTTCCTCCCATGATCCAAAAATATGCAGAGTAAGCTAACCGGCTGTTCAAAATTGCATCTTGGTGTGGATGTCAGTGAAAATGGCTGTGTGTGTCTGTGTGTGTGTGTGTGTGTGTGTGTGTGTGTTGCCTGTTAGGTTATGGCGAGCACCATAACCCTTATAGGATAAAGCTGTTTGGTAAATGAGGGCATGAGCACAAGTCATTTTGGAAACTGCATAAGAACACATCAACATCAACAGTATACTGTCCAAACATAAGCAAGATACTACATCCCTTCTAATCACATGCTGGCATCAAGTAAATGCAATTAATCAAATTAGTTGTGTACATGCAAGCAATCAGAAAACCACCTCCCTGAAATTATGCCAGTGGAAAAAAGTGAATAAAAAGTCAAGAACATACATGCGGAGCTAAAATCACTCTGCCTCCACAAACATGTAGAATGTTAAAGAGGAAACTAAGTCCTTCACCAATTCATCCAAAGACCATTTTCTCTGTTTTAGGTCAGGAAAAGAGAAACAGTGAATATGAGAAAGCATGCGGTGTCATTTGCATATACTTTAGATATGTCAACGGCGTCTGATGCGTCCACACTGTCAGTGTTCACGTCGGCTGTACACTCAGAAGGGATGCTTGTTTGACTGGAACTAATGTATACTGACATTTCTTCCTATTCATTGTTATCAACTGAAATTCATAAATGGATTCAACTCAATGTGATTAAATGACTGCAGGGAACGGACGCCTACAGTGTGCGCACCTTAAGAAAAGATCAAAATGAATTAAAAAAGATATTGGCAGACTCGAGTAAAGATAAATGGACTAGAAAAGATCAGGTATCTGAATGAGCCTTTTAATTACAAAAAAAGGTTAGGCTTTTATTTTAATGCACCAAACACAAGCTTGTTTTCCACACTGTCTGATGATTGAACAGACTCTATTCAGAGGAAGTACAGTCAAGCTGCACAGATAAGGCTAATCACCATGCAAGATTCTGAATCCATTAAAAGTGCACCATGCTTGAATAAAATGAATAGTGAAGTAAAAGGTGCATGTAGGATTTGTTTTTTCTCAGACATTAAGAATGGCTTGACTGTGCATCCAATATACCGGTACTGTGAAAGAGTGAAAGTGAAATACGTACCTTCACCAGACCCAAATCTATCTCAAGTACGTTCGCCAGCTGAAGGTACAAATAAGACAAAATGAGTCAAAATATGTACTGGATGAAGTAATGAAAAAAAGAAATACTACCAATAAGAACTATTCATGTACACAACTTATATGATAACTAGCCACGATTATGTGGAATTCTGATTGTTTCTAGAGAAGGATGAACTGACCAAGATTCTAGGTTTATATCCACTTGAATAAATATAAAATTGTGGCAGTGGTGGCCTGGTGGTAAAGGTGCTGGAGCACTGATCCTAAGGTTGGCAGTTCAAGTCCCACTCACCACAGGTTGTCAAAGGACAGAGTTACTGTGGTTTCATGCTTTATTTCTTGACTTAGGCTTTTAACTTTCCATAAACATTTGTAAGATTATAACTCTGCTAAGAAGACATGGTCAACACATGCGTGCACACACACATGCGCGCGCACACACACAAACACGCACGTTCCCATTGAGAGTGAAAAGAAGAAGCGGGCTCGTGACATGCAGTTGAGTGACATCGCAAAGGAATATGGCCAAACCCGTCTACCATCAGTACAATATTGAAGCAGAAGGAGGCCTTAAAAGGTATGCTTTTATAATTTTCAGACATTCTGAATGAATGGAGCCAGACATGGACCTATCAGAAAGTGATGAGTATTTTTCACCAGATTCGCCTGCTCACTAACTTCATAAATTTAAACATATTCCTGCCTTTTCATGAGATGATAATTTTTTGAGATAGGAATTTTTTGTTATCATGAGCTGTATGCCAAAATCATCAGTATTAAAACAATAAAGGATCTGAAAAATTTCAGTTGCTGTGCAATAAATCTAAAATATATGAATCTAAAATATATGAAAGTTTAATTTTTATCAGTACATAATAGAAAATAATGAACTTTATCACAATATGCTAATTTTTTGAGAAGGACCTGTGTGTGTGTGTGTGTGTGTGTATGTATATATATATATATATATATATATATATATATATATATATATATATATGTATATATATATATATATATATATATATATATATATATATATATATATATATATATATATATATACTGGATAATGTTTATATATTTTATTAATAAATATCACACTAAAAAATTAAAAAAAATTTCTTTATCATTACTACATTTTACTACATTAATACTGCATTAATGAGTAAAACTGTCTATAGAATGTGTTTAAGAAGCATATTTTAGCACATGTAATAGATACATAGTATTTTCCTTCCGGTTTATCATTCACACATGTAATATGATACATGGGGTTTTACTTCCGGGTAGAGAACTCGCAGATTATCTTGATTCGCGGGAGGGGCTGGAACTGAACCCCCACGAATAACGAGGGCCTACTGTATATACACAAATGGTGCCAGCAAGAACATCTTATAAAGGTCAAAGGAGTTCAAACTCTAAACTGGGTTCTCTGTTAAATTTCAAATTTTCATTCTTTAATTGCTATATTCAACAAATAAAAGTAGTTTCAAATGAAACATTTACAAAATATTTGTATTTCCTTCTTTTTCCAATTAAGTTTTAACATTTTTTTAAAAATAAAACTGATTTTATTTTTAGTTTATAAAAGAGACAAAATATATAGGGTTAATAATAAAACATGCAAACAAAAACAAAGATGCTATATTAATTAAATAAAATATAAACACTAATATATACCTCAGATACATTGGTCTGCTCATCAATGGACACAAAGATTTTGTACAACAGTGTCTCGAAGTAATCACCCTGGACCCTGTTCATGACGAAACCCTCCAGAGGTGGCACTGCGAATGGACCAGAACCAAATGCATCAGTGCAAATGTTTTTTCTGGAATTGTTCCAAATGGATGTGAGATTACTCATTTTCTGCTGTGGACTAATGATCCTCTCAGCTACTATTACAAACAAATTACACTGAATGGCTGCAAAGAAGAAGTTTACCAGGCAAAACTGAACTAAAACTTTTACAACTTACACACAGATATATCAAGAATATACAATGGCTTGCAAAAATAATCCTTTTCCACATTTTGTCATGCTACAACCACAAATAAATGTATGAGTGGGGTTTTATGTGGGACTTTATGTGCTAGACCAACACAAAGAGTTGTATGATCATGAAGTGGAATGTGGTTATTACATTTTTTTTTTTTACAAAAACTGTAAACATCTGAAAAGTATGGCTTTGCACATATAAAGACTGAAATGTTTTCCCATTCCTCCTTGCAAAATAGCCCAAACTCAGTCAGACTGGATGAAGAACATCAATTTTCAAGATTTCATCTCCTCTCCATTCGCTTAATCCAGGGTTGGGTTGCGGCAGCAACAGCCTAAGCAGTGAGGTCCAGACATCTCTCACCTCAACAACTTCCTCCAGCTCTTCCGGGGTGACCAAGGCATTCCCTGACAAGCCAAGAGACATAGTCCCTCTAGTGTGTTTTAGATTGACCCCGGGGTCTCTTCCCGGTGGGACATGTCCGAAACACCACACCAGAGAGGCATTCGGGAGGCATTCTAACCAGATGCCTGAGCCACCTCAACTGGGCCCCTCTCAATGTGGAGTAGCAGCAGTTCAACTCCGAGCTCTCCCTGGATGGCTGAGCTTTTCAGATTATCTCTAAGGGAGAGCCCCGCAACCTGGCAAAGGAAGTTCATTCCAGCCGCTTGTATTCGCGATTGTGTTCTTTTGGTCACCACTCAAAACTCGTGACCATAGGTGAGGGATGGAATGTAGATCAACTGGTAAATTGAGAGCCTTGCCTTGTGGCTCAGCTCTCTCTGCACCAGGACGGAGCGGTACAGGCTCAGCTTTACAGCAGAGGCTGTAGCAATCTATCTGTCGATTTCCCACTCCATCCTGCCCTCAGTTGTGAACCAGACCCAAAATACTTGAACTCCTCCACTCGGGGCAGGACCTCATTCCCGGACCCTTTCCACCCTGCATTCCACCCTTGTCCTACTGAGAACTATGGCCTTGAACTTGAAGGTACTGACTTTCATCCCGACCGCTTCACACTCGGCTGTAAATCACGCAAATGAGAGCTGGATGTTGGAGCTTGATGAAGCCAAAAGGACAAAATCATCTGCAAAAAGCAGAGACGAGATCCGATGGCCACCAAATCAGAACCCCTCAATGCCTCGTCTGCGCCTAGAAATTCTGTCCATAAAAATTATGAACAGAAGTGGTGACAAAGGACAGCCTTGAGGGACTCCAACCCTCACTGGAAATGAATTCGACTGTTGTTCCCAATATGGACCAAACTCTGGCTCCAGTGATACAGCGACCGAATGACCCATAGGAACAGGTCTGGAACGCTGTACTCCCAGAGCACGCCCCACAAGATAACCCGAGAGACACGGTCAAAAGCCTTCTCCAAATCCACAAAACACATGTGTACAGATAGGGCAAACTCCAACACACCCTCCAATAGCCTGTGGAGCATATAGAGTTGGCGAGAGTGCCACAGCCAGGGCGAAAATCACATTGTTCCTCCTGAATCCAAAGTTCGACTATTGGTCGGATCCTCCTCCCTAGTACCCCTGCATAGACTTTCCCTGGTAGGCTGAGGAGTGTGATTCCCCGATAATTGGAACACACCCTCCGGTCCACCTTTTTAAAAAGGGGGACTACCACCCCAGTTTGCCAATCCAGAGGTATGGCTCCGATGGCAACACAATGTTGCAGAGATGTGTCAACCAAGACAGTCCTACAACATCCAGAGCCCTGAGATATTCATCCAGAGCCCGACCACCGAGGAGCTTTATGACTACCTCAGTGACTTCAGCGCCAGTAAAGGGTGAACCCCCACCCAAACCCCCAGGATCTTCCTCCTTCATGGAGGCATGTTTGTGGGATTGAGGTGGTCCTTGAAGTATTCCCTCCACCTCATGACGACATCCCCAGTTGAGGTGAGCAGCTCCCTACTTCCACTGTAGACAGTATTTGTGGACAACTGCTTCCCCCTCCAGAGGCGTCAGATGGTGGTCCAGAACCTTTTTGAGGCAAACCTAGAATCGCTCTCCAGACCCTCACTGGACTCCTCCGACGCCCGAGATTTTGCATTGGCGACAGCTTCGGTTGCAGCATGTTTGGCCTGCTGGTACCTGTCTGCTGCATCAAGAGTCCCACAGGCCAATAAGACCCGATAGGCCTCCTTTTTCAGCTGGACGGCCTCCTTCACTGCAGGTGTCCACCACCGGTTTCGAGGGTTACCGCCACGACAAACACTGATGACCTTCCAGCCACAGACATGGGTGATACCAGGTGGTGATCAGTCCAGCTCCCCTCTTTACCTGAGTGTCCAGAACATGCGGCTGCAAGTCCAGTGACACGACTACAAAGTCGATTATCGAACTGCGATCTAGGGTGTCCTGATGCCAAGTGCACTTATGGACACCCTTATGTTCGAGCATGGGGTTCATGATAGACAAACTATGACGAGCACAGAAGTCCAACAATAAAACACCTTTTGGGTTCAGACTGGAGAGGACGTACCTGCCAATCACACTCTCCCAGGTCACACTGTCTTTGCCCACGTGGACTTTGAAGTCTCCCAGGATAATGAGTGAGTCCCCTGGGGGAGCGTTTTCCAACACACCCCTAAAGACTCCAAGAAGGGTAAGTACTCTGAACTGTCATTTAGTGCATAAGCACAAATAACAGTCAGGGAACATCCCCACACCCGAAGGCGGAGGGAAGCTATCCTAAATTAGATGCAAGGTTCTGTTGGTGCAGGAAACAGAGGGGACGAGGAAGTGATGGGCAGGTTTGGTATCCAGTACAGGAATACAGAAGGACAGATGTTGGTAGATTTTGCAAAAAGGATGGAAATGGCTGTGGTGAATACTTTCTTCCAGAAGAGACGGGAGCATAGGGTGACTTGTAAAAGCGGAGGTAGGAGCACACAAGTAGACTACATCTTGTGCAGGCGATGCAATTTGAAGGAAGTCAGTGACTGCAAAGTAGTAGTGGGTGAGAGTGTTGCCAAACAGCATAGGATGGTGGTGTGCAGGATGACACTGATGGTGAGGAAGGTGAAGAAGGCAAAGAAAGAGCAGAAGACAAAGTGGTGGAAGCTGAAAAAGGAAGAGTGTCGTGTTGTCTTCAAGGAGGAGTTGAAACAGGCTTTGGGTGGCCAGGAAGTGCTTCCAGATGACTGGACAACTACAGCAAATGTGATCAGGGAGACAGGTAAGAGAGTACTTGGTGTGTCCTCTGGAAGGAGAGTAGATAAGGAGACTTGGTGGTGGAATGAAGAAGTGCAGGAGTGTGTACAAAGGAAGAGGTTAGCTAAGAAGAAATGGGACATTGAGAGGACCGAAGAGAGTAAACAGGAGTACAGGGAGACACAGCGTAAGGCGAAGGTAGAGGTGTCAAAGGCCAAACAGAGGGCGTATGATGACTTGTATGCTCGGTTGGAAAGTAAAGAGGGAGAAAATGATTTATACAGGTTGGCACAGCAGAGAAATAGAGATGGGAAGGACATGCAGCAAGTTAGAGTGATTAAGGACAGAGAGGGAAATGTATTGACTGATGACAGAAGTGTGCTGGGAAGATGGAACGAGTACTTTGAAGAGCTGATGAAAAAGGAAAATGAGAGAGAAAAAAGAGCAGAAGAGGTGACCGTTGAGGACCAGAAAGTAGCAAAGATTAGTAAGGGTGAAGTGAGGAGGGCATTGAAGAGGATGAAGAATGGAAAGGCAGTTGGCCCTGATGACATACCGGTGGAGGTATGGAAGTGTCTAGGAGTGGTAGCAGTAGATTTCCTGACAAGAACATTCAACAAGGTCTTAGAGAGTGAGAGGATGCCAGAGGAATGGAGAAGAAGTGTGATGGTGCCCATTTTTAAGAACAACGGAGACGTGCAGAGTTGTGGCAACTACAGAGGGATAAATTTGATGAGCCATACAATGAAGTTATGGGAAAAAATAGTGGAAGCTAGACTAAGGGCAAAGGTCAGCATTTGTGAACAACAGTTTGGTTTCATGCCAAGAAGGAGCACCACAGATGCAGTGTTTGCAGTTCAAAGCATAGCAAGCAGAGAAAGCATATGACAGGGTGCCGAGAGAGGAACTGTGGTATTGTATGAGGAAGTCTGGAGTGGCATAGAAGTATGTTAGAGTGGTGCAGGACATGTATAAGAGATATAAGACAGTGGTGAGGTGTGCTGTCGGTGTGACAGAAGAGTTCAAGGTGGAGGTGGGACTGCATCAAGGGTCAGCTCTGAGCCCCTTCTTGTTTGCTATGGTGATAGACGAGGTTCGACAAGAATCTCCATGGACTATGATGTTTGCAGATGACATTGTGATCTGTAGTGAGAGCAGAGAACAAGTGCAGAAAAATCTAGAGAGGTGGAGGTGTGCGCTGGAAAGGAGGGGAATGAAGGTTAGCCTCAGTAAAACAGAATACATGTGTGTGAATGACAAGGACCCGAGAGGAACGGTGAGGTTACAGGGAGAAGAGATAAGGAAGGTGGAGGATTTTAAGTACTTAGGCTCAACAATCCAGAGAAGTGGAGAGTGTGGAAAAGAGGTGAAGAAGTGTGTGCAGGCCGGTTGGAATGGTTGGAGAAAGTGTCCGGTGTGATGTGTGATAGGAGGGTATCGGCAAGAATGAAAGGAAAAGTGTACAAGACGGCAATGTTGTATGGTTTAGAAACAGTGGCCCTGGGGAAAAGACAGGAGGCAGAGCTGGAGGTAGCAGAGATGAAAATGTTGAGGTTCTCTTTGGGAGTAACGAGGATGGATAGGATCAGGAATGAGCACATCAGAGATACAGCACATGTAAGACGTTTTGGAGACAAAGTCAGAGAGGCTAGATTAAGATGGTGTGGACATGTACAGAGGAGGGATAGTGAGTATATTGGTAGTAGGATGCTGAGGTTGGAACTACCAGGCAGAAGGCCTAGAGGAAGACCAAAGAGACGATTCATGGATGTAGTGAAGCAGGACATGAAGGTAGCTAGTATAAGAGAAGAAGATGCAAAGGATAGGGTGAGATGGAGGCAGATGATTCGCTGTGGTGACCCCTGAAGGGAAAAGCCAAAAGGAAAAGAAGAAGAAGGTGGACTCGGTTTTCCAATTAGGCGACTTCTAAAGGCAATTGGTAGCACTGAATTTTGGGTATCAGAATTAAGGGGGCTGAGTACAAATACAAACCACACTTTTCTGATATTTATTTGTATATATATATATATATAAAAAAAAAAAAAAAAACTTAAATCCATGTCTCATTTACCTTCCATTTCACGACTATGCAGTACTATATTTTGGTCTACCACATAACATCCCAGTAAGGTATTTACATTTGTGGTTGTAACATGACAAAATTGGGAAAAAGTTCAAGTTGTATGAAGAGTATGAATAAAGGGTTCAGTGGCTGATTGCCTAATGGCGGTTGGGGTGGGGCGCTCATGTTCGTCTTCTTTCTGGTTCTAATTTTTTTTTTAGCTATGCTGTTCTAGCCGGTCATACCAGGGTGCCTGCTTGCACTCAGCACCGACAACCGCTCTCCTCTTTGATCATTACACTGTTATGAGCATAGCTAACAACCACACCAGTGATGCTGATCATTCTGTTCTCTAAATCCTGTAATCAATCCTGATGTGCTACTACTGGTTTAAGTTCTCATCTTAAACATCTTCTTGCTCCTGCTAATGATGAGCCATATTGACCTAAATATACACCCGTACTGTGAAAATGACTTTCCACTGCTGGTGATAAACTCTTACTGAAATGATTTAGCACTATAATTACCATTACAGTTAGAAGATGACCAATCAGGCTTCATGGTAAACTATAGTAAAGTTTCTGCTACAGAATAGCTAAGGTGTGTGTGTGTGTGTGTGTGTGTGTGTGTGTGTGTGTGTGTGTGTGTGTGTGTGGAGGGGGTGTCTGGCTTCACCCAAATGAGCATTACGTAACTAGCCTTTTGAGTCTGGTTCCTCTTAAGGTTTCTTCCTGGTGTCATCTGAAGGATTTTCTTGCCACCATCGCCACGGGCTTGCTCATTGGGGATGTGTAGGGCTTGTACAATTGTTAATTTTTCTTGTGTAAAGCTGCTTTGCGTCAATACCGATTGTAAAATTCGCTGTACAAATATAAACTTGAACTTTAAAATTAAGCTAAATACTTTTGAAAACCACTGTGAATGTCTAAAAATAAATAAGCCAACCATAAATAAAACCACACTCTTGTTTCATAATCCAATGTTCTCTCAATGTTGATCATGCCAATTCCTTCTTACTAGCTAGTTATCTCGTAGATGTAATCTGAAGAGGATGGGGGAAAAAATTACCTTTCCTCACTGCCACTGCAAATTTAAACCTGCTGCTTATGCTACAGAAGAGCGCACAATACACTTGAAAAAAAAGAACAAGCTATCTACCCTCTTCCACATACGAGAACTCAGAGAATACTTATGACTAGCTTGCGATAATCAACAAGGAGTAGCATCATCCTACATACCTGATATACAGCTGTCATCAGATATGGGAACATCAAGGTATATTAAACCCCTGTTATAGAGACCTGTAAAAGAGAATAAACAAAAAACACGAGTTTTGAGTTTGGGATTTGAGATCTATACAGTACTTCACTTCAACTACAAATAAACTAAATGTCTAAAACTGTTATTCTGTATGGACTGCATTAAAAAAATGCATGCATACTTTCAACACTTCACTTCTTCTATTCGTATTTATTCAGTACTCTGTCTGTATGATGACGAACAGCTTTAAGTACCACACTCACTCATGCCATGTCTCATTATTTTAATTGTTTTTCATTTAGCTGGATTCCTGTGAGCCTGAAACTCTTGAACATGACACTCACTGAGAACCACATTGTACTCCATCGATCCAGCCAGCTGGGGTCCGGAATCAATCATCTTATCAATGGCCCTCTTCTCCGCTGAAGAACAGATCTGTAATCATCCAACAAAGTGGCACTCAGAATAATATCACTACTAATGAGTAAGTGTAAACACTGTTTCGAGAGTTTGGGGCCGGGATTTTTATTCATAAAGATGAAAAATAACTGAATTTTGTCATTTTGAAGAAAACCCTTTATGAGTCAGTCCCACTTAGAGGATCCATAAACTAAAATGCAAACAGATATACAATAACAGACGCATAGTGGTGAGTGCACGCCTCCACCAATGTAGTGCAAGCTCGTCTTTACATGAGTTTCGGTGTCAGGTGAGATAGAATTACTGTGCCCTCTTATGGCCTGTTCCGCAATTATTTTTCAGATTTGTTTTGTTTTTTTTATCCCAGCGCATTCTGGGTGGGTTCTGCATGGTTAACAAATTCTTCAAAACTATCTTGGATCGGGATCACACCAAACATTTAAGCAGTTATTTTTTGGCTCAAGAAATTGCATGGAAATCAGTCTGTCTTCAATTTATCCTGGTCACACACATACTCTCACATACTCTCTCTGTCTCTCTCTGTCTCTCTCTGTCTCTCACTGTCTCTCACTGTCTCTCACTGTCTCTCTCTGTCTCTCTGTCTCTCTCTGTCTCTCTCTGTCTCTCTCTCTCTTATAACCTCTTCCCTTTGTGGAGGTAATAAGCAGTACAAAACTAAGGTAATATAATATTATAAATCAAGAATACAGATAGATTAGCAAAAAAATTAAAACAGGTGATGTTGCGATGAGAACATACATGCTCCAGCCATCCACAACCATGAGTCCATGGGAGCTAATTGGCCAAGCTCTAATGGAGAGGAGAATGGGAGCTGGAGGTAGCAGAGATGAAAATGTTGAGGTTCTGTTTGGGAGTAACGAGGATGGATAGGATCAGGAATGAGTACATCAGAGGGACAGCACATGTAAGCAGTTTTGGAGACCAAGTCAGAGAGGCTAGATTGAGATGGTTTGGACATGTACAAAGAAGGGACAGTGAATATATTGGTAGTAGAATGCTGAGTAAGGCACTACCAGGCAGAAGGCCTGGAGGAAGACCAAAAAAGAGATTTATGGATGTGGTGAAGGAGGACATGAAGGTTGTTAGCGTAAGAGAAGAAAATGCAGAGGACAGGCTGAGATGGAGGCAGATGATTTGCTGTGGCAACCCCTGAAGGGAACAGCCGAAAGGAGAAGAAGAAGACTATATAGGTACACACAATTCTCAACAACCACTAGAGACCATAATAGGATCATTTTCAGGACAGCACAGACACTGAGATGATGGAGGTAGGAGTGTACCCATAAAAAAAATTAACTTTCATATTCTAAAAAACAGTTCAGAAAAGGCCAAAAAAATAATAAAATCAGCTTCAGAGGAGTCCATCCTGGATTCATCAGCTAATTCTGAATGAAAACAGAATTTAAAAAATAAATACATACTGTACATACACAGATGGGTTTATTAAATGGGCAATTAGGTTTATGGAGGATCATGGCCCTCTGGCGAGCTGGCTGTTATTAAACTGTGTGTTGCGGAGGCTGATAAACTATGCATTGCAACTGAAAGGCATACTCTTGATGGAAGTCAGCAATGGTTTTATTATAAACCCCCCCCCACACACACACACACACACACACAGTGAGAGACATGGCCAGGCACTGATAACCCAGTTAGCTGCACAGTGAAAACCCGTTGATAGCGGAACCTCAACCCCCAACTTTGGGTCCACTGCCCCTTATATGAGGTCCAAAAGAACCCCTGTTACCAGATAGACCAGGGCATACAGCCCTCCACCAAGTTGATAAAAATCAAATCAGTAGTTTTTGTGTAAATGTTTGATGAGTAACAGACAAAACACGTGTAAATGGATATTAAAATAAATAAATAAATAAATAAATACAAGCATTAATAAATAAATAAATAAATAATCCAAGATAGATTTAAAAACTATGAAAGATAAAATTAAATCAAATAAAATTGAAGGAATAGGCAACCAAGAGAGCAAAGGGGTTTTCTAATAAAGCTGGAGATATCTAAAACTCAAATGTGAGAAACTGTTCACATCCATTGCCTGGCCATTAGAGAGTCAGAAAAAAATTGAATTGAGGAATGGATGCAGAGAAAGATAATTAAATAAGTAAATAAATAATCAAATAAGGGCAGTGGTGGCCTGGTGGTAAAGGGCTCTGGATCGCTGATCCTAGGGTTGGGGGTTCGAGTCCCAGTCTCCACAAGGTTGTCACTGTCCCCCCAGTGCAGCTAACCGGGTTATCAAAGGCTGGCCATGTCTCTCACTGTCTGTGGTGAGAGATTCATGTTAAAGGACCATTGCTGACTTTCAACAAGAGTAGCTGCAAAGCCGTCAGCGTGTTTCTGCAGTGCGATGGCCTGGCGAGCTGTCCAGGGTGTACTCTGCCCTTGCCCGGAGTTGGCTAGGATGGGCACCAGCCTCCCCGTGACCCTAATTACGATTAAGCAGTTACAGAAAATGAACAGAAATTAAATAATCAAATAAATAAATAAATCTAATCTTTAAGCAAAATGACAAAAATAGACAGGGATCCCAGTGAGGTTTAGAAAAAATAGAGGAAACAGGTTTAGAAATAGAGGAAATGAAATATTTCAGCTGAGTGTCAAGGTGGCCGCAGATATACTAAACAAAACAGTTTATATAATGTAAAAAAAAAATACTAAAATGTTATTTCAGTGTAGATAAACACACATAATTCAAATAGCATAGCCCTATGGCTCGTCATTCATGTTGAACATAATTATGAAATAATTATCAACTCATTTGTAGAATGATCACATAACACATGACATATATTATCAAAAACATTTGTGTTGAACTAGTGAGCATCGCTGCTACAAGTTAGTACGACTCACCAGGCAGTTTGTCGTTTTGTTTTCTCAATTTTTTTCTTTTCGACATGTTTACTCCCCTCACATGCTGTTTCAATGCCAACCAACCTTCACCTCCATGATTGATAACTATCCCATCGCACAGACCGCAAAGTGCTTTCCCCGTATCTTTATGTTTGTAAATGAATTCCGATAGCGGGCATCCGTCTACTACTTTTTCCAGCCATGACCAGTTCCATGAATTTTTGATCCCAGCATCTAACCCCGATAAGCGTTCCGCTATCTCTCTTATGGAGAATGTCTCTTCCACAACATATTGAAATCAACCGCAAGAAATCGACCGGAAATCCAGAAAGAACTCGACTGGAAATCCAGCAAGGAAGCCGCCATATGTGTTTTCTCATTATTTCGTGTACATTCTCGAGGTACTTTACTTCCAAGTGTTATCGAATGTCAATGGAAAAAAACAACATCAACCAAAACATATCTAAAGCAAGCCAACTCGATTGGCACACAATATATTAACTGTCCATGCAATTTTTTAGTGAAATTATACAAGAATAAAAATAATTATCACTTTGGCGAGTAAAAATAGCAGAATGCCGCTAAATAGCGGACATCTGGGAACCCTCACTATATCAACTATAAAGTAGGTTCAGATCTCTACATGTGTTCAAATCTAAACAGTTCCCATCAGAGTGAGAACACCACCCCTACATTGAAGCATGGTGGTGGTAGTAGCATGGTTTATGGATGTAGTTAATCAGGGAGTACTAAAAAACTGGTAAGATGGAAAGAATCAAATACAAGGAAATCCTAGAAAACCTGTTCTAGTCTGTGAGAGACTTGATTCAGGACTAGAGGTTCACCTTCCTGCAGGAAAGTGACACCACACATTGGGCTACAAGTACATCAGAGTGGTTTAAAATCAAGAACCTAAACGGGTTTAGGATGGTTTAGTCAAAGCCCCAGCCCTCAATCTGATTAAGAACCTGGAACTTGGAAGATAAGTGTTTATCACCAGCCTCCTTTCTGTCTGACAGAGTTTGAGCTATTCTGGCAAGAACAGTGGGCAAAAATAGTGGGCGCAGGTTGAGCAAACTTGATAGAGATATACAGTATCCTAAGAGAACGTGCAAAATATGGTTCTTATGCAACTAACAATTGTCTTGGGAGTATTATTTTTCTTTTTGGCTCATTATCATTTATATCACAGTAAAATATATATTTTTCCCAGCTTTCAAATGTGAGCCATATTGTCTGAGAAATGAACAAATACATTCAATAATTTCACCAATAACATCCTATATCAAGTACCAGCTGCTTTCCAAAAGCCTTAATGTTTACATTATGCATCATTAATTCAGTGCACAATAGATTGTTGTTTAATTACTTACCCTTACATCGTCCTCAGTGATGTAGCCTGTTTGCGCTACCCACCATGGCTCCACTGAGATCTCCACTGGTTTGGCTGGCAGAAGATCCCTTGCTGATTTTCTACGGAAGAATTTCTGGTCGGAGACAGATGCTTTCTTAGGGAAGTGCATGTGATGTTCATTACATCCACAAGGCATGACTCTCTGAGGAATGCTATACTGCTCTCCTCTGGGTTCTTTCGACACAGTCAGATTTACAGACCATCTGATGATTTATGCTGAAACTCCTCAGAGAGTTTCCACACACTTCATTAACATAGCTGTAAACACATGAAAGGGCCGTGACAGCTTGAGGTGCATCAAATATTCTGCTTTTTCTTACTTTGGATGACCTGCACTGGTTCATCAGATCGATGTACTGGTTCCGCCCAATGCCTAGCAGCCTCAGACCTGACAGACAGAAAGCCACATCAATAACCTAAGCCATTTATAATTCTCTGTATCAATTCCACATTAAAACTATTCAGACTTATGAACACAGTGAAAGACACACTGTGCATGATCATCTTTATGTCCTGGCAGTTAAACAACAAATTCAAAGTTTTTCTCTACACAATCCACATAATTACCGATACAATTTCACTCTAGGGGTAGTTGACTCCTCTTTTGGTCTGTGATCCTCAACACATGTTCATACATTAAAGTTTCTCAAATATTAGTTTTAAAATCCTAAAATGCCCCCTTTGTGTGTACATATTAATCATAAATGAGACTCCTGAACAGCAAGATTAGACTACATAACCTTTCAAAATGCCATAATGACCAGCACTACAACAGGACAAGACTGAGCAAGCAATATTTGTTTAGGGAGGAGGGGTCAAGCAACTATCAATTATGGTTATGGAAGGAACACATCATAAAGTTGGTAAACTAGGTGAGAAATAATCCGGAGATCACAAGTTCAATTCTGGTTTAATGTCACAGCCATCTGTGACCAGGAGTCCATGGGAGCTGATTGAAAAGGGAAGAAAAAAAAAAGCCTTTCACATGAGGACGGGACGACATATACAGTACTTCATTCCCTGTCATTCACAGCGATCACCAGCCAATCATGGGCATCTGTGAGCTCATTCATACGATTAGGAAGATTGGGAAGTACTTTCATGAAAAGTGTGTTTGACCACAACCAAAATACAGACACTCCCCAAATTACGATCAAGTTACATTCCGGACAGCCATTCGTGAGAAGAATTTGTTCGTAAGTCGTTACAGGGCGTTCTTTAGAGGGGAACGTATGTTGAAACCTTGTATAAGTAAACTATACGAGTTTGTACTGTATACTGTATACCACCTCTCTCTCTCTCTCTCTCTATAATCATCTTATTTCATTCTATTGAATTTGTCATTTATTGGTACAAGGTGTAAACCTGAATGCACCATAAATTATCAAGCTAACTGTGACATCAGGAACTTTCAGCCGGACCCAAATTGCAGGAGACAGAGTAGGATGAACATGGAGAGACTTTATTGTTACAAGGGAGGCACTTGAGCATGGGGAAAACATAGTCACTGCTAGTGATGAGGAAAAACATGAAAACTTTAGATACGGGGAACTACGGAGTGGGAACTGGTCAAGCGCAGAGCTGAAACCAGAAGCCAGAGCGATCACAAGAAAACGAGGATGTGAAAAGGGACAATCTTCTAGCACCGGGATGAGCGTGCTGCCCATCTTTATAGCACGGTAGACTGGTGAGTAAGACCAGGTGTGCGCATTGTGATCCGCTCGCATGTGTCAGCCACGCCCCTCTGCCTGCAGCGCTGGAGAGAGAGAGAGAGAGTTAGAGCCGCCAAAGTCAAAGTCCCCCAACAACACAGACCATAACACTAACAAACTTGTATATAATCTCTCTCTCTCTCTCTCTCTCTCCCTCTCTCTCTGTATAGTGTCGCTTATGAAAAAGGTCAATACATCGATGCAAAGACACTTACAAAAAACAGATAAAAAGTGTTACGTATATGAATTGTCTGCCTCTGCATTATTTGTTATTTGGATCGAATATTAAGTGTACCTCAGGGTAATGTTTAATCATATTCATACTTATTTATGGTATATCTTTCTACAGGTTTAATTCAATTTCTATTTCTACTTGTTCTTCAATTTCTTTTCACTTTCGACCTCGGACAGCCCTGTTCGTATGTCCGGATGGTCGTAAAACGAATGTGCTTAAGTAGGGTAGCATCTGTATACATGTGCCACAGTTCGAAAAGAGACGGATGGTTAGCATTGCAGGCCACAGAGGGGTTCATGTGCATGCTTTCGCCCCTCCCTGGTTGGTGGTGGTTGTGTGACAGGGAAGGCAATACTTGACGGGTGGGAATTGGATACGACTAAATTAGGAAGAAAATTGGGGGGGGGGGGGGGGCATGACACTCGGTGAAAAAATAGAAAAATATTCTGACATGCTAAGTCTTTTTGCAAGGGTGTCATGGACATCCTAGAGCCACAATCTCCGTTCTTTAATTATGTTGTGCCACAAGGCCCATTGTGAAGCCCGAAGAAGTTGATACTGTAGCCTGATGTTGTAAAATCGTCAGCTGTGACAAAATCAGCTAGAATCTGTGTAGTCCAGCCACAGTGTTATGTATAAGGGAGCAAGTAAAAGCGCAGATTACTGTTCGAGATAAAAACATCTCATATGTCAGGGTTTTTAATTTTACATCAATAACTAATGTGTGAATATTTGATAGGACTGCTAGCTCAAAGCTCCCTGATCGTGAGTTCAATCCACGAGAATTTGGCTCTTAAGCGCGACTAAGTGTAATTGTGTGTGTGAAAGAGTGTGTGCAATTCCCATCTATCGTCCTTGGGATACACTTCGGGATCCACCATGAGCCTGACCAGAACAAAGCAATTACTGAAGATGAAAAATTTTCAACATTACCGAATGAAAGGGAAAAAACAATCAAAACATAAGCACCCTTGCATGACTCATGACACTGTTGCTCAATTACTTGGTCCAATGAGGAAAGCACAACAGAATAACATTCCCTTTATCAAATGATTGAGAGTTTGATTAGCAAAGATGCGCCTCCCATCCACAGCTGTCAAGGAAGCAAAGTTAGCAGTGTTCTCAGAGTGTCTCCACAGACGGTAGCCAATCAAGGGCATCTTTCGGCTCCTTGGATTGGATTAGATTCAACTTTGTCATTACACATGTATAAATACAGAGTAATGAAATACGGTTTAGCATCCAATCAGACGTGCAGGGAGCAGCAAGTGCAATATATACAGTATGTGCCATATTTATAGATAAGGGCAGTGTAAAAGGTGTAAATAATCTTGCACGGATTATGTACAAATAAATTATGCGAGCAGTTATGTCCAAATATGGGCAGTGTAAACAGTGGGAATAAATTAGCATTAATTTTCATCGGAGTAATGTACAGATCTTCTACAGATGAGCAAATATACAATATGTAATATGGACAAATATACAAATGTGCTGTGTATATAGACAGTATATACAGTCGGCCCTCTACTTACAAAACCCTCTAGGTACGAAAACTCCAGGTTACGAAAAACATTTTCGTAAATTATCGTCCTCTTTTTACGAAAACACCCTCTTTTTATGAAAAGCGCCAAACGCGCCATTCAGAAATTCAAATGTGCCATTCAAAATTCAAACCATGTGCGAGTTGCTCTCTCATTGGCTGTCTCCCAACATCCCACCACGCTGGACTCCCATTGGCCAGGTGGCAGCTGAACTGTACCCATACTTCCTGTACCCATACTTTGTTTGTCACATGCATGAAGGAGAGTTGAACAGGACTGTTGGCTTGTTTTGAGATCATTGCAGTGTTATATTTCGTTATCGCCGAAACCCCTCTACATTCGGGACGATATTGAAGCAGAAGGAGACCTTAAAACGGAAATAGAGTGACGGAAGCAATTATTTCGGCACAATATTGAAGCAGAAGGAGCATGAGCAGAGTGCTCCGTGGGACAAGACCTCCGATCTCGGAAAGAAGCAAGTTAATATTGAATCAGGACCTCTGATCTTTCAAACAGGTACTGCAATTCCGCTTTAAATACAACATCCCGTCCATTTAAACATTTAAATACAATTGTTCCATCAGCTGCGCGCTGCGTGTAGGCGGAGCCCACATTTGGCAAAACACACCACAGAGACAGAGTTTTGTGTGTGTGTGTGTGTGTGAGAGAGAGAGAGAGAGAGAGAGAGAGAGAGAGAGAAAGAGAGAGAGACAGTGTGTGTGTGTGAGAGAGAGAGAGAGAGAGAGAGAGAGAAAGAGAGAGAGCTAGAGAGAGACTGCCCACTGAGTCAGTCAGAGATGAAAGGAGGCTTACCTCTCTTTCGAGAAAGCACATTGCAGCTTATTTTTCATTTTTTAAGTTGTTTAATTCAGTAAATATTTAATAAATGTGGAGCGTGCCACCAAATGTGAGCAAAAGGCGGCTCATCTGGACCTCCGATCCCTCAAGCAATGAAGCTAAAGTTGAGTTTGGACCTCCGATCTGTCAAGCAGGGAATGCGCTTTGAATTCCCTGTCTTAAAATGCTCTGGTGTCTTGCATGTGGGCGGAGCCCTCATTCAGCGGAGCGCGCCATGTGTATTGTGTGTGTGTGTGTGTGTGTGTGTGTGTGTGTGTGTGAGTGAGAGAGAGACAGAGAGAAAGTGTTATGGGTGTGTGTGTGTGTACGTTAATAAAAAGGTTTAATAATGGTTTAATTAATAAATATGTTAATAAAATGTTTAAATGGTTTAATAAATGATTTTCTTTTACTTTTAACACATTTCATACAAAATTGGTGTACTCATCATTTTTAAAGGTTTTATGGGGTAGTCTTGGGAGGCATGGAACGAATTACGCTTTTTACATGTAAAATGCACCTCTAGTTACGAAAACTCCAGGCTACGAAAAAGGCTCTGGAATGGATTAATTTCGTAAGTAGAGGGCCGACTGTGTGTATGTATGTATGTATGTATGTACATATATATATATATATATACACACACACACACACACACACACACACACACACACACACACCAACCACTCATTTTCTGAACCACTTAATCTTAATTAGGGTCGTGGGGAGACTGGAAGCCCATCTCAGCTGACTCCAACAGACGAGGTACACCCTGGACAGCTCACCAGGCCATCAAAGGGTCAACACTTACACAACCATTCACACCTCGTGGAGATTTGGAACAGCCAATTAACCTACTATGCATGTTTTTAGACTGTGGGAGGAAACCGGAGTTTCCGGAGGAAACCCACACAAGCACGGGGAGAACATACAATCTCCACACAGAAACACCCAGGCTGGAAATCAAACCCAGGCCTTCTTGCTTTGACGCGAACGTGCTAACCACTACGCCATCGTGCATGCATGCATACATTCATACACACACGCACGCACGCACGCACACACACACACACACACACACACACATACATACATACATACATACATACATACATACATGCATACATGCATACATGCATACATACATAACAATAAAAGGACAGGACAAAGACTTTCTATTGAAACTCCATTTAGCACTACAGATCTGTTTCGAGGTGTGGTGAAACCATCCTCTCTCTTCAGGTGATTATAGAAGAAGATTGTTCTATAATCACCTGAAGAGAGAGGATGGTTTCACTACCCCTCGAAACAGATCTGTAGTGATAAATGGAGTTTCAATAGAAAGTCTTTGTCCTGCCCTTTTATTTTTATTGTTATTTGCTCTACCAAAAAGTATTGAGCACTCTCCTACGGAAGGATCTACTCAGAAAATCCTCTATACATATACATATACATACATATATATATATACATACATACATACATACATACATACATATATATATATATATATATATATATATATATATATATATATATATATATACGCATAAATTATGTGTAAAAAAATACTAATTTTAACAATGACTAACACTGCAAGCATGTACATGTACTTGAATGATATAAATGGTATGAATTATATGAGTGGCCCTGCTATGGTGTAGTGTGGATGGGAATGGAAGGCTCAGCAGGGGACCGAGTTCAGTAGAGTGGCAGCTGTGGGAAAGAAGCTGTTCCAAAACCTGCTGGTTTTTGTCCGAAGGCTCCTGAAGCACCTTCTGGAGTAGAGGAGCTGAAAGAGTCTGTTGGTAGAATGAGAGGAATCCCTAAGAATACTGCGCACCCAGCGAAGACATCTCTTGTCAACATCCTCAATATCAGGAAGTGGAGTCTCTATTATGCGTTGGCCGGTTTTTACCACCTGATGCAGTGCCTTGTGGTCAGTGACAGAGCAATTCCTAGACCAGACTGTAATGCAGTTGGTCAGGATGCCTTCTATAGCGCAGTGGTAGAACCTACCCAGGATGTCAGCAAACATCTTTCTTCTATGTCCTCAAGAAGAACAGGCACTGATGAACCTTCTTGACCAGGCTGGAGGTGTTGGTTGACCAGTACAGAAACAGACTGTTGTCAGCACACCATACAGCTAGATACTTTATCTCCACCCTATTGTGAAACTCATCATTGTAAATGGCAAGTCCGATTACTGTACTGTCATCTGAAAACTTTATGGTGGTTTTGGATCCATATATAGGTCTACAGTCATGGGTGACGAGAGAGTAAAGGGGCGGGCTCAGCACACAGCCAAGAGGTGTGCCAGTGTTGAGTGTGATGGTGGAGGTATAGTTATGGCCTGACCAAACATAGTAGGGTCTTTTGGTCAGAAAGTCTATGATCCAGTTGGCGGTACTGATTTCAAGATCCTCGAGGTTTGTGGTTAACATGGAGAGAATGACTGTGTTGAATGCTGAGCTGAAGTCAACAAACAGTGTTCTTGCATAGGTGTTCTTGTTGTCCAGGTGTGAGTATACATAGTGCAGCACTGTGGATACAGCATCCCTCGGTATTCCTTTTACTTTAGTATGCAAAATGGTATGGGTCTAGTGTGGGAGGCAGACATTGCTTGGGGTGTGCAAGGACCAAGGCACTTCATCACCATTTGAGTTAGTGCAATAGGGTCATATTAGTCATTCAGGCATGTCGGAGAGAGTGTTTCAGTACTGAAACTATAGTAGCGGTCTTGAAGCATGATGGTTCTGCTGCTTGGGTGAGAGACAGGTTGAAAATGCATGTGAAGACCCCTGTGAGCTGCTCAGCACAAGCTCTAAGCACACACCAGCAGTTGTACGTGTGTTAAATCAGCCCAGTGCATTATGGAAATCTATGGAGAAGAGTGGAAAGGTCTGGTGGTCATTCGAGGGCTTGGTCTTTATGCCCTTGTCCTTATTGAAATGAGCATAGTGTCAGTCATTCAGCTCATTGAGGAAAGACACATTCATGGCAGTTGGTGTGGATTTATGGGCTTGATGATGGCTTGAATGCCCTCCCACATGCATCAGGGATGAGAATTGACAGTGTTCCTCTACCCTCTGCTTGTGGTCATGCTTGGCCTTTTCAATACCTATCTTCAGGTCCACCCTGGCTGTACTGTAGGCCTGTGCACCACCTGATTTGAGGGCTTTGTTGCATGCCTTCAGCAGAAGCCGCACTTCCCTGTTCATCCATGTCTTCTGATTAAGGTATGTGATGATCTGTTTCTCTGTGGTAACACTGTCAGTTGTGGTGTTGATGTATTCCAGTACTGAGTGAATACAAGTTTAAACATCTGTATTAGTGTCACAGGTGGCCTGAGAGGCAAACATACCCCATTCTGGGTCATTAAACCTGTTTTGGATTCTACCCCCAATGGACATACCCTTGATGGTCTTCACAGATGGCTTCATACTGTTGATGAGCAGTGTGTACTTGGGGGTGAGGAACAAAGAAAGGTGATCAGACTGTCCCCAGGTGAGGGAGGGGGTTGCCATTTAGGCTCCAGCAAAGTTAGTTGCAACATAGTCCAATATTTTGTCCCCTCTGGTGTGGCAGGAGACATGTTTGCAAAGGAGGAGGAGCAATTTTGTCTGACTGTATTATGCCACCCTGTGATGCAGGATTATCAGCAGGTTTCACATGTCTAAGGAGAATGGCATGTTCACTCCAAATGGTAATGAGCACATTTGTTTATGTTGACCTAAAAAAAAGCTCAGAACACACAATGACTCATCCTGACTCAAGTTTTGCAACATACTGTTGTGTTGGAAATCTGAACAATCCAATATATCATGCTACATACTGTGCAGCCAAAAAACATCATAATAAGCCTTTTTGGGCAGATTGCCACTATGAATATTTAGCTATTATAAATGTAGCTATTATTGAAATATACTACAAGGCATGACCTTTTAGTCACTATTACAGATAACTGCGTGCACACTAATGAGCTCTTTTGGTTTTTAGCCAAGTTAGCAAGCATGAGAAGGTAAGGCAAGTCTGTTGGTCTTTTTAAACTTGAGCCTACTGGCTCATCAGAGCCGGAACTTATAGGGGGTTTCGGATGTGTGAAGCAGCTAGAAGTTCAGCTCCTCTTGCATGGGTTGCTGGTACCCATTTATACTGCTGTGTGGACAGAGGCAAACCTGTGGGTTAAGACCTTTCCCTGGGGTCTTAGCACGGTATGCATCAAACAGTAATTACAATCCAACAACCTCTTCATCATGATCACAGAACCTTTACAATTATACCTTCAGTCCCAAACATGAAAAAAACCATTGCTTATACTTAATCACCTTCAAAAGCTTACAAGAAACTGACAAAGGCAAACCAGGGAAAGAACTTACAGTCAGCAGCAGTGAAGTTAGGCAGCGAGTCGTAACTCTTCTCACTGTTCATAATGTCCTGTGAATATGAGGTAAAGAGGGCATGTTAAATCTTCCAAGAGAATGTGGTAATAAACTTTAACTACTAAGACTACAGCTGTTTTTCAACAGAACACATTGGTTCTCGAGTGTCAAGTCTCGAACGCGAGTAATGGGAAACATTTTTTTTAGGGAAAGGAAGACAAATATCCTCCCTAATTTCAGTCAGCACACAAGAAGCTGAAAAAAAATGCGTTGGATAAAATTAATGGGTATGTGCTGCAGGTTAAGTGCTAGTTAGCCTTTGATAGAATGATTGAACCCAAATGTCAAAATCCATCACCCAGTGTAGCAACTGATAAAAAAGGCAAAAGTGATGAGAAGCCTGTAAGATCTGAGTTGAGGATCTGAGAATAAAGAAGCTGCAGAATAAATTAAGTTAATTTTCATAATTATGAAAGAAAAAATGTCGTAAACAACATTATCATCATCATAATTATTACTACTGCTTACATAATAATAATAATAATAATAATAATAATAATAATAATAATAACTAAAAGTCTCAATTTAGTGTGCTTTTTTCATGCAGTATATATATATATTAAACCAATTACAGTACAGTATATGCATCATCCAGCTTACTTTTGGTGAATAATTGTTAATTCGCAGGTGTTAACTTGTTAGTTTTATGATATGATGCCAAATACATAAACAATATTGACAACGAACATTAACATTGAACATTCTGGATTTAAATTTTGCATTATTCTTTAATCTAAAATGAAAGGAAGCCTTCCAGACTCTTACAGTGAAATACTGTACATTTTCATCATCAGGTGGTTTTTACTTACATATCCAAAGTTACAATCTGTGAACCACTAACTGGGTTTAGCTTTACTCATGCAGGAGTGCAAAATCGTGAGAATAGGACAAAGACTCGTAAGTACTAAGGCAAGAAAACAGCAAAAATATATAAATAAATAAAACAGTACACAGGTTATAAACTATAATAATTCCGATATAAACTAGTGAAGTACTGATTAAAAAATGATCTGTACGTAATGCTACATTACATTTACCTACATGCAGTGGCAACCTGGACCTTCGGTGGGACTTAACGAACTTAATCCACCTTTTAATATCACCACCACTATAATGTTGCACTTATACAAACCCTCAATAATACACAAAAACACAATATAGCAAGGCGTGGCATTGCAGACAGAGAGGCATTTCTGCTAGTAACTCTGAACATCACACAACTTACGTCGGCATTTACCGGTGGAAGCTGCAGGTAAATTGGTGCTCAACCAAAAGTAAAAAAGGGTAAACCTCCACTTCCAAATTTTTAGTCGTATCCAATTCTCACCCATCATATATTGCCTTCCCGATCACATGACCACCACGTTCCAGGGAGGGGCATATGTATGCATATGCCCCCTGTGACATGCAAACCCTTATTAATTGTGCTTTTTTCAAATTGTCTAACACTTGGAGGGAAAGTGCTATGCTTCCCCTTGTACGAATGAGCTCACAGATGCTCATGATTGCCTGGCAATCACTGTGAGTCACAGGGAATTGAGTGTACGCCGTCCCTCCCTCCTGTGAGAGCTCGACCAATTAGCTCCCATGCACTCCTGGCTACAGACAGCTGTGGCATTAACCCGGATTCGAACTTGCGACCTCTGGGTTAACAGTCGTGCACCTGTTGATGTGCCACCCAGGAGCCACAATGTCAAGCCTTTCTGGAAAGTCCACCTTGAAAATCGATTTGTAAGAATGTCTGACACCAAGTTAATTTCTCGTCCTGTGTCAGCCATTGCACGCATAAAAAATTCTAACTTAAAATGTATTGCGTGCAGGTCGCTACAAACTATTCACCTAGTTTTGCTCTGTCCAACCAATCAGAGGATGGACAAATACAGATATTACTCTAAGCCTGCTAGCGGGCACTGTAAGGCAAATCTGAAATCTTATTGGTTAAAGAAACAGACCCATTGTGGGACCGGTGGTGTAGTGGTTAGGTGCTGGGATCATGATCAGGAGGCTGTGTTCAAATCCCAGTTAGACCCTCACTGTGCTAAGATCTTAACCACAAGTGTGCCGCTGTTCACCCAGCGGTATAAATGGGTACCAGTAAAAATATACTGGGAAAGTAACCTACGATGGACTTGCGTCCCACCCAGGAGGAGTTGTACTCCTAGTCACTTCACGCTATGGAAACTGGGGATAAGCACCAGCCTGATGAGCCACGAGGCCCGGATGTAAAAAAGACCAAAGGACATTTATTGTAAGCATGCTCGCTGGCCCTGTAAGGCGAATCTGAAATCTGATTGGTTAAAGAAACAGCATCACTTCTAATCTAATTCAAGTTATATTGTACAGTTTCTGAAGGCCCTGAGCAGATTAGATTGACATGGCAGCACATAGAAGCTGAAATCTGATTGGACCAAAAAAAAAAAAAAATCTAACATCCACTGGAAGCAGTACATCCAGGAGACATGTTACGAAAAGAAGAGAAGAGACTGGTGGGAATACATTAATACTATTTAATCAAACAAATACTAGAATTTAAAGTTGTAAATGTAGGTCAGTGCTTCTAATTGTGTTTAGGCCAACAGGGAAGGCTTTACTGACTCTGCTGGCCCACCACTGCCCACATCAGACATGTATCTGCTCATTATATGAAGACGTTATACCTCAGTGCATTTAATACCAACACTTCGTCGTGAACAGTTTCTTCATCACCCCACACACACACACACACACACACACACACACACACACACACACACCTCCCTTTTCATAGTACAACTGCACCCCCCGTGTGAGGATTTATTACTCATTTTTTAATGAAGATTATCATAGCAATAGCACAATTTGATGCGACATATGTGACATACAGTATACGAAGTGTGCAAGCTTTTATTACGTAAAGGTTTCGTTCCTCTTTAAAGCTTAAGATGTGACCACTTTTTTCTTTGACGTGAACTCCGAATAGTCATGTTTTCAGTTCAAAGTCTGTGTCTGATGTTGCCAGAACTAAATGTATGCACTATCTGTTCTCATGAAATGGCTCATTGTTCAGTGATTGGTCTGTTCTGTCAACACATTGGAATGGGTGGAGAATGGCATGAAAATTTCATAACTATAATAACTGTACAGACCAGTACCAGAGTAACTGCACTTAGGCTGGTTGCCAGTAAGCTGCAATAAAGATCATTAGTTTCCATGCGATCCATAAAAACAATGTATAAATACTAATAAATCACTGATTCCCGTCTTTATTTAACTCATGTAAGATGAAAACAGCACAATCACATGACACACACATAACACTACACTAGGGGTCGGGAGGCTTTTTGACAAAGAGAGCCAAAAATAAACGGATATTTTAAAATCTAATCCTCCGAGAGCCATATATATATTTTTTAATATTGAATATAACTAAATTGAAAAAGAAGACCAACAATTATAGAGTATAGTAAGACTCTGAATTTATTTTAAACAACATTGTTATAACGACTATTAATGCGACTTCTGGTTTTGCTGATGGCTTTGTAGTCTGGTTGATATGGGGTGAGGTTCAGCTTCATGCAGGCATTTAGGCTTCCTTCTGTTAGACATGACCGCAGGTTGGTGTTGATGTTTTTCACGTGTGAGAAGGACTGCTCGCGTGTGCATGTGGAGCCAAACATGGTCAATACGGCAAGACTCACGCTGCAGTGTTTGGTATGTGACAGGAAGCGCGTCTTAAGTTTTGGCAATCAGCTGGTCTGCGAGTTGAAGTTTATCCATGTCTGACCATTTGTGTTTTGCTTGCCAGCTCTGCTTGGCTTCATGCAAATGAGAGGATCAAAAATGAAGGAAATTTACCTCTTAACCCAAAAACAATTTGTGCAAGCGGTTACATATAATCCACTAAAATTAGAGTTTCAAGGCATCGGACCCACCCACACACTGGAGTACAGAAAGAATTGGCTCTCCGCTGCACGCCACAGCGACAAGTGGCGTTGAAAGTAGATTTATAGATTAAAATGTGTGAGATTTACTTATCTGTTTTTGTTTTATTTGATGACATTTTTCTGTATTTTTATTTAAAGGACAGCAAAATTATGTATTAGTTATTCTGTTAATACAGGCCACCTGATTTATCTGAGCGCCAGATGCAGTCATCAAAAGAGCCACATCTGGCTCATGAGCCAGAGGTCCCCGACCCCTGCACTACACCATCATACCATAAAGACTTTTTAATCACAGTAGGATTAAAAAGAACTCACTGAGAAACTGACATCCAGCCCATGCCAACCATATGGAATGACAGAAGCGAGTCCACAGTGTTGTACAATAGTAGACAGTGATATTTTCAGGACTATACGTCGCTCCGGAGTACAAGTACCATTGGCCAAAAAATGCGTAATAAAGAATAAGAAATATATATAAGTCGCAAACTCATGGAAACTGTCTACCTTAGCTTGGAAATCTGTTTTGTTTATGTGACACTGTGGTCCTCGCTGATAGAGAGGCGATTGCGTTGCATGAAGCGGTAACACAAAGAAAGTCCTAACGCAAAGTCATTTATATTCATCTCCTTGACAACTACCTGGACGTGGAGACGCAACTGCACTGTTGACAAGCCTCTCCATGCAGCACGTTGCTCCCCCATGTGCGAACTCGCTCCTCTAGCTATGACCATCTAGCTTTTAGCCGGCGATTAGCTTTTCTTGTTTTTTTCATTGCAGTAATAATAATCTACGTTTTTCTACCCTCTTGTTAAAATCTATGTAATAATTTCACTACCTGGATGTGGAGACGCAAGTGCACTGTTGACAAGCCTCTCCTTGCACCACGCTGCTCAAGCACCAGTGTACGAGCTCGTTCCTCTAGCTGTGGCCATCTAGCTTTTAGCCCGCGATTACCTTTTTTTGTTTTATTCATTGCAGTACAATAATCTGCGCTTTTATTTCAAAAAATTTTTTGTTCCATTTATTTTATTATTCTTGTTCCAAAGTATGAAAAAAAGTGTGACTTATAGTCAAGGAAAATACGGATACATTCTCATCACTCACTTATTTGCCAAACCGCATAATCCTACTAGGGTCATGAAGAGGCTGGTGCCTACATTAGCCGACACTGGATGAAAGCAGAAGAGCACACCAGTCCTTTACAAGACAACACCTACATCCATTCACACTCTTACACACCAAGTGTCAATTTGGAAAATCCATTGAGCCTAATGAACATTTCTTTGGACTACAAGAGGAATCCGGTGTACTCAAGGAAACCCTTACAAACACAAGAAGAACATGCAAACTCCACACAGAAACACCGAATCTGAAACTAGGATGCAGGACCTTCATTGAGTATATTCTGTGACAGGATATTATTATTGTGCCAATCACAAGTGGACGATTGGGGATGCTGAGTTCAAATAGCAACAGTCTTTCTGTGGAATCAATAACTGCACATTTAATGTATTTAACTAGTTACCTGACATACTTAAGAGCTTTTAAATGCCCTGTGGGATTACTTAAGAATTCATGATCTGTCCATCTTTGACAAGAACATTACACCAGACTAATATAAGTGAAGCACATCAGACAACTTTATGAAATGGTACTGCTACACACATCAATATGGGTTTGTTAAATATCTCCTTCCAGGTTTAAACTCCCCAGCACATAATCACTGTTCCAGTTCATCCATAAATTCTAAAAGACATGAGACAGAATTTGCGATCTACAATAACAATATTTATCCTTCAATAATATTTAGCTTCAGTTTCTGTGACTTAAAAATATTTTTTTAGTTTTTTAAAAATAGTTTTTTAAAAATATTATATATAACAAAATAGTTAAAAATAGTTTTTTAAAAATATGAATAGAAAAATTTAAAAATAAGGAAATTAAGGAAAAATAGGGAAAAGGTTAAGGAAAAGGCCAATTATGCAAAAAAAAAAAAAAAAAAAAAAAAAAAAAAAAAAAAATCCCAAACAAACAAAAACAACCCAACAAAACTTCTGCATTGTTCTGTGAGGTGCGCATCTGAGTGTGCGTGCGCGTGTCTGTATGTGTGTGTATTTATATTTTATTTACATCTTATGTATTATTTTTGAATATTTAATTGTTATTATAAGCATTTCTAGCTTTCAATATCTATGTATTGATGTTATATACACATACGCATGTGCATATACAGGGAGTCCTCAGTTTGCGATGCTGATCCGTTTTTAAGGTGCAATGTAACCCGATTTTCAGTGTAAGTCGGAACATAACATAAAATATACTGAAAAGTGCTGTACGTACAGTGCTATAATAAAATGTAACAGTTAATGACATAAAAAGTATTAAAAAAAAAGATAAAACAATTTCTTACCATAAGAGTGAAATACAGTAAGGGAGGGAGAGACAGGCTTATTGTGCTGGAGAAGCTGGGGCAGGTGAGCCTGGAGTAGTAGATGCAGCTGAGGTAGAAGGTACAGGATCTGTTGCAGGCCTCTCTCTACCTTCTTAAAATACTGCTCCAGGTTCGACTGGACACAGAGCAACCTCTTCTCATCCAAGATCTCCTTGTAGCATTGCATCAAATCCATGATGCCTCTGGAAACCCTAGTGAACCTTTCCAAGTTGGGATCCTGAGCCTCAAAAGTTGCCAACACTTGCTGCATCTCGCGCGCCCAAAACTAGTTCACATTTGTTTACGTAACCACGTAAGACGTAATGACGCGTAATATTACAGTACCGAGACTGAGCGAAGGGAAGCGACTCCTCGGTCCACAACCACAACACAGCGTATTCTTCCGCCTTGCGCACCTGAAACTAGTTTGCGTTTGTTTACGTAACCGCTTAAGACGTAATGACGCGTAATATTATTTTTAATATTTTTATGGGGGCGCGTTCGTAACCACGAAACGGCGTGGGTCGGGACCGGCGTAAACCGAGGACTCCCTGTACGTCAGTCGGAGGGAGGGTCAATCCTACTTTGTGGAAATCGGCGGTCGGGGGGTGGGGGGTCTCGGTCCCCATTAACTCTGGAACGTGAGGGATCCCTGTATATTATATATTCTGCTAAAAACACTGCCTGAAGGTGTAAGAATGCTGATGCCAAAGAGACAGGACACGTATGCGTTCTTGTATACAACTTAAAAAAAAAAAAAAAAAAAAAAAGTATAAAAAACAAAAAAAACATGTTATCTTTGCTCATATGAGTAAAAACCCTACCATTAAAATGCTGTTCATTTCTAAACAACAGGATATATTTATGCTAAATGATAAGAATCACAATACTTGGTGATCTGAAAAAATGAAGAGTTACACGATACAATAATTTGATATATCGCCCAGCGAGGGTAGGAATGATGTGAGCTGAGGACATTGCATGGGTGGGTCCCTTGTTGCCGAGTTCTGAATATACTGTGTGATTTGTAAAGACTGTATGGAGAGGCCAACTGCAGTAACCAGTAAAGTACATAAAGAAAGCAATTCTACAATTAATAATGAAAACTGTGCAAAGACGAGCGATATTATAGAGGTGGAAGAACGCCGTATTCGAGAGGGACTTGATATGTACAGTAGGCCCTTGACTATTCACGGTTTTGCACCCACAGTTTGAGTATTCGCTGACTGCCGAGCAACTGGCACGTGATTCAAATTCAGCCAATGGCTATCCTCCTTTCTCCTGATTGGTTGAGCTGATGTCCCGCCCCTTTTTCCTCATTCGCACACAAGTTGTCAATGAGCCTCTTTTCTGTGTGTGTTTTAATTACCAGTTAAGCTCTACGATACCACTCAAACGCTATGCGTCTTCTCTGGCTAAGCGATAGAAAACGCTGGATGTCTCGTCTGAAGAAATAAGACTTTCTCCTGAGAAACGACGGTTTTCTCTGAACTGTTGTATTAAAATCTTTTTCAATTATTATTTCAGTACAGTACTTAAGTTCATGTTTATGCTTGAGATTTTATGTTCTGTAGCATGTTTAACAAACGATACCAAAAGGATAAACTTTATTACAGTACTCTTCATGTCCTTTTACATTGAACTTGGAGTGACATCTCCAAGATGGCGCTGCCCAGACGGCAACGTCGCGGAGTTCCCAGAGTCAACTTGTTTCTTTGTTCGTTTTAATTTGTTTTATTTGTTCATGTTTTGCACTATATTCGTCTACGACCGGTCGACTCTACTACAGCTATAAGATCGGAGTATCTTCGGGCGTGTATAACTAAGCACGCTCAACTGGGCTTTTTGTTAGCTGGAGTGCAGCTAGCAATGAGCTAATGCTAGCCGCACCCCAGCTAACAAAAACCCCAGGCGGGAAGGGGCCGAACGACGACTCTGGTGCTTGGGATTGCAGGGGATGAAGGCCGTGTAGCCGGCTGGTGTAATCGCCTCATCGGGTTTACTCTCCTCAAGCCATGTTTCACAGAAACATAGTCCTGTAGATCCCTCTGCGCTGAAATCTGAGCATCAAGCTCGTTCATCTAGTTTTGCAGTGACTGAACATTTTCATGCAGTATGGCCGGAAGTGCTAACCAAGCGCCAGAGACTCTGAGAACTCCACCTGGGCTTATTGTTAGCCAGGGTGCGATTAGCATTGAGCTCCCATAGCATAGCAGCTCACGATACAAGTTGTTGCGTGCTTAGCTGCCCGAAGCTGAAGCGGCCCATAGCTGTAGAAGGGTCGAGCGATCATAGACGAGCATAGTGCAAAACATGAACAAACAAATAAAACTAATTAAAACGAACAAAGAAACAATTTGACTCTGAGAACTCCGCGACATTGCCCTGTAGGCAGCGCCATCTTGGAGACGTCACTCCAAGACGTCACTCCAAGTTCAATGTAAAAGGACATGAAGCGTAATAAAGTTTATCCTTTTGGAATCATTTGTTAAACATGCTACAGAACATAAAATCTCACGCACAAACATTCTCAGAATTAACTTAGGTACTGTACTGGAATAATAATTGAAAAAGACTTTAAAACGAGGGCTTTACAACAGTATATGCTGTATAATGTTTATATTTTATCACCAATAAAAATAAGAGTAAAAATTGAAAAGTTTTTCTTAATCATTACTATATTTTACTACATTAATACTGTATTAATGAGTTAGACTGTCTATAGAATGTGTTTCAGAAGCATATTTTAGCACGATAATAGATATAAAGTATTTTACTTCCAGCTGCTCATTCACGCATGTGACGTCATACATGGGGTTTTACTTCCGGGTACAGAACTCGCGGATTATCTCGATTCACGGGAGGGCTCGGAACCGGACCCCCGCGAATGTCGAGGGCTTACTGTACATTGAAATTTAATTTAAGAGTTAATCGGCTAAACAGCATAGTCAGACTTTTAACAAGAGTGACTGGCTTAACAGGAAGTATGATTTCACCAACAAAAGGATTTGGGGCAACCAGTAAAATTTCAGTTTTTAGAGTATTTTGAAAATCTGTACACTCTGCATGCATTGTTTGCTGGAACAGGTTTTGCTCTCTTTGTTCAACTGAAAGAAAACTGTAATCCAACACCATTACAAAAAAATTCCAGACAAATGTGTATTTTTCACTCAGTTTGGAGAAGAATTACATATGGGTGTGCTGGTAAGGTGTCCACATAATGAGCATCAGCTTTCAAAACTATTCAAATCTTTTGAACTTTTCCACATTTTGTCACATAGCAACCATAATTCTGTTTTATTGAGATATTATGTGACAGACCAACACAAAGGGACATAATTGTTAAGTGGAAGGAAAATTACACATGGTTTAATTTTTTTTTTTTTTTTTTTTTAAACAAATAAAATTTTGAAAATTGTGTTGTACATTTGTTATCCTGGTGCCTGTTGAAAAAAAGCATCCCCACAGCATGATGCTGTCCCCATCATGTTTCACGGTGGGGATGAGCCTAGTTTTCCATCGCGCATAGCAGTTTGCTTGCTTGGTTTAGGAATAAACAATACTGTATTTCAGTTCTGCAAAACTGGCACAGCATCGCATTTTATTTTACGGTTACTATTTTTAGATTATTTGTAGTATGTGCCATACCCGTCTCTGTGAGTGTCATTACTACAAAATGAGTCATTCCTTAAAAATACAGAAAGAAACAGTACCATGTTAGAACGAGTGCATTAATATAAACCAGGGATCACCAACGTGGTGCCCGTGGGCACCGGGTAGCCCGCAAGGACAATATAAGTTGCCCACGGACCTGTTCAGTGATATTTTTAGGACAGGCCGACGGCTCCATAGCGCCACTCCCCATTGAGCTGCATCTATATTTTTTCATATATTTTTAAATCAAATCAATATCTTCACATAGATGAATATCATTATTATTAATAATAACATATAATTAAAGGTAAATTGAGCAAATTTGTTATTTCAGACGTGTGTATAGACCTGGTATTCCTTCGCATTAATTGATACCCAAGAAGTAGCTCTCAGTTTCAAAAAGGTTGGTGACCCCTGATATAAACCATAAAGGAATGAAAGTACACTGCACCTCCATTATGCTGATGTAGTAGGAGAAGGGGGTGACTCGCAACCCTTTGACCATGATGTCAGACAGATGGTATGGATACAGCATCAGGTGTTCCCGGCTATACTTCAGCAGCTCCTCATAATAGCTCCGTTCATCCTTCTTCACGTGTCTGACTGTGGGGGAAAACACAGAGTGTATCAAATGAATCGTAAATCATTACATTTACCTTGCAATATACAAATACCGTATTCGACGTGATAAGCGCCCAGGGCGCTTAAAAAATTGAAGTGGCTGGACACTTATTAAAATGTTACCAGCGAAGTGGAACGGTAAGTGCTTATTACCATCGAGGTGAAAGACATGAATAATAACAGAACAATAAAAGAGTTTTACTGGTACTGTATTTCTACTATTCATTTTGTGGTATCAACCAAGCTACAGTACTTACATGAAAGCTGAAAATAAACAGAAAACAGCACAAAAAAGACCCCTTACCTTCCCTCCCTTTAAACATTTCCTTTAAAAATCGAGCCAATCACTGTCGACTTTAGCATATGGCATGTTTAACCAATCAATACGAACATAAACAAAAGCACATGGCCAGGAACATCTTTAAATTTAGGAAGTTAGTGAGCAGGAGAATCGGGTGAAAATACTAGTTATCACTTTGTGATAAGTCCATATCTGGCTCATCGCTCCATTCATTCAGAGCATCCCATAGTTTTGCTGTAGCAGTTTCTAATGGTTCATCGGTTGTTGGACATTTACCAAGAGAACACAGCAAAATATTTTATTGTTTTTTTTTTTTTTAAAGCACGGCGGAACAATCAAATGTGTTGTTACTGATGAACATTATAGGCATTCCCCAGTGGCAAGAGGTCTTGAAATGCTGTTTTACAGGCAGTGAACGCCTCGTTTTACCGTTACACAGACTGATCGAATAAAATTGGTAAATTTGATCGCCCATTTTGCTCCCAGTACACATGGGCGGTTATTAGACATAAGATCAAAAACATTGGGGGTGCCTATTGGAGCAGGGCCCTTATTACGTCGAATACAGTATATTTTAATTTTTTAATCACACAATGAGGACTATCGGATGTAGTACCCCTACAGGGTTGCCATCTTACCCAGGTTATTTCGGAACCGCAGCTGATTTCGAATACTGTACAGCAAGACCTGCTTGTCATACTCCCTCTGTGAGTTTCCAAGACTCTGAAAATTAGGAACATAGACATATATACATATGCACACACACACACACACACTTTGTATTTTATATATATATGTGTACACACACATACACATTTTTTTATATATACAGTGGAGCCTCGGTACTCGAACTTAATCCGTTCCAGATGGCTGTACGAATTCCGATTTATTCAAATTCCAAATCCGCTTTTCCCATTACAAATAATGTAAATAGTCTTAATCCGTTCCGTCACCTTTTGAACAGAAGTTACTAGTACTGTAACTCATACCATATTTGCAAATTGAGTGAACAAATTATTGAATACAGTACACTACGTTATGGTCTGTGTTGTGAGCGACTCTTTAACTGCACTGTGGTTTTTATTTTAGTGTGTTATGGTCTCTCACAAAAGAGTTGCACGTTGGAGAGGGGTGTGGCTGTCATACGTAGGTGGAGTACTAAATACACACACCTAATTTCACTTAATCACGGGCTATAAAGAGTAGCAGCGCTAATCCCGGTGCGAGAAAATTGTCCCTCTTCCCCGTAAACTCTCTGGCTCTCAACTCCGTGCTCCACCAGTTACCGCTTTAGTTTGATTTCCATGTTTCTCCGTATTTCTAACAGCATGTGTGCAAGTTTGGGCTTGGGAAAAAAATTGGAAAAAATTCCAAGCCAAATGGCTGTCTCTCAAGCAATCTTTTACCAATATTTACAGCAATATCCAATCCTCAAAGTTATATATATATATATATATATATAAACCCCCCCCCCCGCCCCCGAAAAATTTCAACGAATTTATATGACTTAGAAAAATAGTTAATTTAATCTTGGGAAAACCGGAATTTCCGGCATAGGCCTATGATATTCATCTATGAAAACGGGTGCACTTTTTTGTTCACAGGGAAGGCATTAGAGCACAGGGAAATCGTAGTCACTGTTAGAGATGCAGAGAAACACGGAAATCAAACTAAAGTGGGAACTGATGGAGCACGGAGCTGAGAGCCAGAGAGATCACGGGGATTTCTATGTTTCCATGTTGAAATTATTTCTTCCGCGTTTAACCCATCCAAAGTAAGCACACACACACACACACACACACACACACATACACATGGAGCAGTGGACTGCCACACACATTGGGGCTCCTGGAGAGCAGTTGGGGGTTAGGTGACTTTCTCAAGGGCAATAATTTCTTTTCGGGGATTAATACAGTATATTTAAAAAATGAATACAGTGGAACCTCGGTGGTTGAACGACTCTTTAGTCGAACAAATCAGAATTTAAGCAAAAAATATGACGAAAATCTGCCTTCGTGATGGAATGGATCAGAGCCGAGTGTGTTGAACGCTGCTCAGGGTTCAGTACTTTGAACAGCCAATGAGAGAGAGTCTTGTACTGCATATTGTGTTTATTCATTACATCACGGCTACTTTAACCCTTCACCCCAAGTCCTAAGAAAAGCAGCAGTAATTCTACTGGAAAGGAAAAGAGAAAAGTTGTGAGAACGTGAAGAATCAGCCGCGATCAAGAGACAAATAAGGGAAGAACTGCCACACCCCCTCAAAGCAATAACCCCTCCCCATCTCTCCCTCTCCATCCATCCACAGGTGCTGACACATCACAACCGGAAGAGTATGTACTGTAAACAAACACAATAACCCCCGTTATTCACGGGGGGGGTCGCGTTCTGCTCCCTTCTCGCAGATCCTGAAAATCAATGAGTTATTAACGCGGTTTTAAAACCCTATGTATGATATTGTATATGCTAAAATATGCTTGTTAAACACATTCTATAGCCAGTCTTACTCATTAATACAGTAAATAATGCAGTAAAATGTAGTAATGATGAATAAAAACTTTTTAATTTTGTACTGTGATAATAATTATTATTGAATAAAGTGCTTAGGCTCCTTACCAGAAGCTAGAGAAGATGCAGGGCGTTTGAGTGACATCATAGGGCTGAGATAATCATTCAAAACACACGGAAAAAAAATCTACTTCAAAGCAATCACGTTGATAACGTGTGCGAAGGAGGAAAAAAAAAAAGAGGTGTACACATCATCTGCAACCAATCAGCAGGAGGGAGAAACAAAAGCTTTCAGCCCTTTGGCTAAATTTGAATCACGTGCCAGTTACTTCCGGG
>CM045731.1:61641416-61653916 GCA_024760905.1 Plotosus lineatus | reverse complement strand
GAACAGATTAATTTTGTAAGTCGAGGCACCACTGTACTGTATTTGTATGTGCGGAATTACATATTACGTTTTCACTGATGCTGTGCAGCCATGTTGATTTAATTTGACATCACTTGCTGAACTTGGGGGACCTCATAAGCGACGACAACAACTCACATTCCCATGAAGTTGGAATTCCAAGTTTGGGAGTCAAGAATTCTTGAAGAGGCCCTGACCTATCAACAAATGTAGCATATATATTACTTTACTGCTGCAATAGTGAAAGATGAAGGACGTTTAATGAGACATTGTAGAAATTCTGGACATCATTTTCAATTGCATTCGATTTCTAAAGCTTACATTATAAGTCATTCATGAAGAGGTTCTCCTTTAGTGCGGTCTGTGTGAGTGTCAATTCAGCCCCAGTGCATTCCTACAGATGATTATCTTACACAACCTACTAGCCTTATGATATTCAATCTGTCCACACATATATATGTTTGGCTTTCCCTGCAGAGCAGAAACAACATGACACTAACTAATCATGTCCCTAAGTGTAACTGATGAGAGGGGTAACAAGCCAAAGCTCCATCTGCTGCTCATAATTAGATAATACTTTGTTAATTTCAATCTTAATGCGTGATGGATAATTTCACAACTGACGTGTCATATGTGTCTCACTGGTGTTTCATTTACAGATACATAGAGTATCTAGAGTAAAGTAAAGGTAAAAGACATTTTAAACATAGGTAAAGTATCCCATAAATGTAGAGGTAACTCATTAAATAATTTTTTTTAAAAACTAACTTAAATTAAAACTGTATCTTTACCTTTTCCTGGACTTGTCCATTTCCTGTTCTCCCTTTGCTTGTATAGGTTTCCTCCGGGTGCTCGGATTTTCTCCAAGAAACCAAAGACATGCACATTAGGCTAATAGGCTGTTCCAAATTCCCCTAAGTCTGAGTGTTAATGTTGTGTGTGTTGCCCTGTGATGGTCTTTTGAGCTGTTCGGGTTGTACCATGCCTTCACCCAATGTTGCTATGATAGGCTCCAGCATCCCCATGACCCTAATAGATTTAAGTGTTTCAGCAAACAAGTTGAAAAAAAAAAGCTGGTTCTGTTGACTAACATCAGCTTATCTTGTACAGGGATCATTGGCATCCACATGCAGGAGTAAGCAAACAGTGTCATAAAGATATTGTGATCATGTCTATTTTAATCAGGAAGTGCTTCCAGAGGACTGGACAACCACAGCCAATGTGATCAGGGAGACCGGTAGGAGAGTACTTGGTGTGTCCTCTGGAAGGAAAGTGGATAAGGAAACTTGGTGGTGGAATGAGGAAGTGCAGGAGTGTGTACAAAAGAAGAGGTTAGCCAAGAAGAAGTGGGACATTGAGAGGACCGAAGAGAGTAAACAGGAGTACAGGGAGACAGCGTAAGGCGAAGGTAGCAGTGTCAAAGGCCAAACAGAGGGCGTATGATGACTTGTATGATAGGTTGAACAGTAAGGAGGGAGAAAATGATCTATACAGGTTAGCACAGCAGAGAAATAGAGATGGGAAAGACGTGCAGCAAGTTAGGAGTGATAAAGGACAGAGAGGGAAATGTATTGACTGATGACAGAAGTGTGCTGGGAAGATGGAAAGAGTACTTTGAAGAGCTGATGAATGAGGAAAATGAGAGAGAAAAAGAGTAGAAGGGTGACAGTTGAGGAGCAGGAAGTAGCAAAGATTAGTAAAGGAGAAGGGAGGGGGGCATTGAAGAGGATGAAGGGGGGAAAGGGAGTTGGCCCTGATGACATACCAGTTGAGGTATGGAAGTGTCTAGGGAGGTAGCAGTAGATTTTCTGACAAGAATATTCAACAAGGTCTTAGAAAGTGAGCAGATGCCAGAGGAATGGAGGAGAAGTGTGCTTGTGCCCATTTTTAAGAACAAGGGAGATGTACAGAGTCGTGGCAACTACAGAGGGATAAAGTTGATGAGCCATACAATGAAGCTATGGGAAAGAATAGTGGAAGCAAGACTAAGGGCAGAGGTCAGCATTTGTGAACAACAGTTTGGTTTCATGCCAAGAAAGAGCACCACAGATGCAGTGTTTGCTTTGAGGATGTTAATAGAGAAGTACAGAGAAGGTCAGAAGGAGCTGCATTGTGCCTTTGTGGATCTGGAGAAAGCAGATGACAGGGTGCCGAGAGAAGAACTGTGGAATTGTATGAGGAAGTCTGGAGTGACAGAGAAGTATGTTAGAGTGGTGCAGGACATGTATGAGAGATGTAAGACAGTGGTGAGGTGTGCTGTCGGTGTGACAGAAGAGTTCAAGGTGGAGGTGGGACTGCATCAAGGGTCAGCTCTCAGCCCCTTCTTGTTTGCTATGGTGATGGGCAGGCTGACAGACGAGGTTAGACAAGAATCTCCATGGACTATGATGTTTGCAGATGATACAACATTGTTGGCCTCAACACCGTCTTGTACATGTTTCCTTTCATTCTTGTCGATACCCTCCTATCACACATGGAGAGTGGAGAGTGTGGAAAAGAGGTGAAGGAGCGTGTGCAGGTAGGTTGGAATGGTTGGAGAAAAGTGTCCGGTGTGATGTGTGATAGGAGGGTATCGGCAAGAATGAAAGGAAAAGTGTACAAGACGGTGTTGAGGCCAACGATGTTGTATGGTTTAGAGACAGTGGCCCTGGGGAAAAGACAGGAGGCAGAGCTGTAGGTAGCAGAGATGAAAATGTTGAGGTTCTCTTTGGGAGTAACGAGGATGGATAGGATTAGGAATTTAGGAATTAGGAACGTTTTGGAGACAAAGTCAGAGAGGCTAGATTGAGATGGTTTGGACATGTACAGAGGAGGGATAGTGAGTATATTGATAATAGGATGCTGAGGCTGGAACTACCAGGCAGAAGGCCTAGAGGAAGACCAAAGAGACGATTCATGGATGTGGTGAAGGAGGACATGAAGGTCGTTGGTGTAAGAGAAGAAGATGCAAAGAATAGGGTGAGATGGAGGCAGATGATTCGCTGTGGCGACCCCTGAAGGGAAAAGCCGAAAGGAAAAGAAGTTTCTTCTTTATTATGCTTTTTTTTTTTGGCCAATACAACTTATGTATAGTCCGGAAAAAATGGTAATATGATTATTACTGCTCAGATGGTTACTGGTACAGATGGTTTGGACATGTACAGAGGAGGGATAGAGAGTATATTGGTAGTAGGATGCTGAGCTTGTAACTACCAGGCAGAAGGCCTAGAGGAAGACCAAAGAGACGATTCATGGATGTGGTGAAGGAGGACATGAAGGTCGTTGGTGTAAGAGAAGAAGATGCAAAGGATAGGGTGAGATGGAGGCAGATGAGTCGCTGTGGCGACCCCTGAAGGGAACAGCCGAAAGGAAAAGAAGAAGAAGAAGAAGAAGACCCTCCTATCACACATCACTCCGGACACTTTTCTCCAATCTGCCTGCACACGCTTCTTCACCTCTTTTCCACACTCTCCACTGCTCTGGATTGTTGACCCTAAGTACTTAAAATCCTCCGCCTTCCTTATCTCTGCTCCCTGTAACCTCACCGTTCCTCTTGGGTCCTTGTCATTCACACACATGTATTCTGTTTTACTGAGGCTAACCTTCATTCCCCTCCTTTTCAGGGCATACCTCCACCTCTCTAGATTTTATAAATTTCTATATCCAACAGTCTTTCCTTATCACAGACCCTTGGTAACCACATCAGGCAGTTGCTATGGAGCATATCATAGAAACAGTAAAATAATTCATTCATTTTGTGAACCGCTTAATCCTAATTAGGGTCATGGAGAGGCTGGCACCCATCTCAGCCGACTCGTGGATAGGCCAGACTACACCCTGGACAGCTCACCAAGCCATCGCAGGGTTCAAGTAAAATCATTTTTAAATAAATTACATAAGTTTTTAAAACAATATTTCAGAAAAATCAAATATCAAATCAACCCTGAAAGGTGGCCCAGGACCCTAACATGCAGCACAGGGTTCCTACATTTACCTGATGGGGTTTATTTTGTAATAATGGCTGTCTCACTGTACATTGAAATTCCAGGTTCACCCCTATTAAATATTTGAATTATTCCACAGGGTGCTTTATTAGCGGGCACCGGTGGCGGTAGGTTGTTGGATTACTGACCTCAAGGTCGGTGGTTTAAGCCCTGCTATCTGCACTCTTGTCCCCACAGTGCAGCTAACTGAATTTTCAAATGCTGGCCAGGTCTTTCACCCTCTATGTTGAGAGGCATGTAAGGGAACCATTGCTGACTTTCATAGCGGTCGGCTGCATAGCAGTCAGCTTGTTCTTGGATGTCCAGGATGTACTCCACCCAGGGTTGGCTGAGATGGGTGCCAGCCTCACTGTGACCATGATCAGGATTCAGTGGTTCTGAAAATGAATGGATGGATGTTTTACCAGTTAAATATCTTCAAGAATATGTGGAGAAGAAAAGTATGTCTGGTCATGTTTTTCTTTTTTTAATGACATTCTTGTAATATGACAATAGAACAATCATCAATTTATAGATTAAAAGTCTCTTTAATGTCGGATGATAGTTCACCGAATTTGTTTTGTTGTTAATTCATTATATAAAATCTAGCCCATGACATTAAAGAAACCTTATAAAAGTTTGTAAAAGTATTGTAGTGTGAGATGGGAGAGTACAGTTGTGGCTCATCACGACCAAATAAATCTTAATTAGATTTTTTAATATACTGTATGAATCCCATAATGGAAATGATTTCCTCTGCACTTAACCCATCCAAAGGGAGCAAACACACACACACACACACACACACACACACACACACACCCTTGGAGCAGTGGGATGAAAACGTACATTGGGGGCCCCCAGAGAGCAGTTTTGGGTTAGCGGCCTTGCTCAAGGGTACTTCAGCCATTTTTGTGGAGAAAGGGAAGGTGCTGCTCACTCCTCGACCACCGCCATGACACTCAGGAATTAAACCAGCAACCTTTCAGTCGCAAAGCCACTTCTCTAACCCATTAGGCTATAGCTGCCCCCAAAATCCACCAAATGGATTATTTTGAGGGTGGCATAGAACGTTTACCTCCGGGCAAGAGGGTCCTATGTAAGCGTTCCATGCTCAGTGTTTCAGTTTGGAGTTTGTGCATGTTCTCCCCGTACTTGTATGGGTTTCCTCCAGGTATTATGGTCTGCCACAATGTAAAGACATGCACATTAGGTTCATCTGCCCCTAGGTGCACTCATAAAAGGTTGTGTGTGCCGGCGTTGCAATGAACTGGTGAGCCATTCAAGGTGTACCCCATCTTTGATGTGTCGGCTGAGATAAGCTCCACCCTCAATGTGACCCTAATAGAATTAAGTGAGTGAGTGAGTGAGTGGGTGTGTGACCTTTTTGAGACAAACAGAATTCACTTTAAAAGTCTTGTGAACAGATGAAATAAGTTTGAGATACAGTACCCTGTATTTCTGGACAGCATGGTTTCGTAGCGGTTAGCATGTCGACTTCACAGCAAGAAGGTCCTGGTTGCGATTCCTTCCTAGCTCAGGAGTTTCTTTGTGGAGTCTGCATGTTCTTGCCATGCTTGTGTGGGTTTTCTCTGGGAACTCTGGTTTCCTCCCATAGTCCAAAAACATGCACAGTAGGTTACTTGACTGTTCTTCAGGTGTGAGTGTGAGTGTGATTCCTGGTGAGCTGTCCAGGGTGTACCCCACACTCGCTCAGAGTTGGCTGAGATGGGCACCAGCCTCAGCGTGACCCTGATAAAGTTTAAGCAGTTCAGAAAATGAATAATTGAATCTACTTTTTTTTCATATATTTACCATACTTTGTCTGATTTTAAGAATTTTTGTGTCAAAGCTGAAAGTGTGTACAGTGTATTCCTCTACATAAACTCAATCCATTTCTTTTGTTGATGGGTCATATTTGTCTCACTTTGATTTAATTTAATAAATTATTTTAATGTGTCATTTGTAAGCTACAAGGTTTAAATGTAACCGTTGGCATCGAGAGCTTATTTTCTTACAAAGGTGTTGCCTCTGCAACTCAGCAATCAAATACATGGTCAGTTAGTTGGTCATTATTTTATAATTGAGACCAAACCCTAATCGCATGGGCCACATTGTGTTTACTTCTTCATCTCACAGTGGAGTCTGACTGCGCTGAAGGATTTGAATCATTTATTGGACTCTTGGCGGCACGGTGGCGTAGTGGTTAGCACGTCCACCTCACAGCAAGAAGGCCTGGGTTTGATTCCCGGCCTGGGCGTTTCTGTGTGAAGTTTGCATGTTGTCCCCGTGCTTGCGTGGGTTTCCTCCGGGTGCTCCGGTTTCCTCCCACAATCCAAAGACATGCACAGTAAGTAGTTAATTGGCCGTTCTAAATTGCACGTAGGTTCGCATCGTGCAGAAGGCAATGGCAAGCCACTGCACTAATCCTGCCAAGAAAAACCTCCATGAAGATGATAACTGGGGCGTTATCTTTCATGGCGGGTCGCCAATGGTCGTCCTATGACTCAGGCACTAGATAGATAGATTGGACTCTTGGACCCCAGAATTGGGAAGCAGCCTCAGTGAGACCAGATGCATGGAGAGTCCCAAATGTCTACCCAAGTTTTCTTCCAAACCGAGCTTCAATATACTGTAAATCAACACAACAAGTCTTTCTCATTAATGTAAATGTCATGTGAAGCCTTTTGAAAATGTCAAAAAAAATTTTTAATGCCTTTACTGAGAATGATGAGTGAATGAAAATCCGCCGTCGTCTTCCTCACGTCCCCACTTTAGAGACAAACCAAGCTAACCAGGCATATATACTCAGCTGTTCGCCTTCCTCAGCCCAGCCATCAGCACATCTCTATATTTACCAGCTTCCTGAGTTACACAAGACTATGGAGGGGCGTTAACAAACGCCTGGATCTTGATGACTCTCCCCCAAGCGAAGCAAAGCCCTCCTTCCCTGTAATAGTAAACATACAAAGCACATGGTGTGGGAAAGCACTAGCCAGTGTGGGAACAAACAAGGAGAGGGTCAAAGGCACAGATGAGTCTGGTCTCCAAAACTATTCTGGGAACCTGGAATGTCTGCAGCAACCTCATGGCAAACTCTGAACAGCTTTCTGGATTTCCACGTGTGTCTGCCACTAACTTTATTTACTAAGAGTTACACGCTGGAGAACTGTCTCAGGGCACGAATGCGGCTGAAGTGTACGTGATTTTAAACAGATCCTTCAGAACAGACGAGGTAAGCGCAAATCACACGTGGCTTTACTTGGCTGATGCTACACAGAGTTCTGAACTGCCAGCCTTCAGTTGAGCTCTTCAAATCCGATTTGACTGTAAATTATATGCGCACGGTGTTTTTATTCTGAACATCTAAAGGGATTTATCACAATCCTCTCCTGTAATATTGACGGGAGCCCTTCATGTTATTTTTAGGAACATCTTAATTATATGATGTTTCCCGAGAATGAATTGTAGAGAACGGGGTTTATTTGCTTCATGAACATCCATGTTTGGTTTTGTTTGTTTTTGTTTTTGTGTTTTATTTATTTATTTATTTAATTGGGATATCTTTCTGTTAGAGACATTAATTTAATTTCTGACATAGCATTGAAATAAATATTTCAACTCCCTTTTGGGATCTTGGGATCCGACGTAAAAACCTATGCTAAATCAAACATACGAATCAGGTGATCCTCTGTGGCGGCCCCTGAGAAAGGGAAAAGCCGAAAGGAAAAGAAGACGAGGGATCAGTTCACTTAATTCTCAGAGTGTTGAACTGCTGACCTATTTGCACAGTGTAGGTGTTAATTCAACACTTAATGTTATGCTGACTACTATCTTACATCCGCGCTATTAGGGGTAAGTTAGCATCATGACACGTACATTTGACACCAGAGCGCACTCTTTACTATTGTAAAACGGCATCTCTTTAAAAAAAATTAATTGCTGCTCAACAAAGAGCAACAGTTCACAATAAAAACCTATTTATCTATACCTTTATTTTTAAATAATTCTTATTTGATTTTGAAACAGGCTTTTTCGTTTGACAAAGCTGGGGAACGCCATCGGTCATTCTCTTTCGTCACACTCTTAGTAATGGTAGTTAATAATACCCAATAATGATTAACCTCTTAAAATATCTTCCAGTGTTGGCTGTGTGATATGGGGAATTAAAATTGGTAGCTGTCTCTGGGGCAATTGGATGACTCCAAGCCAATAATAGCTTCACCAAATTCCCATGTCTAAACAGTGAGAGTGTCAAGGGCAAATCCATCAAGGGGTTGGACTCAGCTGGAAAGTGACATATCCAAGTTGTTCAAATGGATTTTGTTAGCAAACAGGGCCTGCAAGCATTACATGAATGTTGATGATTCAAAAGAGGACATATTGCTTATCATGCAACAGAACCAGGCAAGGGAAATACATTTTTAAATTCTGTAGCACCACCTTTAGCCTTGATTACAGCACATAATCACCAAGCTAGTGTTGCTTCAGTTGGTCGAGTAGAGGCCCAGCAACATTATGATGCAATGCCCTAAAGTCAGCAAATCACATACATAAGCATTACATAAGCAGGTTATCACTTCATGTTGTTGAGTTTGAAACAATACCATGGTTCCGGCACATCAGTATGGCACATGGCTGTATGGGTACCTGGCTAAACTTTCAGGTGTAATGGGTTAGAAACAGAATGTTGTTTGGTCACACCCCACTATACCCAAACTGCCACTTCTGTGTCCTTGAGCTGAATGTAAATCTTGTTGAATAAATGGATCTCCAAATTTCCAGGAAATGTAATTTCTCATATTCTGCCTCTCATTCAGAATGGCCTATTCATCTCATGAGCACCTTCCATTCAAAGACCAAGAACTCCCAGTCCAAATGTTGTGCCAGTTGAACTGTCTCAGGCATGAGCGGATCTTCACCGACGTGCTCCTCTGCACTGAAGATGTGGAGATCCCATGCCACAGGAACGTTCTCGTTTCTAGCAGTCCTTATTTCCGTGCTATGTTCTGCAGCAACTTTCGTGAGAGTGGTCAGACGAGGGTGGATCTAAAGGGCATCAGTTCTGAGATCATGAATGGTGTCGTAGACTACGTCTACACTGGAACCATTACTATAAGCATGGATATAGTGCTGCCTCTGATGCAAGCTGCATCCATGTTGCACTACACAAGGCTTTTTGAGGCCTGCTCAGGCTTCTTACAGCAGCAGCTAAACCCAGACAACTGCTTGAGCATGATTCGCCTCTCAGAGATCCTGCACTGTGACAGTTTGAGAGACCGGGCGAAGGAGATGGCTGTGCGCTGTTTCTCAGATGTGGCTGCCTCAGAGGACTTTTGCGAACTTTCTCTGCCTGAGTTAATGTGTTACCTGGAAGATGACAGGCTTTGTGCTGAGGAAGAGCAGGTGTTTGAAACACTCCTGGCCTGGATCCACCATGATCCTTTCTCTCGGCGTGGTGCTATCCATGATCTTTTCAAGAAGGTGCGCTTACGCTACATCCATCCCACCTACCTCTTCCAGTTCATAGCCAATGATCCACTTGTCCAATCCTCATCCCTTTGCACAGAGATCATTGAATCTGTGCGACGACTGATGCTTTCTGTTAGCACCAAATGCACTCGTGAGTTAAAGCCTCTCTGGACCACACCTCGTCGCTACACCTGCCAGGAGACTTTAGTTGTTGTAGGGGGTCGCAAGAATAATGAGCAGACATCACGAGAAGCGCTGTTCTATGATGAGCGCACCCAGCGTTGGCAGTGGCTGGCCAAATTACCCCTGCGCTTATACAAAGCTGCTTATGTCTGCATACATAGTATTCTGTACGTTGTCGGTGGTCTTAGCCTCAGTATGGCATCAGGAGACAGCACAGTTAGTGCCACGGTCTATACCCTCTCACTCAAGACCAACCAGTGGAGAACAGCTGAACCTATGCTTGAACCACGTTATGCTCATCAGAGTGTTTCCTACTTACATTTCATCTATGTTCTTGGAGGCATAGGGGCCAACAAACAGATCTCCAACACAGTGGAGCGCTACAACAGCATGTTCAACCAGTGGGATTCCATGGCCCCAATGCCTACAGCAGCACTCCATCCAGCAGTGGCTGCCAATGACCAGAGAATCTATGTGTTCGGAGGTGAGGACTCCATGCAGAATCCAGTGAGATTAATACAGGTAATTAGCCTGTTTGATTTCCCATAGGTGGCATGGCGTTGTAGTAGTTAGCACGTCCACCTCACAGCAAGAAGGTCCTGGGTTCGAGTCCCAGGTTTATAGGTTCTCCAAGTAGTCCAGTTTCCTTCCGCAGTGCAAAGACCTCTCTATTACCCCTCACATTAGACTAATTAGCCGTTTCAAATTGCCTGGGCCCGAGTGTGAATTGTTTTGTGTGTGTGTGTGTGTGAGTGAGTGTGTTGGCCCAACAATGATCTGATCTGGCGAATTGTTCAGGATTTATCTCATCTTTGCCCAGAATCAGCTGGAATAGGCTCCAGCCTCCCTACAACCATAGTAGGATTAAGTGGCTCAATAAACCAGGGAATAAGTACTGAATTCTCTTTACAAGACAAATGTTGTTTATCTTTGCAAGGTTTATCACATTTCACGCAACCAGTGGTTGAAAATGGAAACCAGGACAGTGAAGAACGTCTGTGCACCTGCTGCTGTCATAGAAGACAAGATCTACATAATTGGAGGTGAACATGGCAGAAAATTGTATTGCATCATTGCAAACAATGGTCCTGTTTACTGACTTGACTTTTTTTATCCAATAAAGGGTACACAAGAAGGATGATCGCTTATGACACCAAAGCCAACAAGTTTGTTAAATGTGAGAACATGAGGGAAAGGCGGATGCATCACTCAGCTACCGTCATCAACAACAAACTCTATGTGACAGGAGGGCGTTTCTTAAACAGCCATGACATCATTGAGGACTCTGATTGCTTTGAGTGCTATGACCCTAAAACTGATGTCTGGACATCTACAGGGTCTTTACCGTACAAGTTGTTTGATCATGGGTCTCTGGCTTTGGTCTGTGTCTCCAATCGACCCAATCCACCATGACGTAAGAAACTGGACTAGTTCAATATTTGGGAATCTGGGTGGCTCCACTGTCCAAAAAACATCTCATCTTTGGTTCCATAACTAAGGCTATAGAACACCTGTTTTGTGAAATGTCTCATCTGTGGCTTTTGATGGTATACACAGATAAGTGAAAGTTTGTGGAGTGGATTCCTGGGCTGGTACTCAGGAACCAGATCACAACATCAGCCGATATGAGCCAACGCCGCACATTCAAAAGCTTTCAATCTCCATCTTATCCTTTGAGAGGGCCATCATTATCACTATACTCGAGATAAATATTTAAGATGCATAACCACAGGAACTTTCCCTGTTCGCACATTGTAATGTACTGTAATGCCAAACAGAACCCTGTTTGACATCACTTTAAAAAAAACCCACATTCCTTCAGAGTGCAGAGGAGAACTACAAGCAGCTGAACTGTTAAACAGTTTTTCTCAGTCTCCCTCTGTTAAAGACAAACTGCTGATATGCTGCACTTGCATGTATTTGCATGCCTTCCATTGACTGTGAAACTCTTTGTTTACTTAAGAATAAGACCTTGTCTTTTAAGTTCTGCAAAAAAAAAAAAAAAAATGGCTGTGAACAACCGAAGAAAAGCACTAGACCGTAGTTCTGTGAAGATATTCAATAAGACTTGAATTGTTTTGCAGGGTGGTGTAATGCTTCTCACGTCTGCCTCACAGCAAGAAGTGCTCTGGGTTCGAATCCTGGGCGTGGCGAGGGAATTTCAATAACAGTTGCATCAGATTAAATGCCTGTTCTAACGTGCCTGTATGTATGAATGTAAATGATCATATGTGTTGGTCCTGTAATGGTCTGGTGAGCTGTTTGGGTTGTACCTTGGGTGTATCTTCACCCAGTGTCGACTGAGATCGGCTCCAGAATCAATGTAATGGGATTTTTTAAATGGTTTGGTGTGAGAGTGACATGAACATAAATGTGATTTATCATAATATTATAATATGTGTCTATAACCCAATATAAGATCAACCTCAATGTTCTGTTTTTTAATGCAAATTTAGAAAAAATTGTAAATCAGGATATTACTGTACTACTGTTATTAAGTAATAAAAAAAAAATACAGTAGAGCTGCACAAATGACATTAACTCGAAGCATTGAGATATTTCTTATATATACTGTAAGCTTACCTTTCCTTTGGAAAATGTTCTATTCCTTACTGATCCAAATCCATGAAATCAAATTACTGTTGCATCTGCATACACTGCCATGAATGTCATTCCTGAATTAAAATAAACATTTCACTGGACTTACTTCAAGAGAAAAGTGTGAATTAAATAATCAAATATTTTAACATTTACAGTTACCAAATATAAACACAATTACACTATAAAACATGATAATTATTCCAAGTACCATAACCTGCATTCCATTTTCATTCAACCCTTAATGTGCTGACTGATTGAGCGGCC
>CM045731.1:61501416-61636416 GCA_024760905.1 Plotosus lineatus | reverse complement strand
TAGTTGACAATGAAGATCTATCATCATTCCTTACAGAATGCAGAGGTCTGACCGGTTTAATGCTTCATTCATAGACTGAAGGCCTGCTCACTAACCAACAGGAGATGGCGCTTTCTCACTGCAAAAATACATAGAATTCTCTATACGAAAGGAGTAAGTCAGGTCTCAATTGAGCCCTGCACAGTTGTGTGACTGACAGAATACCATAAAATGCTCTGGAAAACAGCATAGTCATTTGGTCATTCTTTTTTTGACCTCTCTTACTAACCAGCATTTTCATGTACAAGAGTTTACCACATAACCTCTATCCATATCCATGGAAAGAGAGACGGGTATGAACAGTGGCGGTGAACACAAGGGAGTCACCGGTCAAGCACTCAGAATATAGAGGGAACAGAAACTTCATAATAAAAATCTATAAGGAAAGAAATATTTAATTCAACCTTTATTTTTAACCTTAGTGTGATCTAATTCAAAAGAAAGGTGATGTGGGCTTTTTACACCCGAGCCTAGTGGCTCATCAGGCCGGTGCTTATCCCCGGTTTCTGTAACGTGAAGCGACCAGGAATTCAACTCCTCCTGGATGGGACTCTGGTCCATCACAGGTTACCTTCTCAGTATATTTTTACTGGTACCCATTTACATTGCTGGGTGAACAGAGGCACACTTGTGGTTGAGACCTTGCCCAGGGGTCTTAGCACAGTGGGGGGTCTAACTGGGATTTGAACACACAACCTTCCGATCATGAATGCAGCACCCTAACCACTACGCCATCTGGCCCACGGGCCAAATTGAAAAATGAAAGTTCTGCTGTTGATGCACCTGTTCTTGACAATGCTGATGATGTTGGGTGTGATGCAGTGCTTGTCAATTATTTTCTGTCACGCCCCCTAGGAAGAGGAAGACATGTTGCAACCCCCCTCCCCATATAAATAGTGTTATTTGTCTAAAAATTGTTATAAGTAATCCTCTGCATAACACTGTATCCTTATTAACATAATAAATCTCGATTATCATTATGGAATACAAAAACATGAAGAAATATAGATCAACTTCCAACAAAGAATATCTTTGTTAACAATGTTTTAGTCTTTAAACAAACTAATTTAAAGTGCATCAATTTGCCTGAAATGAAAAAAGTATCCTTATTTAAACTGTCAACATGTTGTTAGTGTTTAATGTTGTTAGTGCTTATGCCCCACAGGCAGGATGTGAGCTAGAAGAGAAGGAGAGATTCTGGAGGGAGTTAGATGAAGTGATGCAGAGTATCCCCAGAGGTGAAAGACTGGTCATTGGGGCAGACTTCAATGGACATGTCGGTGCAGGCAACAGAGGGAACAAGGAAGTGATGGGCAGGTTTGGTATCCAGGACAGGAACGCAGAAGGACAGTTGTTGATAGATTTTGCAAAAAGGATGGAAATGGCTGTGGTAAATACTTTCTTCCAGAAGAGACAGGAGCATATGGTGACTTATAAAAGCGGAGGTAGGAGCACACAGGTAGACTACATCATGTGCAGGCGATGTAATTTGCAAAAAGTCAGTGACTGCAAAGTAGTAGCGGGTGAGAGTGTTGCCAAACAGCATAAGATGGTGGTGTGCAGGATGACGCTGATGGTGAGGAAGGTGAAGAAGGCAAAGGCAGAGCAGAAGACAAAGTGGTGGAAGCTGAAAAAGGAAGAGTGTTGGGTTGTCTTCAAGGAGGAGTTGAAACAGGCTTTGCGTGGTCAGGAAATGCTTCCAGATGACTGGACAACCACAGCCAATGTGATCAGGGACACAGGTAGGAGAGTACTTGGTGTGTCCTCTGAAAGGAAAGTAGATAAGAAGACTTCGTGGTGGAATGAGGACGTGCAGGAGTGTGTACAAAGAAAGAGGTTAGCTAAGAAGAAGTGGGACATTGAGAGGACCGAAGAGAGTAAACAGGAGTACAGGGAGACACAGTATAAGGCGAAGGTAGCGGTGTCAAAGGCCAAACAGAGGGCGTATGATGACTTGTATGCTCGGTTGGAAAGTAAAGAGGGAGAAAATTATTTATACAGGTTGGCACAGCAGAGAAATGGAGATGGAAAGGACGTGCAGCAAGTTAGAGTGATTAAGGACAGAGAGGGAAATGTATTGACTGATGACAGAAGTGTGCTGGGAAGATGGAAAGAGTACTTTGAAGAGCTGATGAATGAGGAAAATGAGAGAGAAAAAAGAGTAGAAGAGGTGACCGTCGAGGACCAGGAAGTAGCAAAGATTAATAAGGGTGAAGTGAGGAGGGCATTGAAGAGGATGAAGAATGGAAAAGCAGTTGGTCCTGACGACATACCGGTGGAGGTATGGAAGTGTCTAGGAGTGGTAGCAGTAGATTTCCTGACAAGAACATTCAACAAGGTCTGAGAGAGTGAGAGGATGCCAGAGGAATGGAGAAGAAGTGTGATGGTGCCCATTTTAAGAACAAGGGAGATGTAGAGAGTTGTGGCAACTACAGAGGGATAAAGTTGATGAGCCATACGATGAAGTTATGGGACAGAATAGTGGAAGCTAGACTAAGGGCAGAGGTCAGCATTTGTGAACAACAGTTTGGTTTCATGCCAAGAAAGAGCACCACAGATGCAGTGTTTGCCTTGAGGATGTTAATAGAGAAGTACAGAGAAGGTCAGAAGGAGCTGCATTGTGCCTTTGTGGATCTGGAGAAAGCATATGACAGGGTGCCGAAAGAGGAATTGTGGTATCGCATGAAGAAGTCTGGAGTGGCAGATAAGTATGTTAGAGTGGTGCAGGACATGTATGAGAGATGTAAGACAGTGGTGAGGTGTGCTTGTCAGTGTGACAGAAGGTGGAGGTGGGACTGCATCAAGGGTCAGCTCTCAGCCCCTTCTTGTTTGCTCTGGTGATGGACAGGCTGACAGATGAGGTTAGACAAGAATCGCCATGGACTATGATGTTTGCAGATGACATCGTGATCTGTAGTCTTCTTTTCCTTTCGGCTGTTCCCTTCAGGGGTCGCCACAGCGAATCATCTGCCTCCATCTCACCCTATCCTTTGCATCTTCTTCTCTTATACCAGCTACCTTCATGTCGTGCTTCACTACATCCATGAATCGTCTCTTTGGTCTTCCTCTGGGCCTTCTGCCTCGTAGTTCCAACCTCAGCATCCTACTACTAATATACTCACTATCCGTCCTCTGTACATGTCCAAACCATCTCAATCTCGCCTCTCTGACTTTGTCTCCAAAACGTCTTACATGTGCTGCCCCTCTGATGTGCTCATTCCTGATCCTATCCATCCTCGTTACTCCCAAAGAGAACCTCAACATTTTCATCTCTGCTACCTCCAGCTCCGCCTCCTGTCTTTTCCCCAGGGCCACTGTTTCTAAACCATACAACATCGTTGGCCTTACCACCGTCTTGTACACTTTTCCTTTCATTCTTGCCGATACCTTCCTATCACACATCACTCCGGACACTTTTCTCCAACCATTCCAATCTGCCTGCACATGCTTCTTCACCTCTTTTTCCATTGCTCTGGATTGTTGACCCTAAGTACTTAAAATCCTCCCCCTTCCTTATCTCTTCTCCCTGTAACCTCACCGTTCCTCTTGGGTCCTTGTCATTCACACTCATCTATTCTGTTTTACTGAGGCTAACCTTCATTCCTCTCCTTTCCAGGGCATACCTCCACCTCTCTAGATTTTCCTGCACTTGTTCTCTGCTCTCACTACAGATCACAAATAATTATGTTCAGTTATGCACTCAATACTTGGTCGGGAATCCTTTTGCAGAAATGACTGCTTCAATGCGGCGTGGCATGGAGGCAATCAGCCTGTGGCACTGCTGAGGTGGTATGGAGGCCCAGGATGCTTCGATAGCGGCCTTAAGCTCATCCACAGTGTTGGGTCTGGTGTCTCTCAACCTTCTCTTCACAATATCCCACAGATTCTCTATGGCGTTCCGGTCAGGAGAGTTGGCAGGCCAATTGAGCACAGTAATACCATGGTCAGTAAACCATTTAGCAGTGGTTTTGGCACTGTGAGCAGGTGCCAGGTCGTGCTGAAAAATGAAAATCTTCATCTCCATAAAGCTTTTCAGCAGATGGAAGCATGAAGTGCTCCAAAATCTCCTGATAGCTAGCTGCATTGACCCTGCCCTTGATAAAACACAGTGGACCAACACCAGCAGCTGACATGGCACCCCAGACCATCACTGACTGTGGGTACTTGACACTGGACTTCAGGCATTTTGGCATTTCCTTCTCCCCAGTCTTCCTCCAGACTCTGGCACCTTGATTTCCGAATGACATGCAAAATTTGCTTTCATCCGAAAACAGTACTTTGGACCACTGAGCAACAGTCCAGTGCTGCTTCTCTGTAGCCCAGGTCAGGCACTTCTGCCACTGTTTCTGGTTCAAAAGTGGCTTGACCTGGGGAATGCGGCCACCCCGCTGGCCTCCCATTGGCTATTATGGAGCTCCCATAATGCTGTTCGTGTAAAGGACATAGTTACTGTTGTTTCATGCTTTATTTCTTGACTCAGGCTTTTAACCTTCCATAAACATTTGTAAGATTATAACTCTGCTAAGAAAACATGGGCAACACACGCACGCAAAGACAAGCGCACATACACATACACATGCGCACACGAACACACGTGCGTGTGATTTCCGGTGCAAGAGAGAAGAAACGAACTTGTGGCATGCGGTTGAGTGATATCGCAAAGGAATATGGTCAAAACTCGTCTACCATCGGTATGATATTGAAGCAGAAGGAGGCCTTAAAAGGTATACTTCTATAATTTTAAAAGGGTTTAGGGGGTAGTATTGGGGGCCTTGGAACGAATCAGGCCTTTTACGTGTAAAATGCTACTTAACTTACGAAAACATCAGGTTGCGAACCCACTTCTGGAACAGATTAATTTCGTAAGGTGAGGTACCACTATAGTTGTTATTTTTACACTCACAACCACAAGAGGGCACTCTAGGCTTGGGTATCAGTACCTGCTCACCCTGTACCCCTGAAGAAATGGCCCCAAAAAGAAAATCCTATTCTGCGGATTACAAGCTACAAATGGTGAAATATGCAGCAGAAAATGGTGTTCGAGCAGCAGAAAGAAAGTTTAGAGTGAATGAGAAACTTGTGAGGGACTGAAGAAAAGAGATTATTATTACTGCAATGAAAAAAACAATAAAAGTTAATCTCAGGCTAAAAGCTAGATGGCCTCAGCTAGAGGAACGAGCTCGCACATGGATGCTTGAGCAACGTGCTGCAGGGAGAGGCTTGTCAACAGTGCAGCTACGCGTCTCCACGTCCAGGTATTGAAATTACATATAATTCTGTTTGTCATAATAATAACGAACATAAGTTCACATTTATTTTTACACTCACAACTGAAAGAAGGCAACAAGAAGGCAGAAAAGTGGAGATTATTATTACTGCAATGAAGAAAACAAAAAAAGCGAATCGTGGGCTAAAAGCTAGATGGCCACAGCTAGAGGAACGAGTTCGCACATGGGGGCTTGTCAACAATGCAGTTGCGTCTCCATGCCCAGGTAGTTGTCAAGGAGATGAATATAAATGACTTTGCATGAGTACTTTCTTGGTGTTACCGCTTCATGCAAATGCAACCGGCTCTCTATCAGAGTGAGAACCACAACGTCACAAAAACTGCCAGAAGATTTCCAAGCCAAGGTAGAGTTTCCATGAGTTTGCGACTTTTATATATTTTTTCTTCTTTATTATAGAGCAGAGAACAAGTGCAGGAAAATCTAGAGAGGTGGAGGTATGCCCTGGAAAGGAGGGGATTGAAGGTTAGCCTCAGTAAGACAGAATACATGTGCATGAATGACAAGGACCCAAGAGGAACGGTGAGATTACAGGGAGCAGAGGTAAGAAAGTTGGAGGATTTTAAGTACTTAGGCTCAACAATCCAGAGCAATGGAGAGTGTGGAAAAGAGGTGAAGAAGCGTGTGCAAGCAGGTTGGAATGGTTGGAGAAAAGTGTCCGGAGTGATGTGTGATAGGAGGGTATCGGCAAGAATGAAAGTAAAAGTGTACAAGACGGTGTTGAGGCCAGCGATGTTGTATGGTTTAGAAACAGTGGCACTGGGGAAAAGACAGGAGGCGGAGCTGGAGGGAGCAGAGATGAAAATGTTGAGGTTCTCTTTGGGAGTAACGAGGATGGATAGGATCAGGAATGAGCACATCAGAGGGGCAGCACATGTAAGATGTTTTGGAGACAAAGTCAGAGAGGCTAGATTGAGATGGTTTGGACATGTACAGAGGAGGGATAGTGAGTATATTGGTAATAGGATGCTGAGGCTGGAACTACCAGGCAGAAGGCCTAGAGGAAGACCAAAGAGACAATTCATGGATGTAGTGAAGGAGGACATGAAGGTCGTTGGTGTAAGAGAAGAAGATGCAAAGAATAGGGTGAGATGGAGGCAGATGATTCGCTGTGGCGACCCCTGAAGGGAAAAGCCGAAAGGAAAAGACGTTTCTTCTTTATTATGCTTTTTTTTTTGGCCAATACAACTTATGTATAGTCCGGAAAAAAATGGTAATATGATTATTACTGCTCAGATGGTTACTGGTACAGATGGTTTGGACATGTACAGAGGAGGGATAGTGGGTATATTGGTAGTAGGATGCTGAGATTGTAACTACCAGGCAGAAGGCCTAGAGGAAGACCAAAGAGGAGATTTATGGATGTGGTGAGGGAGGACATGAAGGTAGTTGGTGTAAGAGAAGAAGATGCAGAGCATAAGGTGGGATGGAGACAGATGAGTCGCTGTGGCGACCCCTGAAGGGAACAGCCAAAATGAAAAGAAGACTGCTCACCAGTGAAAGTTTTGTGCTTTTCCGCATAATTTCTAGCAGTAAAATTAACATCATACACAAAAAAAAAACACCCTTCAATTTCTACAATGGTCATGAAATATCTTTATTATCAATATATTAATTAAAAAAGAAAATCAGGCTTAGTTTTTACATGCACAAATTGTTGATGTTCATGTTCTCCAGAAAGGAAATGCAGTGGATGAGTGAGTGAACCAAGAGCCTGGAACATCTGCACAGCTTCCAGCCACCAGAACATGTTCATGGTGCAGTTTTTGTTCCGCATGCATATTTAAGGGTCAAAATATGAAAGGAGAATGCCCACTAAAGGCCCACTGTTCATCCTGATCCCACTGGACTGAACAGCTCTGCCCACCCAAGCCAGACTGCAGTAATTGCAAAAAATCACCTCGGAAAATTTACCTCAGTTTTCCCTGGAAGGCAATTTAAAGAAAATAAATTATATTGCCATAATGGGATTTATATTATACTTGAAATTTTAGGCAAACTGGGAATTCACTTCTTCAGAGCTAGAAAAGTTTGTTTTTTCATAATTTTGAATATTTAACAAATGACTACAGCCTGGCTTGACAGGATAGAGCTTCCCACCAAACCGAGTGACTGAACGGGTCACTGAAAGTAACATGACACAGGTAAGTTTGCAAGGAAAAAAAAAAAACAATGGAAAAAAAAAAAAAAAGAAAAAAACAAATTCAGTATTGGCTGTCATGTGAAAGTGCATTCTGAGAAAACATTTGAGACCATGAAAATAATTACAATTACATTATTATTTAAAAATTACAGGAACATAAACATATGCAAGATTATTATTGAATATATAAATTAGTTCCAGCAGGTACATCTATTATATGCATCACCTATTGCATGAAAACAGCTTCAGCATATAATATATACAGCAGGTCCAAAACACAAAGCTCATTATGCCGAGAGTTATTTTGGCACAAGCAAAGCTTTTCTTTAAGAAACATCATCCAAATCCCGAGAATATGTTAATAAGAGGCGGAGTTCGGGAAATGAATGCTCCATTTTTTTTTTTTTTTTTTTTTTTAATCTATTATTCACTGCATCATCAAACTGAAGTAAAAATTTTCATCCTGGTGGGGGTTTTGTGTTTTTTTTTTTTTCCAGTTATCAACCCATTTCACTGTTAAAGCAGCAGTTTAAACAAAGACCAAATGAAAAGAAAAGTATTTGGTCAGAAACTGTCGGGGAGAAAAATGAGGGTGGACTGCTGATACCCCAGTCTGTCTGTCTGTCTATCGTCTGCCTGCCTGTCTGCCTGCCTGTCTGCTTGTCTGTTTGACTACTTCACGTATTCCTGAGTCAGGAAAATAAAGATTATTTACAGGTCAAGGCTGATCCTTCAGCATACTATTTACATACAACTGTATGGTTCTCTTTCTCTAATAAAAAATATACATTCAGGTCACATTCAGTACCATTTTCTCCCAGTGTTCCATGCACATCTGGAATATGAATACAGTATGAAAAAAAGCTGGTAAAAAGGGGCTATGAAGCCTTTGGTAAACTACATTTCCATCGTTTAACTTCACATTTAGCTTTTATCCTGAGATAGGGGGAGCCTGGGGATAACAGGGACAGGGCTGGAACAGTTAAGGAATTACAGAGGTTCAGTTTTCCAGTCATGTTGAGAAAAGGAAACCAAGGAGCTATAAATCTTTTGATATATATTTTATATATTCCTTTTTGCTTTGGTAATACAGCAGCTATCACACCATCTAGTCTTCATCCTGGACATGGAAGACATTATCCATGATGAAATTAGACTAAACAGGCAGGTTGAACTGGACAGCCGGACCAAACCATTACAAATGCCAATATTTTGCTTCTACATTCAGTTCCAGCTACAGGATTATCTACAGGACACCAGGACAGGGGAGGAGCTCGTTCTTTCAGCTACATTTCACACTGGACATGAACTATAGCTATTGTTTGACCACAAGATCGATCTTTACGCCTGGTCACAGTGCGTCATTCTCCAAGATTACAGAAGGAATAAATGACTGCACCAGGTCACAGTCACCGTCATTTTATTAAGGGAAGAGTATTGGCTAGCATGGACGCCTCTTATACTTCCTTGATAGTTCGTTCAGAGGGACGAAAATCACGTGATCTGGAGGGAGACATGTAAAAAGACTGGGTTTTACGCCTCAAGCGAGACCTTGTGCTAGCCACGGATAAGCTGCGTCTGCTGGAGCTGATGATGTCATTGATGAACTTCTTGCAGTCCACGCACACCTCCATGGTGCTCCAGTCCTCTGTTAGCTCCTTCGGAAAATCCAGTTCATCCGTAGAAGTCGTGTACTCCCCATATCGGGACATTCTGTAAAGATTGGAGTGAGTAAGAGTTGATGGTGATGTTGAATGGAAGAGCAAAAAAAAACAAAACAAAAAAAAAAAACATCACACAGTCTCTTCAATCACACAGCAAACTAAATATAGGTGTAAAATGGAGACACGAGTTTGCAGCTCACAGAAAGCATGTCCGCCTCAAATCAAGAAGGTCTTGGGTTTAAGTTGAGGGCATTGGAGTTTCTGTGCAGAGTTTGCATGTTCTCCCTGTGTTTGCATGGGTTTCATCCAGGTGCTCCGGTTTCCTCTCACACACCAAAGACATCCATATAAAGCTACCTGGATGTTCCACAGTTTGATTCTTGATGTGAATGGTTTTGTGCGTGTGTGTGCGCGCTCCCAGTGTGAGCTAAGATAGGCACCAGCCTCCCTGTGACTATAATAGGTGTCAGCTGATTGGTAAATTAGTGAGAGGAGTAATGCACACACACACACACACACACACACACACACACACACACACACACACAATTAAAAAGTGCCAATTACCCATTAAGTAAAAAAACAAAAAAAAATAAAATAAATCAATCAAGTCTTTACTAGGGTAGGATTCGTCTGACCATGGGGACAGTAGGGTACACCCTAAACAGTTCCAGGGACCATCACAAGGCCAACATACATATACAACATACAATAGCCTAACATGCATGTCTTTGGACTGTGAGAGGAAACCGGGGTACCCGGAGGAAACCTCATGCATTGAAACACATGGAGGAAACACATGGAGGAGACGCAAACTCCACACAGATGCCAAGGATTCAAACTTGGGACCTTCTTGCTGTAATTTTAACCACTGTGCCACCATGCCACATTATTCTTGATCAGAGACAGGTATACCTCGGCTTACGTCGTTAGTTGGTTCCAGGAGAGACGACGCAAGTCGAAAACGACTAAACTTGAATTAGCTTGTCTCTCGGCTAGCCTAGGCTAGGCTACGCCAAATTTACTTGTATATTATTTCGCCAGTCTTACTCATTAATACAGTAATAATGCAGTAAAATGTAGTAATGATTAAGTAAAAACTTTTTAATTTTGTACTGTGATAATATTTATGAATAAATAAAGTGCTTATGCTCCTCACCAGAAGCTAGAGAAGATGCAGGGTGTTTGAGTGACATCATAGCGCTTAAATAATCATTAAAAACACATTAAAAAATGTAAGTTCACAATTCAAGCAATTATGTTGATGACGTGCACAAAGGAGAAAAAAAGAGAGATGTACACACTTTCTCATTGAGCTAAATTTGAATCACGTGCCAGTAATGTTGTGATGATGCATATGTATCATTTGCCGGGGCTGTCGCTAATTCAGTGCTTCTCAAGTAGTGGGGTGTGGTTATATGATTATAATGATGTAAACTTTGTTTTTCCATAAATTTTTTGAAAACCGATGTAGAATCGAAAAAAACTTGACTCGAAACGACTTAAGTTGGGGTATACCTGTATTCCTAAATGGTTAACAATATATTATTATTTCTAGTGTAATAAGATCTACAAACAGGTTATCTACACCCACAGACATCACACAGCGGTTCAAAATTGAAAGCTTTTTGTGAAAGGGAAAGTTTTGAACAAGTGACCTGGACGTGGAGGGTTTTAGGCTGTTGCGTTGGAAGGATGAGGACCTATCCATTTGGCCATAGACTCCAGCTTCCATCTTAGGCAGGGTTGTGGGTCCAAGGGAGTAAACGGGCAGGTTGGCATAAGGCTTGGAGGGTAGCTTCATCTTATTAAAGAATATTCGGCAATTAATTAGCAGATATTTACAGTACAGTGTCATAGTTAAAACTCTTAAATTACCATAAATACACGAAGAGCCCAGACTGATACATACCTTCTTGCAACACTGTGAACACACAGATCTGTAAAATAAAGCAGAACTCAGTTACTCATGGCATTTCTCACATTTTCTAATATTAATACATGTTGGTTATTCATTAAACAGGGGCAGTGGTGGTCCAGTGGTTTCGGGCGCTGGATCGCTGATCCAAAGGTTGGGGGTTCGAGTCCCACTCTCTACAAGGTTGTCACTGTCCATCCCAGTGCGGCTAACTGGGTTATCAAATACAGGCCATGTCTCTCATTGTCTATGGTGTGAGGCATGTAAAAGAACCATTGCTGACTTTCGTAAAGAGTAGCTGCAAAGCCGTCAGTGTGTTTCTGTCCCTTGCTAAAAAGGGTTGTCACAGGAAGCGCATCCGACGTAAAAACCTCTGCCAAATCAAATGTGCAAATCAGATGATTCGCTGTGGCGACTCCCGAGTAAAAGGGAAAAAGCCAAAAGGAAGACAGACAGTTGGTTATTCATTAAAGAATAACATATTTTATATCTTTTACCCAAAACTGAAAACCTGAGACAGCTGTAGGTACACACACTGTTTTTAATATATAATCATCGCACTGTGGAAAACACACTACACCTGATGATTAATCAAACGCTTGAGAAGTGTCTATCTTGTCGAAATATTATCCAAACTGGAAATGAAATCAACCGCAATGCATAATTGTGAGGCGCTCCACCGAAAGTAGGTGCTTGTCACACAGACCACTTTTGAGATAAAGGCCAGAAATGGTCCATTTTTAATCAAAATTCGGATTTTTGAATAAACCATTAAAATAAGTATTCAACTATCACTTGCTCACGTGAAATTAACTAAAACTCACTAAAAATGTCTCTTCCCCCCCCCATTTTTCTGGTGAGTACCTTCATAAAACTAGATAAAAACAGTAGCAAACTTACTGGTTATGAAGACGATATGCTCGTAAACAATGCAGGCTAGTTGCTAAGGAAGATATGAAACGAGCACACTGATTGGTCAGCTCGGGATTGCACATGCACAGTGCCCGTTACACGTTAACTTCCGGTTTCCGATTTACTGCATGCAGAATTTATCTCCAACTTTCTCTTCAATAACAGTCATTAAGTTTATTTATAAGATTGTGAATACACAATTTCTGGAAAGGGATAGTGAAATGTCATCTGTGATGTCTAGCAGCCTGAGTATAGATGTTAAATTCAACGCAAGAATTGGGCTTTGAAGATGCCGGAATGCTTGGCGTTCTTGAAGATTATTTCGCCGGTGAGTATTTTTCTCTGCATGCAAAATTTGATTATGGAATTTTTTTTGATTATTTGACTTGTGTGTAATCTTGTCTGGACTGGACATGTTGGATTGTGGGTTGTTTAGTTCTGTACGAAAATTGGTCAAGACCTAAAAAATGTCAGCTGTGTTGATGAATATTTTGATTTTGATGTTGATGAAGAAGAGGCATCTGTTAATAAAAGTGTGCATGGGTCAATTTCGTTGTGTTTGTGATGATGTGATCCTTTCTGCTGAGCAGGATATAGATTAAGATAATAATGATGAGGGCAGAGTTGATGAAGCCAGCTGTTGAGCAGAGTTGATAATGCTAGCTGTGTTGATGAAGATTTTGATGTTGATAAAGAAGAGGCATCTGTTAAATAAAAGTGTGCATGAGTCAGTTTTGTTGTGTTTGGGATGATGTGATCCTTTCTGCTGAGCAGGATATAGATGAAGATGATAATGATGAGGGCAGAGTTGATGAAGCTTACTTGTATAAAGATAGAGAGTTTTGTTATATAGATTTCTTATATATATATATATTTCTTAATTTCAGAGTGATTGGTTTGAACCTGACAGTGTTTTTTTTTTTTCTATCAGTATCATTTGAAGGCATTTGAACCTTTATATAATGGTCAAAAAGATACATACTGATCTTATTGGAATAAACAGAAATGTAAAAGTAGTCATTTTTTGTTCAATTTTGGGGGTTACCACGGTGACTGATGGGTTTAAAAAGGGCATGTCAGATTAAAATGAGGATCATTTCTCTCATCATCTCTTCTTAAAACTTTTCCTATAAATGTTTTATAAAAGTTTATATGGCTGAGGTGCATAAAATGTTTGTTTGCTAAGGACTAATGATCTTGGAAGAAGGGCAATCTTTGTGCTCATTTTTCTCTAAAACGTCTTTTGAAAATTTTAGTTGAATGCTGACACAAGAAATGGCATAGCTCGGTCAGTTTTCAAGGTATTGACAAACTTTTACTGCATTTTGCAGATTTGGGCCTCCTCTATCTGACTGTGTAAAAAGCTCATTTTTGGATGCAAGAGCCTACTTTCGGTGGAGTGGCTCACATTTGTCACTGGGAAGGTGCTCAATCCAGGCAGAAAATTCGTCATCCGATAGCCATTCTTCATTAAATACACATTTTCCCATGCATGAATCGTTATTATCATATCAGTTTCGTTCAGTCTCAGTGTGAATTGTCTTTTCTGTCTCTTTTTTTAATAATTTCGTGACATGGTTCCACACATGGGTGCAGCCATTTGCAATGTCTATATTACCCATGCAGGCAAACTTGCCGACCTTCATACACACGCGTATATCCACGTATACAAGACTATTCAAAGCATTCCTGTCATGTAGTACATTATGCATAGAGACGAAGACCTCCACACACACTCAATCTATTAAAACATTTCAAAATTCTACCAGGTTCATGTTTTTAAATCACTTTTAATGATGCAACAGTGAGATTTACTGACTTTTAACGGCCTTAAAAACATTTTTTTAATTTAATGACTTTTAATGATGGACGGGAACCATGCTGGTTGTCCTCGCTTGGTCTAACGTCGACAGGTAAATTCTACCGCAGAGCAGGAACAACCCATAAAGACCTATTATTTTGGAAATAATCTCATCAATATGTGACTCTTATCCAAGTTACTCAGCTCATTTTTTCCTGCTTTCAACACATTAACATTAAGAACTTCACTTTCTGACAAAAGCATCCCACTGTGATGAGATATTCAAGTTGCCTACGAGTGCTCATAGTGTTGTTAATGTTTTGGTTGAACGCGACCTTCACATAATAGCCAACACTACTGAAGAGAAGGAAAAATGTTTTATTTTTATAACATTTAACTGTTTAATTCCCATATTGCCATGAAATTATAGATTTGATGCAACCAGTTGCTACTAGAAGCCAAGACTTCAAATATTTATGCAAAGCAATCAACTCTTGTTCTCATCTCACACATTTTCAAAATTCATTCATTTTCTGTAACCGCTTAATCCTAATTCGGGTCATGGGTAGGCTGGTGCCCATCTCAGTTGGCTCTGGGTGAGGGTAGTGTACACCCTGGACGGCTCGCCAAACCATCGCAGGGCCGAAACACGCAGACGGCTATGCAGCTCTTCTTGTTGAAAGTCAACAATGGTTATTTTACAGCCTCACACCATAGACAGTGAGAGACATGGCCGGCCTTTGATAACCCAGTTCTTTGCACTGGGGGGACAGTGACAACCTTGTGGAGAGTGGGACTTGAACCCCCAATCTTAGGATCAGTGATCCAAAGCCCTTTATTACCAGGCCACCACTGCCCTCATGCAAACAAAAAATTTAAATCCCTAGAAAAGGGGTATGTGTTCAGCTCACCTCTTACAGAACTGGCAGGTGTAGGCCCAGGTGAAAATGGAGAACTTCTTGGTTCGACAAGAAAAGCAAAGCTGACAACAGACAGAAGAGAAAAATTATTAATCAAGTTTTTTTATTCATATTCCTAAAAGATTATTATTCGTCACTCACTCGACGAACTGCTTATTATTATTATTATTATTATGGTCACAGGGAGGGTGGAGCCTATCTCAGCTGATACTGGGTATGGGGGGGGGGGTGTACACCATAAACAGCTTGCCAGACCATCACATACACATCTTGGGACAATCTAGGGCAGTCAATTAGCCTAATGTGCATACGGGAGGAAACCACGGTATCCGGGGGAAGCCACACAGCACAGAGAGAACATGCAAACTCCACACAGAAACCAAGCATTCAAACCCAGGACCTTTTTATTCTGAGATGTTAACCACTACGCCATCGCATCACTTCTTAAAGATTATTACAAACATCCGAAAGGCATCAACAGCAGGCTGATCTGCTCAAGTCAAGAAGAATCATGTTGTGCCAGAGGCCTTGCTTTAAATAAAAAGTCTGTGTATTTGTAGAAATTTACCTTTCCTTTCTTCAGGGCGTTGTAGAGCTCTTTGTACTGCTGAAACTTCTCAAGCTCAGCTTTAACCAGAACCTGTCTGATGTGCATCACTTCCTCAACTGTCAGAGTCAGACACTCCACAGGGTAGCAAAATTCCTCCTAAAAACACACACACACACACACACACACACACACATTACAAGCCCACCTGAAGATATCTCGGTATGTAGAGCAGACACCAGAGCCAATGTGAACCCCTGAATCAGATTACTGAAGCACATGATTCATGAACAAAGCACAAATGGATGGAATGCAAAGACATAACAGCATCAAACTCGTTCAGAGGGTGACCTCCTGCTCAATTATGCTGTGATGTGTTGCAGCATCCCTATTACGTAAACAAACTAAATTATACTGATTGGAAATGCTGGTGAGTTTTAATTTCTTAGCCCCCACACTCATTTATTTACCCACACACCACAACTTAAGGTGTGAACATGACATTACAGAACTGTTCTGTTCAATTTGCCACTCTCAAGCGTGAATATACACCTGTGTACCTGGTGCAAAACCAAAAAATTCATGTAGGTTTAGCATGCCTTGCAAAAGTATCCCCCCCCCCCCCCCCTTGGCTTTTTACCCATTTTGTTCCATTACAACCTGTAATTTAAATGTTTTTAATCTGAATTTGTGATGGACATCCAAAAAATACCTCCACAAAATAGTGTAATTTTGTGAAGTGAAAGGAGAAAATACAGTTAAAATATTTTTTTCGAAATAAAAATCTAAAAATTTGGCATGTGCACATGTATTCACCCCCTTTGCTATGAAGTTCATCAAAAGTTCTGGTGCAACCAATTACATAATTAGTGAAAGGAAATCCATGTGAGCAATCTGTCACATGATCTGACAGTATAAATACACCATTCCTGAAAAGCCCCAGAGGCTGCAACACCACTAAGCAAGAGGCATCACACCATAAAGACTAAGGAGCACTCCAAACAAGTCAGGAACAAAGTTGTTGAGAAGTATAAGTCAGGGTTGGGCTATAAAAAAAATTTCAAAATCTTTGATGATCCTCGGAGTACCATCAAATCCATCATCTTCAAATGAAAAGAACATGGTACCACAACAAACCTGACAGACTAGGCAAGGGGAATTAGTCAGAGAAGCAGCACAGAGACCAAAGGTAACCCTGAAGATGCTGCAGAGTTCCACAGAGGCACTGGTGTATCTGTGCATATGACCACAATAAGCCATACACTCCATAGAGGAGGGTTTTATGGAAGATTGGAAAGATAAATGTCATTATTGATTGTTACAAATAAGAACTCATGTCCTGAGTTTGCCAAAAGGCATGGGGAAGACTTCCCCTAATGTATGAAGGAAGGTGCTGTGGTCAGATTAAACTAAATTGTAAATTTTCAGCCAACGCGGAAAATGTTATGTCTGGCGCAAGCCCAACACATCACATCACCATGAACACCATCCCCACACTGAAACATGGTGGCAGAAGCATCGTGGTGTGGGGATGTTTTTCAACAGCAGGGACTGGTAAACTGATCCAAGTCAAGGAAAAGATGGGTGGTGCTAATTATAGGGATATTCTTGAGCAAAACCTGTTTCAGTTTGCCTGTGATTTGAGACTGGGTTGGAGGTTCACATTCTAGCAGGAAAATTACCCAAAGCATACTGTTCAAGGAACACTTGAATTCTTGAAGGGGAAACATTTGACCGTGTTGAAATGGCCTAGTCAATGTCCAGACCTCAATTCAATTGGGAATCTGAGGTTAGACAAGAAAGTTGCTGTTCACAAGCAGAAACCATCCAACATAAAGGAGCTGGAGCAGTTTTGCCTTGCGGAATGGCCAAAAATCCCAGTGTCAAGATGTGGCAAGCTCAGGGACTTGTAAGCAACTTGCAGATGTAATTTACATGCACAGCATGTGCCAGATATTCTTATCCAGAACAACTTACAATTATCATTTGTTTATATAACTGAGAAATTGAGGGATATACACATTGCTCAAAGTTCCAACAGTGGTGATAGTGGGGATTGAACCGCTGACCTTCGGATCAGTAACCCATCTCCTTAACTTAAAATCGTAATTTCACAAAAGGTGGCTCGACAAAGTACTGACTTTAGGAGGTGGAATAGTGATGCATGCTAAAGTTTTGTGATATGTTGTCGTATTTGTTGCTTGCTTAAGATTTTTAAAAAATAAATAAATAAAAAAATCACATCTTCAAGATTGTAGGCATGCTCTGTAAATAAAATGAAGCAAACCTTTAAACAATCCATTTTAATTCCAGGTTGTGAGGCAACAAAACATGAAAAATGCCCCGGGATTCGGGGGGTGTTAATTTTGCAAATCACTGGACTGTGTTCAATGTCTAAATAATGAAATGCAACCATTTTCATTGTAAAATAATTTTCACAATGAAAAAAAAAATACCATGAGGTATGTGTATATATATATATATATATATATATATATATACATATATATATATATATATATATATATATATATATATATATCTCAATGTTAGTAAAGATGAAATGGGCTGGAAGTGAAATTTACCTTCTTCTCCGGTGGCAGCTACAACACAGTGCAAGTGAGGAAAGATTTTTAATTAAACTTTGTAATCTACATAACAAGCACTACTACATCAGTGGTGATTACAGATGCTCCCCGACTTACATTCATTCGTTTTACGTTTTTTCGATTTTTATTTTCAAAAAAAAAAAAAAAAAAAAAAGGCAAATTTTGAGTTTTGACATACCTACGTAGTGCGCTGACGTAATGACGTTGCGTCCATTGTTTACAACGACAGACTGAACATGCACCTCCTTCTTCCCAGTACAGTTTTTTATATATATATATATATATATATATATATATATATATATATATATATATATATATATCAGTTACATAGCATGTTACCCTTGTGTGAAGACTTCGTCTCTGTGATCTTTGTGTTTACATTGTTTTACGGACTTTTGTAACCCTAAGCAAATATGGTTGGTAAGCCTACTAGCATGGGTGCAAGTCTCATACACAGAGATGAATTAACTATATCTGCTTGGATCGGTGCAATCAACCATGCATACTCGGTTAAGCAAAGAGAGTTGTAAAATGAATGAAAACCTGAATCCAGAAAAGAAAGAAAACTCTCCGCTCTGCTGGTGATTCATATCAGTGCAGGCCAAGTACTAAATGAGTATTCAACAGCGCCCTCGCTCACTTGAAAGACCGGAAGTCCGTATATCCCGCGCTTTGTCTCACGAACAAACAAGTAAACTACTTTTGGTGTTGAGCACCTCACATATTGTAAGTGTTGATTGGCTGTTTTAAGCTATGTAAAGTTTTAAGCTTCATGTAAAGTGACTCAGCTCAGCTTCATGTAAAGTGACCATCTGTCGACCATTGGAACCATTTACAAGCAGAAAGATTGCATCATAGATAATGTTAAAGGTTATATTTGATACTGTATGTGATATTTGATGAGTGAATTTGATTAAAATGTATCTATTTGAAATTATTTTGCTAGGATTTAATTTATTTGAAATTAATGTTGATATTATTTGATATTCTTTTACAATGTTATGCTAATAATAATTTTTTAGGGATTTAGGGATGTTTTATGAGATACGATAATGGTATTTATTGATGTATAGTACAGTGTGAACGTCATACGTCACTGGAACATACAGTAACAACTTACATTCACTTTCAACTTATGTTCGGCTGTCCGGAACCAAACAAAACTGTAAGTCGGGGAGCATCTGTATACATGATACCTGTTTGAGATTGACATAGTTTTGTGACGAAAAGTTACCCTTATACAGTGGTACCTAGACTTACGAAATTAATCGGTTCTGAGAGCGAGCTCGTAAGTCAAAATGTCTGTTCGACAAAACAAAAATTCCCATCAGAAATAATAGAAAACCAATTAATCGGTTCCAACCCTCTCCCAAACTCGTATAACCTGCCACAAACACGTGTATTTGACCCAATATATTAAAGATAAACATGTAAAAACAATAAATATTTCATAATAATCATAATAATGTGTACATTAACATTAATAATAATTAATAATAAATAATAATGAAACAAGAACAAACAATAAGTCAACTAACCCTTCTGATCATCGACTGTGGCAAAGACATCACATGGACAGGCAGGAGGTGGTATGTAACAGAGAAGGAGGAAAATTTTGTGCCTGTGCATGCTACGAATGCCAGCGGGGTAAGGCTCGTGGTGAGCTCCCACAAGACCAGTGCTTCTCAAATAGTGTGGCGTGCGGTATGATGCCAGGGAGGTGTGTATGACCCTGGTGAACTTGCTTTTTGCCATACTGTACTAGAATAAGTGTAAGATTATTCGCTGTGGCGACCCCTGAAGAGAAGAGCCAAAAGGAAAAGAAGTAGTACTTAGAATTAAGTATAATTGTGAATCCTCTACAGTAGGTGGCAGTGGCGCCCTCATTGTCGCGCTATTGTATATGGAAAAAGCAGTGAGCAAAAAATATGAAGTGCAGTAAAAACTATTTATAATCGTGCACCTTGGGGGGGGGTTGTGAAATGTTTTTTCTTCCCATAGGGGGCGTCACAGAAAATAATTGAGAAACACTGCACAATGCGTTTTCAGAGCGTGGAGGAATACACGCGGAAGAATATGAGTCTAGTTGGCCCGGAAAAGCAATTTTCCCAGCAGAGCTCATAAAAATTTGCTCATTGGATGGGGCAGATTTGTTGGGATCGAAAGTTCGTATCATGGAAAATTCGTTATAAAAGACACTCGTAAGTCAAGGTACCACTGTACTGTATATTGTACCTTTATGTAAGCATAAAAATACAAAACACAATTATATTAACAATTATAATATATTATAAAGGAATGGTATAATCAGACGGGCTCACTATGTCAGAGATATGAGACATTATCCGGAGTGAATAATACTTGAATCAAAATGGAATAACTGCCTCATTTACTTCAAATTTCTATTTCCATGTAGTATTCACTAGAAATTTGAATAAACTTAGACACCACTACACAACACTTATGCTGTGATATTAATGCATGTTTGTCGCTCACCTGCATGGCTCACCTGCATGTCAAATTTAAAATATGAGAAAATAAACCATCTTGTTTTGGTTTGCCTTTCTTTACGCTTCCATGTAGTATGTACTAAAACTTTGGAATGGTTTTAAAAAACTTCACTGCATAGCATGTATGCTTCATGGAGATCAGTGCAGGATTCATATTTAACAATATAATCTTCGATCGATGAGGGGGGGAAACTGAACCAATGCATAAAGTCTTCTCCGGCACATTGCAAAAACATTCAATTTGGTTCAGGTCAGGACTCTGGGGTGCCAATACATGCGTGAAAATGATTCCTCATGATCTCTGAACCACTCTTATATTATACGAGTCCCCATTTTATATCCGAACCATCAAGGAAGAAAAAGTGCATTGATGTGATGACCTGGTCTTTGAGTACATTCAGCTCATCAGTTGCTTCGGTTTATTGCCATGTTAATGTTGCTGAGCCTCGACCGGACCAACTGGAGCAACAATACCATGGAGATTACATGCTGTGATCAAGGCTAGGGGGTTTGGTTGTGGGGGTGAAGGGATTAGTGTATCAGCTTTCAGTCATTCTCTTCTCACCTCTATTGCTATGCCGGTATGTGAATATACTAAAATTAAAACCTAGATCATTGCACTTCTGTTTTATTGCTTTCTCTGGAGTAAAAGTGAATGATGTCTGAATCATGTCCCAACTCCGTGCACAACAACATACCAGAGACCTGGAGCTCTGGCGTGAAGGAGGTATGAATTGACGACCGCTGGTGGGAGTCTCCTTCTCAATGGAATGTCTCCGATGAGAGGTCATGTGGCGTTCAGGTTGAGGCGTAGAGGATATGGGGAGGAACCGAGGAGGAGCTGAGGGGGAGATAGAACATGCAGAGCGAGAAGATAAAAACACAGAAGAAGAGATTAATCAAAAGGTTGAGACTATACATTGAAAATCTTACTCCTTCTGCCTTTGACAGAAACTGGAGACATGACGTCCAACATAGGAGTGGATATGCTTGAGCTGCTGACTGATCTGTGTGTGCTCGACTCCTCCTTAAAAGTGAGAACATATTCCGTTAATACCATGATTCCTCCCAACAGCAAGAAGCATGTTCGGCACAAGATTTACATCTAATCTATTACAAATACAAATATGGACTCACCTCAGAGTCTGAACTTTCTAGCTCGGCCAGTGTGGGTGCCTTAAGTACTTTCCTTTGTGAGAGTGGCTGTGCTTCATTGGGAGGTTTCAGAGGAGGCGTGTCATCAGTCAGTGCCAGTGAGCTGACCGCAATCTTCTTCCTGGGAGATTTTGGTGTGCCTGTATAAAATATGACGAGATAAAAATCAAACACAAGAGACAGATGGAGGTGTAGAAAACCAGATCTTTACCATGCCAGAGATCTGATTGTTGATGATGAATGATTTGGGTTTTCCTTTTTTCTTTACAGTGGTATTATGATATAGACCAGCTAAAGACAGGTACCTTTCAGAGGAGCACTATAATTCAATCACAATCAGTGAAGATGGTTTCAACCAACATGCACACAAATGCTGTCGAACCGTTATAATTTTCCATTTGGTGATGAATTTGATTAATAATAATAATAATAATAATAATAATAGCAATACCTTCACAACACATATGTCTAAACACTGACTTTGAACTAATAACAGTTCAGAGTTTTAGATTATCGCTCATTGAATGAAAGGAAAAGTGTACAAGACGGTGATGTGGCCAGCGATGTTGTATGGTTTAGAGACAGTGGCCCTGGGGAAAAGACAGGAGGCGGAGCTGGAGGTAGCAGAGATGAAAATGTTGAGGTTCTCTTTGGGAGTAACGAGGACGGATAGGATCGGGAATGAGTACATCAGAGGGACAGCACATGTAAGACGTTTTGGAGACAAAGTCAGAGAGGCTAGATTGAGATGGTTTGGACATGTACAGAGGAGGGATAGTGAGTATATTAGTAGTAGGATGCTGCGGTTGGAACTACCAGGCAGAAGGCCTAGAGGAAGACCAAAGAGACGATTCATGGATGTGGTGAAGGAGGACATGAAGGCAGTTGGTGTAAGAGAAGAAGATGCAAAGGATAGGGTGAGATGGAGGCAGATGATTCGCTGTGGCGACCCCTGAAGGGAAAAGCCGAAAGGAAAAGAAGAAAGAAGAAGCTCATATATATATATCATACTAACTATAAAAATAATCAATCAATCAATCACAAAATCAAACATGCCTATTGTAGCACCGATACGCTTCAAATTTCATGTGAGTGTTCATGATCCGTTACCTGAGCACAGGAACAAGTCCTGGGGTGTGCTGATGCTTTTTCCTGCGCCTAAAAAGGAACATATTCTTCAATATGATCTCACAAACACCAACGTTCATGGTCCTGTCCAATCTTGCTTTGTGAAACTGAGCGATTCCCAATACATCAGCCACATTCACACGCGGCGGTCTCAAGCAAATAAGCGCTATACACACAAGGACTTAAGCCATTCTGCTATGGTGTGGGCAGCATGACGCACTCGGGGAGCACATAAAAAAAAAAGCCCAGCCAGGGGAAACAAACGGCAATTCATCAAAACAAATAAGTCAGGAGTGGGAGCCAAATATTACACAAAGCCAGAGAACAGGAGCTGGAGGAAAGGAGCCACAGCAAGCAGCCACATATACGCTTCCATATGTATATGTTTTAATGGCATATGTCCATCACATTGTTATTACTGTAAATGTGGGAATGCAACTTTAAAGCATTTTATTGAGGGTGGTGTAACCCACTATCCGTGTCTTTTACTTTAACGGAACAAAAAAGAACCACCACACACACACACAACCCCAACACACTCCCACACCCAAGCACACAGGAAAAGTAAATGCTGGGGCTGATTTCTTCCAAGCTCAGGCCATAGATTCAGTGTGGTGTTTACAGCAGGATATATAAAAAAAAAAAAAAAAAAAAAAATCCATATTCAAGTTAACCTGGGTTTACACTGGGGCACGATTGATCTCCGCCATGTTATGACTGCACTTGGAACACACTTGAGGAATAAAAATCAGCCTGCATCCAGGAAAATTAAACTTGCAGAAAGTGTGTTCAGAGTTAATGAAGATCGCCTACGATCTCACATCAAGGTCTATTACATTATGTTAAGGTCTGTTAAGCTCTATTGTGCTCTTCCGCAATTCCCATGTTGTATCACGAGTGGCGTGAAATCATAATTCAGCCAGGCTGGTCGTGGCAAAATTTTTGACAAGTCAACGATTCTGCCACAATCAGATTCCCACCAAGCTCCCTCAAGATCATCGCGACCAGGGGTGTCAAACTCGTTCCACAAAGGGCCATGTGGCTGCAGGTTTTTGCTTCAACCAAGCAGCAGCACACCTGACTTGGCTCATTTCATCAATTGAGCCGAGTGTTCAGCCAGTTGATTGGTCAATCTCTGTACAGAGCACACAGATTGACCAATCAGCTGCCTGAAGACCTGGATCAGTTGATTAAATGAGTCAAGTCAGGTGTGCTGCTGCTTGGTTGAAATAAGAACCTGCAGCCACATGGCCCTTTGTGGAACGAGTTTGACACCCCTGCTCTACACTCATCCCGACTCGGTGAAATCGTGGTGATCGAGCCCGAGTGTAAACCCAGGGTTGCTACTAGAGTAACCCTAATAACAAATAAATACAATACAAGTGTGCTGCATGAGCATCCTCCTCATCATTACTCCTTTTCTCTTCAGGACAAAAGCCTCGGACAGGTTAAAACTAGTAAACCAGAAGGTATAACCGCAAAAACAGTGGCAGGTAAAGGATCTGGGGGTATGAACAAAGCCACATTAAGCTATTACCTGATAGGTCAAAACTCACAGACATGCTAAGTGGTCGCATTGCTGAGTGATCAAGCCAGAGTTACAGGACAGCAAGGAAAAGAGAAAAAAAGCAATAGAAATCATTCATCAAAACTGTAAGAGCTTTAGGGGATAAAGGAAGGTATAAAAATATCCAAGGCAGTCGTTTAAGATATGAAATTAAAAATATACTGCAGCATGTTTTGATTTGAACATCGTTAATATGCATCTTCAATGAATCAGATAACGAAAATCGCATATAGCAGTTTATAAATGTAATAACAACATGTCACAAAAACTCATTTAATGTTATAATGTTATATATCAAATGCCTATAAACAGTCAGACATCACTCTATGACTAAAATCCTCATATTGAGGCCATGCTGAGGTAGAGTTACCGGTTTGGTACTTCTCTCCATTGTGGTGTTTTCATTTTAAATCCATGCATGCTAATTAAGATGCACAGACTATGTTTACTCTATTTGGAGAATGTCTTACTCAAACAGCTCTACAGTTATAAACTAAACCTACGACAGGTAGTGTCCGACTTACGACCGCATTTGGTTCTGACCAACAGATCGTAAGACGGTTTGGATCCAAGTTGAGTCTGTACATGTACTGTATTACTACTAGAATGTAGACTGTACCAAACTGTACAAGTTTGTGTCAAAAACCCCGCGGTATTCCCGCCAAGGAACAACGTCCACTGATCCAAATACAGTAAAACCTCCGCTGACGAACGCTTAAAATCACGAACTTTTCGCCTCAAGAACATTAAATTTGCGAGCATATAGTCTCTGCTGACGAACTAGTTTTCGGCGGACGAATCAAACCACGTGGTCGAACAGCGCCACGGTGGCGGCCACGAGAAGCTGACGCACGCTCACGGCGTCACAGTTCGTCACCCCCTTTCTTTGAGTGCGGAAGTGGTTTGTGTTTGATAGACATTTTGGACCATATTGAGTGTACTTTTGCTATTATGGGACCGAAAAAGACCCACCACAGGCGGAGATCATTGAAAACCACGAACGAGGTGTGCGTTTGTGTGACTCAGCGTCCCAGTACCAGTACGCTAAGTCTACCATTGCTCCCATCCTTAAGAACAAGGAAGCTATTAAGGGTGCGTGTGTGGCTAAGGGTGTTTCCAAACAGTAGGCGTTTCCAAACACTCCTTCCAAACAGTAAGTCCCTCCCCCCTCCTCCTCCCACTCCATTCCATCAAGCCATCAACTACCATCACAAAGGTAAATAAAACGACTTTATTATACAGTACAGTTTATTTCTTTAATTACAATACAAGAGCACATTTATTATACATAAAATAAGGTATATTTTTGTGTAGTTTTAAGGCTTATTTAGTAGAAAATTATGTTTTATGGGGACCTGGGAACGGATTATTCTCATTTTAATGGTTTCTTATGGGAAATAAATGTTCGGAAGACGAACTTTTCGCCTTACACACACTTTCTGGGAACCAATTATGTTCGTGAGCTGAGGTATCACTGTACTTCACAATCTAATCTATAAAATAAACTTCTTTCATCCCATTACTGTTCTCGACTGTGAACTTGAACACACACACACACACACACACACACTCCTCTGTACTTGATTTTTTTTTTTTTGTCTCCCTCAAGTATGTTTCATTAATTTTGCACTAATGTAAATTAGTTTACTCTTTGTAATTAATGTGAACATCTGAGAACATCCTACTAATGATGTTGCTGTTTTTTTTTTTTTTCTTGTGACGAATGTTTGAATCTCTCTCTCATCCTGTCATCTTTTTCTTATTAAATACATGTACATGGTTAATCCCATTTGATCCTCACAAATAGGCTGGAATCCGCTAGGCTAGGCTAGGCTGAGGACGTTCACATGCATCATACCCAAGTATATAAGCTATTCATCTTTTTTTAGTCATTGGTGGACGTAAAGTCGAACAGTCGCAAGTCGCGCAGGTTCCAAGTCGGCGACTACCTGTACCGAGAGTTACAGCAAAAAGGCAATGAACATATGATCAAGAAAATCCAAATAATGTTACAGACATCTGTATCTGGGGGATGAGGCAGAAATTTTGCCCGTGCTTTCTGGATGGACAGGAACAACAACATTTACCTCCCCCCCAAATCAATCACCTTTCATCTGCGAGTTCATGTGTGTTACAGAGGGCACAATACTTTCCTCTGAATGTGCTGCAGTACTGCCCTGCGATGCTGCATGAACAGCTGTTAATAGGAATACATGGTCTTGTTGGGCAGGGGATGTGCTGACCAATACGCTGCTGTGCCACCATTCATCATTTTAAGTTTAGATTTATTATGGCTGATAAAAACGGTTTTATTCCAGTGACCCTAATAATGGTAAAATGTGTGAGAGAGCAAGAGAGAGAGAGAGAGAATGTGTGAGTGTGTGTATGGAGTGAGAGGGGGAAAGTCAGAGAAAGTGTGTGTGTTTGTTTGTGGTATGTGTGTATCAAAGAGAACGAGAAAGATTAAGACAGGGCATGTGTGAAAGAGAGAGACAGCGAGCAAGTAAGAGTGTGTGTGTGTGTGTGTGTGTGTGTGTGTGTGTGTGTGTGTGTGTGAGTGAGAGAACGAGAGAGAGAGACTGAGCCATGATCTCGACCAATGAAATCACCAGGAACTTGAACGAAATGACGGCCATTTACAATAATATGATTGATTACCAGAACGCAAACAGAAAGAAAATCCGACGCCTTGTATTTAAAGTAATAAGCAGCAACTCAACAGAAGGACTGGGCGCTCGCACGGAGGGGGAAAGCCATGATTAAATAGCACACACACATCAATAACACACCTGAGCAGCGGCAGTCATGCACGAGCAATAGCGCAGCATCATACATCCTATCCCATAATATTCCAATTCCCTTTATACACACGTCTTTATCAGCCTGACATTTCAAAATTCATAAACATAACCACAGCAAAAAAAACAAAACAAAACAAAAAAAAAAAAAACAGGAAAGTAAAGTGATATCACACTTTTAAAAGGTAACATGCAAACCATTCTGTATATCAAGTGCAGGGTTAGTGATTTATGGCGTGCTGTAGAAACTAATCCGAGCTCATTAAGTTGAGACAGATCAAATCTTCTCCCTTCATATGTGAAGCGTCGATGAATCAAACATATCGTTTTTATTACATCAACGTAAAAACAATTAAATCAAGGCTTTATTTTGCATTTCACTACATTTGATAATGTTGAAGAGAAATATCACATGACTACTGTTACTATAGAATTAGTGTGTGGTGAGCAGCACCTTCCCTTTCTCCATCTTCAGGGATGAAGTGCCCTTGAGCAGGGCATCTCTGGGAGTGATCACAGTCTGGGAGTGATCACAGTCAGGGGGGCAATCAGGAAAGCGACAGACTGGCAATTTGGCAATGAAATGGCAATTTATGGCCAATGCTTTTCATTCTCAAAATATTCTTACATTTGTCTCATGGCATCTATGGCATCACATTTTGGTTGCCTGGTTCATGAACTCGTCACATAAAAAAAAAAAATAATAATAAATAAATAAATAAAAAGACTACGGCATGCAGTTGGCTAAAAATCTACAAGACTCAGAGCGTCAGCACATGACGTGAGAAGGTTTCAAAGTTGTTGGTTAGAGCGCAACTTGTTCTTTATTCGTTTGCAAGGAAAAGCGACAAGTTGAAGACTTCCACGTGGAAAGTTGAAAAAAATTTGAGACTTGTGGGGATTCTCCATATTCCATGTCCATTGTCAACCTTTGTATATTATTTGCTTTTTGTTGTCGGTTACGAATGTTTTATTTTTTTTGCCTGAATAAAAAGCAAATGGTTTTTGAGAACAAAAAACAAACAAAACATAACAGATGTACGACAGGAGACACTTTTTTTCCCCCACCGGCTAAACATCCACAGACCAATAAAAAATGTATGTGCGGCGACCCCCCACCACACCCCCCACCCCCACCCACACACACTCACTCGCCCCCAACCCCCAACCGCGCTCCGGGTGCTGCAGTGGGTGGCAGCGCACTGCTCCGAGTGCGAGCGCACTGACTTTAGATGGGTTCAACGCAAAAGCCAAACATTTCCCTTCCAGAATAAATAAATAGAATTTAAAAAGTGCAATCCATACAAATTCTTCTCAATACTTGGTAGCCGAGCCGAGTTTTAATATGAACAAGGAATCAGTTTTAACACGTCAAACACGTGAGCATTTATGCCTCGATTTGAATTTCTACGGACACCCTCGGGAAACTTACCAAACCCCACATTAGAAAAATAATAAGATTTTAATTGCGTGAACCACAATCCACTGTTCAGAATAGGAACGAGAGTGAAAAATATCAATCATGAGGCCCACGCTGACCACTGCTCGTCGCAACTCTTTTCTGAAGCAACGGATGGAAAATGGAGACTTTAAATACCATGCACAGACTTCTTGCATACAAGAAAGAAAGTCTTCCCTCATTCATATAAACGATCAATCATACTAGGATAGTGGGGGCAGTGGTGGCCTGGTGGGAAATATGCTGGATCACTGATCCTAAGGTCGGGGGTTCAAGCCCCACTCTCAGCAGGTTGTCATTGTTGTCCCCGCAGTGCACTAACTGGGTTATCAAAGGCCGGTCGGCTATGTCTCTCACTGTCTATGGTGAGAGGTTCATGTAAAAGAACCATTGCTGACTTTTGTAAAGAGTAGCTGCATGGCCTTTGGCATGTTTCTGCCCTGTGATGGCCTTGCGAGCCGTCCAGGGTGTACTCTGCCCTCGCCCACAGTCAGCTGAGATGGGCGTCAACCTCCCCGTGACCCTAATTAGGATTAGTAGTTCAGAAATTGAATGAATGGACTAAGATAGTGGGTAGGCTGGTGCCTATCTCAGCTGATGCTGGGCCAAGGTGGGGTATACCCTGAACAACTCACCAGACCATCACAGGGCAAACACAGACAAATATTCATACTTACAATCACATCCAGGGTCAGTTTGGAACCGTCAAGCCTCCTAATAGGCATATCTTTGGACTGCAGGAAGAAACTGGAGGGCCAAAAGGAAACCCACACATGCACAGGGAGAACATGCAAACTCCACAGAAACGGCCGAGCCCAGCTGGGCTGATGTTCTCACCACCCGTCGCTCAAAATAAAATCATGAAATGATTTAAATATTTGTTTTGGAATCTTCCTGCTGCTCGTGGCACAAAGTTGATAACAAGCTCTGAAAAACCCCAGAAGTCTCAGAAGTGATCTACAGGTACAACCCAGTACACAGTCGTGCAGGTTACAGGGTAGGAGCTAAAGTCTGTTGGGCTTTTTACACCCGAGCCTAGTGGCTCATCAGGCCGGTGCTTATCCCCCGTTTCCATAGCGTGAAGCGACCAGGAGTTCAACTCCTCCTGGATGGGACACTAGTACACCACAGGCTACCTTCTCAGTATTTTTTTTTTTTTTTTTTACTGGTACCCATTTATACTGCTGGGTGAACAGAGGTACACTTGTGGTTAAGACCTTGCCCAGGGGTCTTAGCACAGTGGGGATCTAACTGGGATTCGAACCCACAACCTCCCGATCATGAGCCCAGCACCAGGTTACATGATAATCAGGTGAAAAAATCTGGTCTGTAAATGTAGGATTTGAAATTTGGGGTTCCGTTCTTTGATTACTTTGGATTTCCTTGAAGATAAAAGATCTGCTTTTTAGTTGGAGTTTCATGAAAGAGCACTAACCGAGTCGATTCTTGCGAATCAGGTCAGGAGAAACAGGCTTCAGCTTCCTCTCAGCTCTGATCTCCTCCAGGATTCGCTCATGGAGACTTGGGGGACATGGAGAATGAGGCTTCAGCTTTCGGGCAGCGACCTGAAAACAGATCATTACACGGTTCAGATATGAGAAACTAGCATGAAAGAGACATTTCCAGGCTGTAATTAGGGTCAGAGAGAGAATGGCAAACATCTCAGTTAGGGCATAGTACACCCTGGACAGCTCGCCAGGCCATAACAGGGCAGAAACACACTGACGGCTACATGCTTCCCACCACAGACAGCAAGAGGCATGGTCGGCCTTTGACCACCCAGTTAGCTGCAGTGGGGGGACAGCAGTGACAACCTGTTGATATGGGGTTTGAACCCCACCTTATGATCAGTAATCCAGCACCTTACCACTGGGTTACCACTGCCCTATATTAATTAATTAAATAAATACATAAAATTAATAAATTACATTAGTATTAAGCAAGTTTAAACGATGCAAATCCATCATCTTAAACTATTTTTTTTTTTTTACTGCCAGACATCTATATTTGTATACAGTTATTTGTGTGACATGTTACAAACGTGCCATTAACGTGTTATGCAGTGCTGAATGCTCTGATTGGAAACAAAAAAACAATTCACCCAACACACAAACCTGTGCCAACCTGGTGCCAAAACATCGGAGGCTTTTTCAAATAGCAGGAACTGGTGGAACTAGCCAAGGGACTTTGGCTTTCCTGATTAAGTTGTTCCACACACAGGAGGTTTTGTACGGAAAGTGACGATCAGATGTACACTGACGCTAACATTGTGTCTTTCTACTAAAGTGGCCAGCAGTGAGTATTTTCTATTACCTTCCCATACATATTAGTCTGTTTGACTGATCCAAGCTATTAATCCGTTTCATTTAACTTTTATATAAGACTCGTTTGTTGGATGGTCTGGTTTCATTTGTCACACTCTATTTATGCTCATAATCTATATGCTATTTAGGTAGCATTCAAATGCAATGATTGTTAGAAGAAAAAAAAAAAAAAAAAAAAAAAAAAAAGGTGCAAATGCTTCGGAAACACTGTGTCTGTGTGTGTGTGTGTGTGTGTGATTTCTAACCGGATTCAGAGGAGGCCTGGAACGAATAAACTCCAGTATGATTTCATGAGCGCTTTTCTTTAACCGTGGAGGAATGTCCCCATTCACCTGAAACAGAGCGAGAGGAAAGTAAATAACTCGCAGGTCAGAGCTGGGTGGAAATACAATCATTCAAAAAATATGCTGCACAAACACACAGGTTGAAAACAAAGATTTCGTTTAATTGGATAAAGCATATGTGCCATTTACAACTGCAACCTGACAAGTCTGCCGGCCGTGGACTCTAGGGATGTGAGGATTGCCACACACACACACACACACACACACACACATATACAGGGATCCCTCGCTAGTTCGCGTATCAAATTAAAAAATAAGGAAATTAAGGAAGAATAGGGGAAAAAGTTAATGAAAATGCTGCACAAGCAAGGCCAATTATGCAAAAAAAAAAAATCCAAACAAACAAAAAACAACCCAAAACACCCCATCAAAACTACTTACAGTTTTATGTGAGGTGCGCATCTGTATGTGTGTATTTCTATGTTATTTGTAACTTATTCATTATTTTGAATGTTTAATTGTTATTATAAGCATTTATAGCATTGAATATGTATTTATTGATATATACATGTTCATATACATCAGTCGGGGGGGTTGGTCACGGCTCGGCTCGGCCCCCAGTAACCCCGAAAAGTGAGGGATCCCCGTGTGTGTGTATTTATTTATATATATATATATATATATATATATATATATATATATATATATATATATATATATACACATACATACACACACACATATATACATACACACACACACACAAACATTATATATATATTTTTTTTTTACATAAAGGAATGGCATGGCATGGCATGACACGCCCTTCACCTTTAGCACTTAATTCAGATTGATTATGAGTCACAAAATTTACACCAATATTGTAAAAGTAATAATAATATTAATAACAATAATAGTGCATAGTGAAATGCACCCTCCGGATCGGGAATGAGATCCTGCTCAAAGTGGAGGAAAGATCGACAGGCAGCCTCTGCTGCAAAACGGAGCCTATACAAGTCCGTCGTGGTGAAGAGGGATCTGAGCCGCAAGGCAAAGCTCTCAATTTACCAGTTGATCTACGTTCCAACCCTTACCTATGGTCACAAGCTTTATTTCGCAGGGTGGCGGGGCTCTCCCTTAGAGAGAAGGTGAGAAGCTCAGACATCTGGGAAGAGCTCGGAGTAGAACTGCTGCTCCTCCGCATTGAGAGGAGCCAGTGGAGGTGGCTCGGGTATCTTGTTAGAATGCCTCCCAAAAGCCTCCCTGGTGTGATGTTTCGGGAATATCCAACCGGGAAGAGAACCCAGGGTCAACCGAGAACACGCTGGAAGGATTATGTCTCTTAGGTGGTCTGGGAATGCGTCTATGTCGTCTCAACCCCCCCCGGAAGAGCTGGAGCAAGTGGCAAGGGAGAGGGACATCTGGACCCCATTGATGAGGCTGCTGCCCCCATGACCCAACCCCGGATTAAGTGGACGATGATGATTATAATAATAACAATAATAATAATAATAATAATGTTTATGCATCACCAGAGGCAGTGGTGAGTCAATAGTTAAGGCTCTGAAATACTCATCGAAAGGTTGGGATTCAAGCCGCAGTCCGATTAATCTGCCACTGTTGGGTCCCGGAGTGACGCCCTCAACTCTCATCCGCTCAGTTCTATAAATGAGGCATAATGTATCTCGCTCCGGATAAGAATGTCTGCTTAATGCTCTAAATGTAAATGTGAACCTGCTGAGCAGAGTAAGCCCTACTGCAGATACACACACACACACACACACACACACGCACACACGCACACACGCACACACGCACACACGCACACACGCACACACGCACACACACACAGCAGTACAGGTGTCCCGTATTTTATGAGCGTCTCCGCCCCATCTTGCCGTGCAGAAAAAAAACAAACAGATGGAAAAAGTGGTCTTCCCTGTTCAACCTGAAAAACCAAATTTCCCGAGTGTCTGTGTGCTTGCGTTCTGAAAACATGACAAAATATCTAGATCTGCGAACCAAATATCAATGCATGTGTAAAATCATCATCATAATTATAATAACAACAACAACAACAATAATAATGATAATAATAAATTATTTTTAGTTTAAAAGGTGTACTGATCCATTAAGTGTGACACGGTGGCATAGGGGTTAGTAATCTTGGCTTACAGCAAGCAGGTGCTGAGTTTGAGATCCATGGTCGGTGAGGGTGTTGATGTATGCATGTTTTCACCATGCTTGTATGGGTTTTATCTGGATACTCTGGTTTCCTCCCAAATCCCAACAACATGCTAATTAGGTTAATTCACAACACAGACTGTCCTATGAGTATGAATGACCCAGTTATTTAACTGTGGCAACAGAACTGTATACAGGTTGTCAGCTTGAGTGAATGGAAAAGTGTAAGGAAAATATCTGGCAACCCACCTTTATATTTGCGTCACCAAGAGATTTGATTGACGGGACGGAATAAAGCACTATACAAATAATCTTTTCAGTTCCAAATTCGCACATATTTCTCAAAACAGAAACAAAAATTATCAGGTCTGATACAGCCAGTTTTGAGAACTGTGCCTGGAACAATTGTGGCCAGTACGGTGGATTTTGAGGCAGAATCTTGCAAGTATGAGAGGGGACAAACAAACAAAAAAAACACATGGTTGAACTCATGTGGGGCTTGACACACCAAATTTCAACACAAGCAAACACTCTGGGAATGGAAGCCACACCCTCCAGGTTCTCCCTGGCTTTCAAGTATTTAGACTGCAGAGCCTGGATCATTTCACCATGTAGCAAATAATTCCCGAGTTTGACTTCTGGGCTCGGTGAGGGTGTTGTTTTTTTGTTCTCCTCCCACAGTTCAAAGACATGCACATTAAGGTAATTGGCAGTTCCAAATTTGCCCTGGGTGTGCATGTGACGGCACGGTCGCATGACCCCTGCAATGACCTATGATGCTGTTCAGTGTGTACCATGCATTTGCATCGTATCGGCTAAGATAGGCTCCAGCCTCTATTGGACAAAATCATTCCAACAGATTTTGGAGATGATCTGGATGAAGTTCTGTATCCGGGAATTTTATAAAGGATTCTTTAACATTGTGAGATTGGGTGACATTTTGTTTTGGTGATTACTCGGCTTGGTGAACACTTGCAGGGAAGACTTGCTTTTCTGAAATGTAATTAAGGGTTGCGATTTTTCGAGATCTATAAGGAATAAAACATTTGAAGATGCTACTTCACGGTGATAACTGTTACTCCACTTTGCACTTGGTATAGTATCACCCCTGCCTGTTGCTAGACCCTTTAACTCATCACGTGCCATGATATTATATTCCATTCCTGAAAATAAGGTTTCATGTTTTATACAGAAATTGTATTATCTTTAAAAAATATCAACACCTTCACAGGGCTCTGTTCAGTACGTAAATTATATTTAAGTGTCTCGGTCGGTATGTGAGGTGTGTACGGTACAAACTCATCTGAAAAGCAAATTGAATAGGTCAGTAAATAACTAGGTCACTTTCACTAAAGGTGACGTCTTTGTGGACCAATGAGAAAGAGGCCTGCCCATCGGAAGGAATGATCATTAAATTTATTATTGTCTTACAAAACAGGTTTCTGACATGACATCAACCTTTGTGTTTTTTTCCCCACCTGTATAATGTTTATTAGCAACACAAAACAGGAGAGCAGAACTTTTCTGAAACACAGAAAACACACACACACACACACATATACACACACATACACACACGCACCATAACTTTGCGGAGTTTGTATCGCTTTGAGCGGATGTCATCCATGAGCATTTCGTAGGGAGTGAGTTGGTACTCAATGGGCAGCAGGTTGTACTGTCGCTCTTGCACTTTCTTCAGCTTCACACCAGTTCTCAGGTCCCGCATTACCTGAACCCAGAACTGAGCCTGCATGGCACAGGAATGCAATCACTAAAAAAAAGTATTTTCGTTTCCACCAATTTTACGTACACATGTCTATGAACATCTCAGTCATAACCAAACACACACACACACACACACACACACACACACTCTCTGTTTCAATATCAATACAAGCCTACACTAATAGGCAACATATACACAAATTTCAAATATTGAAAATCCAAAACTAGCATGTCATCATCATCATCATCATCACCGGGAGTAGAAGAAATTAAATTAGATAGTATTCTAGTTTTACCCAGTCATTGTTCTGCAGCATGTTCAAGTCTCTTACAGGTTCCTCTGGAGTTTCGCCTTCCATACGCCGCAAATTCTAAGGGGGGGGGGGAAGAAGGCAAACGCAGGTTATGCATTTTTGATGAGCGGAATAGAATAGAATTCTCTCCATTAGCCTGCATCATAATCAATAAACAGTTAATGTAGCATTTTGACTGCCTTGGGACTGCAAAAACGGGTACTGTACCCAAATTATAATGAGAACATTAGCTCTTGATGATTTATTAAAAGTGTATAGTGACTTCTGGGACACCCTGGAGTTTTGTGCCTCAGAAGTGATGTGATGTCCTGGCTTGTTAAAGAAAAAACAGTTGATGTAAAAATGATATTGAAGGACAACAACTAGAAACCCCCGCAGTGCCTGATTTTCAAAAATGCTGACATCAAGTGTCACTAATCACTGGTTAAGAATAAACCAGAAGAGAAATCACGTAATCTGTCTGAATTACCCCATGGGAAAGAAATTGTTTTTTTATAGCTGAACCATCCAAAACGTTAGCTGATATTTTCAAGAATTATACACACAATGTGTTTCTTTATTCTATACAAATAATACAAATGGATTCACGTCACACTGTTGCAAAAAAACCTGTTTGGGAAAAGGGTTGGAATGCTTATTTTTGTGTGGATGCTCTACATGTCAATCATTTCCAATGCTTTTTTCATTGCCAATCATTTGGAGGTGGAGCTCCTATGGATAAAAAGCAAGAATCATTCAAAAATAACCCTCATCAAATCTACCTTTTTCATTGTTTCTTCTGCCCCTCCCCATAATTTAGTTTATAACCAATTTCCACCAATTTCACAGTTTCCAACATACACTGTATGGACACTTGACCATCAGACACATTTGTAACTTCTCAGCAAAATTGGAGACACAAAGTTAGAAATGCACAATTGTACAGCAAGTCTGAATCTACTGTTGAGTAACAATTTCCTTTCAAAAGAACTAAGATGGGCTCGACAGTGGTGGAGAGGTTAGCACGTCCGCCTCACAGAAAAAAGGTTCCGGGTTCGATTCCAGGACTCGGGTGTTTCTTCCTTGCTTGGGTTTCCTTCGGGTACTCCAGTTTCCTCCCACAATCCAAAAACATGCACAGTAGGCTGACTGACTGCTCCAAATCACTGCGAGGTGGGAATGGTTGTGTGAGTGTCGGCCTAGTCAGCTGTCTAGGATGTACCCCACACTCGCCAAGAGTAGGTCGAGATGGGCACCAGGCCCCCCCTCAACCATAATTAGAATTAAGCAGTAAACGATCAAAAAGGACAAGAATTGTGTTCAGTTGTCCATAACCTTGTGACCATATAGTGTATCTTTACTCAACTCACAACAGCTACCAACCAGAGAGGTTTCCTCAGAGATAGTTGATGACACTGCTCATGCCCGAAGGCACATTTGGTGCAGTACACTGTCCAAACAGCTTTGTATGTATGCTAACCGATGCCCCCAACTGGCGAGTGTAACTGTGAGTGACAGGCAAGAAAGTGCATGACATCCCTTACTTCCTGAGAGCTTTACCAATGTCTTGGGCTCCTGGCCACAGACAGATTCTCGAAATTTTGATCTTCACATGATTGGCTGAACGATTTTTCCAGTGAGCCCCATGAGATCCAAAACTAATCCTACATTTAAGAGACTTGAGGAAATGCACTAGGATTCTTCAGTGTGGGATCGAGATTTCTTGCCACAGACTCAGGTTTTACACAAAGACTGCAGAACAATGAGCATTCCTCACATCACTTTCACTCAAGGGATTCTGGGATTTCTCTGAATCACGACTATTCTTTCACTCAGCTTCAACTCACAGGGAAATCCTGAGAGACAGGAACTGGCGATTCATTGGCTTCACGCCTCCTGCATCAATATTTAGCATCTCCAGCGTGTTTCTTCCACTCGCTGTAAAGCCATAACTGGAGATTTCATTTCACCCACATGAGCCTCTAGGCTGCAATGCGTATTTGTGATGCAACAGGATCATTTTCCAAGTTTTTTTTAATAAATACGGTTATAATATTCGATTGAATATTAAAGGTTGGATCATATAATGAAATAATCACATTCTGCTCTGTGAGCTTTAGAAAAATTAAGCTCGTCCTACACGAATCTTTCACATTGTGTCAATCAAACCCTTTAAGTTTACCTTATGGCTGCCATTACATAAAGAAAGCCAGTGTAATGCTTAAAAGAAATGCCAGTATAACCTATGTACAGATGGCCAGAATTACGATTTCTGTTAAAATAAACTCATTAAAATACTTAATTAGCTTTGTAGTGATGTATGGATTACAGCTGAGTCTACGATGATGTAATATCAATTATACGATAAATTGTCACAATGTTTATTAAATTTAATGGAAGCAATGATAATATACAGTAGGCCCCTGTTTTTCGCCATGGTTCGGTTCTGGTCCTTCCCACGGATCCTGAAAATCCGTGAGTTATTGAAGCGGTTTTAAAACCCTATGTATGATATTACATGTGCTAAAATCTGCTTGTTAAACACGTTCTATAGGAAGTCTTACTTATTAATGCAGTAATAATGTAATAAAATGTAGTAATGATTAAGTAAAAACTTTTTAATTTGTACTGAGCACTTAGGCACCTTACCAGAAGCTAGAGAAGATGTACACCTCCTTCCCAGTTCAGTTTTATATATATATATATATATATATATATATATATATATATATATATATATATATATATCGTTATATCAGTTACATAGCGTGTTACCCTTGTGTTAAGATGTCGTCTCTGTGATCTTTGTGTTTACACTGTTTTGCGGACTTTTGTAACCCTAAGCAAATATGGTTGTTCAGAAGCGTAAGCCGACTAGCATATTTCCGGTTTTCCCAAGACTGAATTAACTATATCTGCTCGGATCGGCGCAATCAACCATGCATACTCAGTTAAGCAAAGAGAGTTGTAAAATGAATGAAAACCTGAATCCAGAAAAGAAAGAGAACTCTCCGCTCTGCTGGTGATTCACATCAGTGCAGGCTGGGTACCAAACGAGTATTCAATAGTGCCCTTGCTCACTTGAAATACTGGAAGCCCATATAACCCTCGCTTTGTGTCAAGAAAAAGCAAGTCAACTACTTTCAGTGTTGAGCGCCTCACAAATTGCAAGCGTTGATTGGCCGTTTTAAGCTTCATGTAAAGTGACTCGGTTCAGGTTCATGTAATGTGACTCAGCTCAGCTTCATGTAAAGTGGCCATCTGTCGACCATCGGAACCATTTACAAACAGAAAGATCTCATCACAGAGCATGTTAAAAGTTATATTTGATACTGTATTTGATATTTGATGAGTGAATTTAATTATAATTTATCGATTTGAAATTATTTTGCTTGAATTTAATTTATTTGAAATTAATGTTGACATTATTTGATGTATCGGATATTATTTTACAATGTTATGTTTACAATAATTGATTTAGGGGTGTTTTATGAGATACGGTAATGGAATTTATGGATGTACAGTACAGTATGAACGTCATACGTCACTGGAACATACAGTAACAACTTGCGTTCATTTTCAACTTGCGTTCGGCCGTCGACTTATGTTTTTGTTTGGTTCCGGACGGCCGAACGCAAGTTGAAACTTACGAAATTAAAATAAAACTTACGAAATTAATCCGTTACAGAACTCTTTTCGTAACGCGGGGATTTCGTAAGTAGGGGTCACATCTTACATGTTAAACGCCTAATTCATTCCAAGGCTCCAGTTTTAGGACTGGATAAACCCCATAAACCCTTTAAAAATGATAAAAGTACACCAATTTTGTATGAAATACAAACATATTTATTATACGTTTTATTTACACATTAAACCGTTTTATTAACATATTTATTAATTAAATCATTATTAAACATTTTTTATTAACACACACACCCGTGTGTCTGTCTCTCTCTCTCTCTCTCTCTCTCTCTCTCACACCCGCATTACAATGCACTTGTTTATTCTAGCCTTGCAGGCCATGCCCACAAGACATGGAATTCAAAGCAGATTCCCTGCTGGACCATTTACTGAATTAAAACAACTTAAAAAAACTAAAGCGTTATTCCTGCTCTCTCTCTCTCTCTGTGTCTCTCTCTCTCTCTCTCGCACGTGTGCACGTGCGAGAGAAGCACATTCCCTGCTTGACAAACTCAACTTTAATTTGATTCCGTGAGGGATCGGAATTCCAGATGAGCTAAAAATGCACCCACATTTATTAAACATTTACTGAATTAAAACAACTTAAAAAACTAAACTAAAAACTAAAAAGTGAAGCTTCCTTCTGTCTCTATCTGGGAGGCCAGCGGGGCGGGATGTTGAGAGACAGCCAATGAGAGAGCAACTCTCACGTCGTGTGAAATTTTGATTGGCGCGTTTGAATTTCTTTTCGTAAGAGGGGATTGTATCGTATCTCGGGGACAGAAACTCAGGAAAACGTTTTTCGTAATCCGGGGATTTCGTACACAGGGGTCTTTGTAAATTGGGGGCCGACTGTATGTATATGTGTATAGGTGATTATATAATCACCTGAAGAGAGACCACCCCTCGAAATAGATCTGTAGTGATAAATAGAGTTTCAATAGAAAGTCTTTGTCCTGTCCTTTTATTTTATATATATATATATATATATATATATATATATATATATATATATATATATACACACACACACACATATACATACACACACTAGTTCTTCTCAAAAAATTAGCATATTGTGATGAAGTTCATTATTTTCTGTAATGTACTGATAAAAATTAAACTTTCATATATTTTAGATTCATTGCACACCAACTGAAATATTTCAGGTCTTTTATTGGTTTAATACTGATGATTTTGGCATACAGCTCATGAAAACCCAAAATTCCTATCTCAAAAAATTAGTATATTTCATCCGACCAATAAAAAAAAAGCGTTTTAACACAAAAAAGTCAACCTTCAAATAATTATGTTCAGTTCTGCACTCAATACTTGGTCGGGAATCCTTTTGCAGAAATGACTGCTTCAATGCGGCGTGGCATGGAGGCAATCAGCCTGTGGCACTGCTGAGGTGTTACGGAGGCCCAGGATGCTTTGATAGCGGCCTTAAGCTCATCCACAGTGTTGGGTCTGGTGTCTCTCAACTTTCTCTTCACAATCTCCCACAGATTCTCTATGGGGTTCAGGTCAGGAGAGTTGGCAGGCCAATTGAGCACAGTAATACCATGGTCAGTAAACCATTTAGCAGTGGTTTTGGCACTGTGAGCAGGTGCCAGGTCGTGCTGAAAAATGAAATAGCTTTTTCATGAAGTGCTCCAAAATCTCCTGATAGCTAGCTGCATTGACCCTGCCCTTGATAAAACACAGTGGACCAACACCAGCAGCTGACATGGCACCCCAGACCATCACTGACTGTGGGTACTTGACACTGCACTTCAGGCATTTTGGCATTTCCTTCTCCCCAGTCTTCCTCCAGACTCTGGCACCTTGATTTCCGAATGACATGCAAAATTTGCTTTCATCCGAAAAAAGTACTTTGGACCACTGAGCAACAGTCCAGTGCTGCTTCTCTGTAGCCCAGGTCAGGCACTTCTGCCGCTGTTTCTGGTTCAAAACTGGCTTGACCTGGGGAATGCGGCACCTGTAGCCCAGTCCACTGCTTCCACAGGTCCCCCAAGGTCTGGAATCGGCCCTTCTCCACAATCTTCCTCAGGGTCCGGTCACCTCTTCTGGTTGTGCAGCGTTTTCTGCCACACTTTTTCCTTCCTACAGACATCCCACTGAGGTGCCTTGATACAGCACTCTGGGAACAGCCTATTCGCTCAGAGATTTCTTTCTGTGTCTTACCCTCTTGCTTGAGGGTGTCAATGATGGCCTTCTGGACAGCAGTCAGGTCGGCAGTCTTACCCATGATTGCGGTTTTGAGTAATGAACCAGGCTGGGAGTTTTTAAAAGCCTCAGGAATCTTTTGCAGGTGTTTAGAGTTAATTGGTTGATAGCTCGTTTAGACTACCTTTTGATGATATGCTAATTTTTTGAGATAGGAATTTTGGGTTTTTATGAGCTGTATGCCAAAATCATCAGTATTATAACAATAAAAGACCTGAAATATTTCAGTTGGTGTGCAATGAATCTAAAATATATGAAAGTGTATATATATATATATATATATATATATATATATATATATATATATATATATATACATACACACACACACACACACACACACACACACTGTGATCCCTGAACGAGAGGGAAAAACGTCTTCAGCAAAGCACAAGTCCGCCGTCGTCTCTAAAAGAGTTGGAGGGTATTCTAACTGAAGAATGGCTTAAAATTCCTTTGGAAACAATTCACAAGTTGTATGAATCAATACATATGCCAAGTTGTGATTGTTTAAATTATGTTCAAAGATTGTGATGCCAAAATGTTAGGTGTTTCCATTATTTTGTCCACCCCCTATATATGTGTGTGTGTGTGTGTGTGTGTGTGTGTGTGTGTGTGTGTGTGTGCGCGCACGTGTGTGTGTGTGTGTGTGTGTGTGTGTGTGTGTATCTGCACCATTCTTAAAATCCTACACACACACACATACAGTGAAACGATTCCAATGACATACACTGACACACTCGCTTGTCTGTTCTGTGTTCTACATATGATAGCAAGCACTCTTGGCATCTACAGGACTTGCCTTGGAAAGGATCCCTGCTAACAAAGGAGCATCCTTGATTTTGAAGAGAAAAAAAAACATCTGCGCTTCTTTTTTTTGTTTGTTCTAACTGATATTGACACATTACATTGATACGGTATATGGTGAATTTTTTAAAATAATAAAACTATTTGAGGTTTCCTTAAATTGGCTGTCTCGTGTGTGATAAAGAGGAAGTATGGTACAGGAAGTCCACTGCGTCATCCCTCCTAGCCAATGGGAGGCCAGCGGGGCGGGATGTTGGGAGACAGCCAATGAGAGAGCAACTCGCGCATCGTGTGAAACTTTGGTGCAGTTGAATTTTGAATGGTGCATCTGGTGCATTTTGTAAGAGGAGATTGTTTTCGTATCCCGGGGACGAAAACGTAGGAAAATGTTTTTCGTAACCCGGGATTTTCGTACCCAGGGGGTTTCGTAAGTCGGGGGCCGACTGTATATGTACATACATACATACATATATACACACACACACACACACACACACACACACACAGATCCCTCACTACTTCACGCTTCAGTTTCTGCAGATCAGTGCATCGCAGGTTTTTCAAAAATGTTAATCAAAAAATAAGGAAATTAAGGAAAAACAGGAGAAAAGTTAAGGAAATATCCAGCAAAACCAGGCCAATTATGCAAAAAAAAACAAAAAAAGAAACACAAATCCCCAGTAAAACTACTTACATTTTATGTGAGGTGTATGTTTCTGTGCGCGCATCTGTATGTGTGTGTTTATATCTTATTTACATCTTGTGCATTATTTTTGAATGTTTAATCGCTATTATAAGCATTTATAATGTTGAATATGTATTTATTGATATATATACACACACACACACTATATATATATATATATATATATATATATATATATATATATATATATATATACACACACACACACACACACACACACACAATACACGTATACTAGTACATGTACGTATGTCAGTCAGGGGGGGGGTCGATCCTCCTTCACGGAAATCAGAGATCGCGCGCGGGGGGGGGGGGGGGCGGGGGGGGGGGGGGCCTTGGTCCCCATTAACCATGGAAAGTGAGGGATCCCTGGATATATATTTTGTTTTGCCTAAAAAAAAACAAAAAATATTGAGCATTTGGTCATTTAATAGTAAAAAACTGCTCATGTTCGGACACATTGAAAGCGAGAAATGTTGAAATGTTGAATGTTTTTTCTTTTTAAATTCATTTTACAGATTAATAATCTGAATCAATTCACCTTGACACACTCACAACTTTTTAAAATTTCATTGCTACCAGAAACTTGGTATCACTATGGGTTTTTATGGCACCTTAGAACTTGTTAGTACTTGTTGTAGTCCGGTGCATCATGTTCTGTGCAATATCAAGTCACCTCTACACAACTTTGTGAAGCAAGTCAAACTCTTAAGCAAGAGACCGAGCACCTAGATAGGTTTAAAATAGCCTGAAGCAACACACCCAGCCCAGACAAACCCATGACGTGAACGTGAGCTTCCTTGGCATGTGTGTTGGAAGCAGTCATGAATATATGAATATATAATGGATCAAACGTGCTCAGCAAGCAAGCTAATGGTGTGGTGCAGGAAAAGCCTCGTGTTAATCCAGATTGAAGAATCAAAAACCTGGATGGGATTCAGCGGTGATCCTTACAAAAGCTTGAGTCAGCATGGTGATGTGCAAAAAAATGAAATGGTTTTGCTTTTAGATTTATTGAATTTCCAGAATCAGACAGGGATGGAGTGATTCTCTGGAACAGCAGCTCTGACTACAGCTCCAGCTCTGATCATTTTAATACGTTACCAATTCTATAGCAATGATTCCTAACAGAGACTTGAGACTCTGCCTCACCTAAACTTAATCATAAACCCAATACTAACACTTTTCATTTCCTTGATAAATCATGCAAAGCATTCATACATACATACAAAAGTCAGTCAGTATTTTTACTGTATCAGAAAATCTTCAAAATGATGACTATCCAATTTATAGGTAACAATAGTCAATAGACTGGCATTTTTTAGTCCGATATCAGCATTAGCAAAAAAAAAAAAAAAAAAAAAAAAAAAAAAATCTTCTGGTGAGGAAGTGGTGAGGTTTATAGTAACTGACACCATATACAAACTTGCCTGGTGAAGATTTCACGGAAGTTATTGTAGAAAAATCAGATAAATTGGTCATTACCCGTAATCAAAAAAACTAAAAAAGATACATAAAAAGTCCAACTATATTTACTGATAAATACAGACGCTCCTTGACTTACGTTCATTTGTTTTACGAATTTTTCGATTTTATGTTTAAAAGAAAAAAAATGTAAAAAAAAATTATAAGTTGAGTTTAGCGTGCTCTCTGTACGTAGTACCTACATAGTACACTGATGTAATACGCTACTTCCGCATGACGTTGCGTCCATTGTTTACAAATGACAGACTGAACGTGCCCTCCTTCTTCCCAGTTCACTGCGTGATCCCCTTGTGTTAAGACGTCGTCTCTGTGATCTTTGTGTTTACACTGTTTTGCAGACTTTTATAACCCTAAGCAAATATGGTTGGTCAGCAGTGTAAGCCTACTAGTGATAGTGGTAATCAGAAAAAGCAGCAAGCCGTCTCGTTAGAAACGAAGATGGCTATTATCAAGAAAATCGATGCTGGTGAAAAACATGTGAATGTTGCACATTTCTTCCAAATGGCTCCGTCGACCATCGGAACCATTTACAAACAGAAAGATCTCATCACAGAGCATGTTAAAAGTTATATTTGATACTGTATTTGATATTTGATGAATGAATTTAATTATAATTTATCTATTTGAAATCATTTTGCTTGAATTTAATTTATTTGAAATTAATGTTGATATTATTTGATATTATTTTACAATGTTATGTTTATAATAATTGATTTAGGGGTGTTTTATGAGATACGGTAATGGTATTTATGGATGTATAGTACAGTATGAATGTCATACGTCACTGGAACATACAGTAACAACTTACGTTTTTTTTTTTTTTTTCACCTTACGTTGGGCCGTCCGGAACCGAACTAAAACGTAAGTCGGGGAGTATCTGTATAATAAAGCCTTTGATTTTCTTGTATCCAGTGTTGTGTGTCTGCAACTTTATTCCTGAAATCTTTTGACAATGTCTTGCCACCTGTAGTTGATTATCTGCCTTCATCTACACTTCCAAGCACTGAGATGCTGTAAAAGTAGATACTTTTACACGTATCTAATCAGTATGATTCCCTATATTAAGTAAGCTTGCTGTGCAATGAAGTTGATTCGTTACACCCAACTGTCTTTCCAAGTATTTAGGAGGGGGCCGTCATTTATCCATCTCAATGATTTCTTTTTTCCTTAACTTTTATTATTATTATATATTTCACTTGGCTATTATAAGTTGTATTAAGCAAATACAGCCAGAAAAATATTGGGTTTTTTTGTGTGTGTCATCATTTCAGGCTACAAAGCAACAAAACATGAACATTCTGAAGAGGAGGAGTCCGAACAGGATAGGAGACTATGTTAAGGAAAATAATTCTGCTCAAGATGGGCCCTCTAACACATTATCCTACCATTTCCAGGACACCTTGTCCTGTTTTATTACCTTCCATATAAGCTGTATAATACTGTGATGTTCTTCTTTTCATTACGTAGAAAATTGTGCATTTGTCTGTCCGCAGTCCACGAGGGCGCGTCATTACATTTACATTGGCACCAGGATCCATTTAGATAATTCGAATTTCAACTTCATTTTCAAAGTTAGACAGAGCATGTCTGTGTCTGAAAACTTGGAAGACGTAAATTTAATTTCTCCACTAATGACATAGTAACAACTCTCATGACAGAAGTAATGCTATTAGTAGTATTAGCATAAAAACATGCCATTAAGGTAACAATGTAACCCAACGTTAGACCCTATGATACAATAAACAAAAACAATCTGGCGATGCATATGGTAGTTGCTCCTACACGGAAGGCCAGTGAACGCATACATCCAATCCACCAGTCATTCCTTTTGAAATATGCATGTATTCTTGCCTGAATTAATTTATAAAAAAATTTAACTTTAAGAGCAGTGGTAAGGTGCTGGATTATTGATTATTGGATGTTAGTCTTGTCCCCCTGGTGCAGCTAACTGGGTTATCAAGGGCCAGTCATGCCTCTTGCTGTCTGTGGTGAGCAGCATGTAAAAGAACCATTGATGACGTTCATACAGAACAGGCTGCATTGCCGTCAGCGTGTTTCTGCCCTGCGATGGCTTGGCAAGCCGTCCAGGGTGTACTCTGCCCTCGCCCAGGGTCGGCTGAGATGGGCACCAGCCTCGCTGTGACTTTATGTCTACGTATGTTATCCTACCTAAATCACATCCATATACAATAAACACATTTTTGGTCTTAAATAAAAGATATAGAAGGAGCAGAGGAGGACGTCAATGAGGTTGTGTACATACAGTGAACCATTACTTATTTCACAATAGCGAAGGAGACGTCGAATGGTTTTTCGTAGGTATAAAAGTGTTTTTTTCAGAGCGTTTCCCCCTCCTCATCTCGTCCGTATACAAAATTACCCGGTGCCAACAGGACACTTTCTCATGCACATAAGACACTTACAGGGTTGGTAAAACTCTCATATATACATTTTAAAATGCAGCAATATCCTACATGAGCTATTACTTGTAGTCTTTGGAAACAATGGTCCTCACAGTCCACCCCCAACCCTATGTAATTGAAAGCATGTCAAAGATCCAGGATGACGAATATCCTTGTAAATTTAACTCTGCCCCTCAATACAGGAAGGAACGTGTCCCAGCACCCTGCTTTAAACCATATTCTTATTCAAACCTTTCTTGCTTTCTCTGTAAACACCCCCCACCACCACACACACACACACACACACACACACACACACGGAAGTGATGAATAAATTCCAGCTGTCGAATGGAAGGAATTGTAAAAGGTATACAATGGAAATGAGGCATTCAGTAAACACAAGGTCTTGAAAATCACCTCTTTGGCATTCTTCATCTTTTCGAGGAAGGTGCGGAGCTCCTTGGTCTCGGCGTACAGGGCTCGGCACACAGCCTGGTAGTGGTTGGGAGCATCTGATGAACTCGGGAGGTGAGATGTGCACAGCTGAGAAAAGAGACACGGGATTCCCCCAGTCAGCTCTAAACATAGAATATTTGATTTAATAATGAACATACTTAATGTGGACACATTAGGTAATCCTATGTTCATGGCGCGTGTTGGTTCTGGATTTAAATTGATATCCCTATGAACTGCATGAACTGAAATACCAAGGTTGTTCACGAAAAAATGAAACAGAAGGAAGTATTTCCTTCCGATGGAAAAAAAAAAAAAAAAAAAATCCTGATTGCGAACGCAATGCATTAATCTCAGAATAACGTACAATCATTGTCTTAGTATTTGTTCAGAGACACAGATCATAAAAATATTAATCTATTCTCATGAACGCCAAAGCCAAAGACAGGGCGGGTCTGGACGACACAAGATAAAGTGTTTTGTTTTTTGAAAAATCTACAGAAATAATCTCCAACTGGCCAAATTGCATTTCTTCACACACCAAGCCCTGTTCTCCGCCTCGTTTTGGAATGTGTGACGGCTCTTTCCTCAAAAGCTCGAGTATCAGGGACTGTCACTGCTCAGACACGGCGGCATCCAGAAAAGTATAAATCATCTTTAAACTGTTCTGATGGGGTTTTTTTTTGTTTGTTTGTTTTTTACTTTAAAACATGCTTTATTTATATGTGCATAGGTGCAGACCAAGATATGAAACCTAATATTATAATTGGTTTCTTGTTTTGTATCCACAATCTCACTGATCTTGATGCTTTAAAAGTGACTCACCTTACCCCACCTCCTTTTTTTTTTAAGCACAAGAAATATTCATGTGACTGAAAAATTCCTGTCACACAAGTCTTCGCCATTTTACACTTACATAATGTGGTACTGTACGACCCCATCACTGCTCGTTCGATTGGGCAGGACGTTTCATAGCGAGATCAGCTTTTAAGATCATTGCTTTAATGTTTCCCTCAATACAAGAGCTGACCGGTCCACGCTTGATTCCATTTAACTCCGATCGCATGTACACGGAGCATATATAAAACAACACATTTTTCCCATGCCGCTGTGCAGTTCCATTAGTAAATAGGTTCGTCTGCCCCTCAAACACTTTATTCCTTGTATATATGAAACTGTGTAGAACCTGAGAATGCAACGTTTGTGATAAATTGGACATAAACACACATATGCTGTAAACAGGTGCTGCAGACAAAGCAAATGCAGGTGACCATGACCCATTTTCACTTGCTTCGGACAGAAAAATCAGAAAAAATTAAAAGGAAAAAAAAAAAGAAAAAAAAAAAAAAAAGAAAACAGTACAACTGCAATCCATCACAAACAGCATGAGTCAGTTCAAATGAAGGACAACATTGAAAAAAATTGGCTATATCTGGCACAGTTGCACACTGGGTACTAAATCCTTTCTCAGCTCGCTGAATGAACTATACTTTTACCGTAAGAATATCCTTGTAGCCTCGTACGCTGGAGACTTCTGTCTGTTCTTCCTCACCCTCATCTTCCTCCTCTGTGGCTTCATAGCCCTCATCGGGGCAGGCGTCGACCTCTGTGTCGGCCATGTTGGTCATAAGGTCGATGAGTTGCTCGAGGGGAGGACTGAGCTCCCGCTCTTCGTTCTCTTTCAAGCCGTAGTCCAGAGCTTTGTAAATCATAATGCCCAGAGACTCGATCACCTACAACACACCAACATACATGAACAGAATGTGTAGAACATGTGATACACGAATAGCGCAACTTAACCTGCTATCTACTTCCTGTGTATCCGCTGTGCCGTTTAAATAATCAACTCACATGATGTGACTGAAACTTTACAGGCATTGTATTGCAGCCAGATGTAGACCCACTTCACTGCCCATCAAGTCAGGGTTTATTTTTCAAGACAGAATGATGTTCTGTGTTAGCATCATGTGCTACCATCATGCAGTCAGGCCAGCACACTCGCTGTACTCACACAATCAATTATCTGAGTTATGGAGGTGAGGCTATTTTTGGTTTGGAAATGGTTACATGAAAACATTTAATAAAGCCCAAGCTTGCTCTCGCTCTCTTGCTGTCTCTGTCTCTCTCTCTCTCACACACACACACACACACACACACACACACAGAGAGAGAGACAGAGACAGACAGAGAGAGAGAGAGAGACAGACAGAGAACGAGGGACAGAGACAGCGAGAGACAGAGACAGACAGAGGGAGAGAGGGATCAAAGACAGTACAAACACATATAGATAGAGAGAAACATGGTTGCTCTTTGGTGGGGAACATTGCACCACATTACTCTTCCAAGTCCAGGTAATAAAATTGTGCTTTGAGAACCGGGCATGTAAGGAGACATGAACTGAGGGATCACGCATGAGAAAATCAGCCGAGTCTCAAACACTGCCCTGAACAGTGTTACACTTTTCTCAAAGCCTCATCGACACAAAAGCCCCGCTGGTGCACTTCATTACAGAATGTTGACCTGGTGTGGTAATCCCTATTTTATTAATTTATTTAGTTTGCTTCATTTTAATTTGCTGAATCATTTTATCCTTTATTAGGGTCACAAGGAGGCTGGCACCATCTCAGCCGGCACCAGATGAAGGCGCATAATAGACCACCACAGGTGCCAGAATAGACACACAACTATTCATACTCAAATTCACACACCCGGGGTCAATACAGTATATCAATGCACATGTCGGAAACCAGAGTACATGGATTAAACCCATGAAAGTATGTTGAGAACATGTAAACTCCACACAAAATTACCCTTGACAGGCACAAGCGCTCAAACCCAGGACATCTTGCTATGGGGCGGATGTGCTAACCACTACACCAGTGCGTCACCTGAAAAGTTAAAATCAGTCCAGAGACTTGTTTTGACTTTTTGCATAGTAAGGACCTACACTTATATTTTATAATCAGTCGATCTCGATGTGCATCATAATATAAATCAAATCAATGTCAAAGGTAAAAGGTTCTGTTGGACTCCTAAATGTGTAGAAGGTTACCATGCAGTTAATTCTGGTTAAATTACAGCTTCGTGATATTTATCGACATTGGTATATACAGTAATTTGATAATACTGCAAGTTTAAGGTCGTATCGCTACAATGCCCAAAGTTAGAGCTGGGCAAAATCTGAATCTGGAATAAATAAATAAATAAATAAATAAAAGCAATTGTTCATTGATTTGGGACAGGTGCTGCTAAATGCTCCCAATCTTCAGTCATCTGACATAACATGCTACAATAATTTATTGATAGCCCAAACATCACAGAATTTTTCCAACCGAAACGGTCACCAACTACAGTCGGCTAACTACTTACGAAATTAATCTGTTCCAGCGCCTTTTTCGTAACGCGGGAGTTTCGTAAGTAGGGGGCGCATTGTACACGTAAAACACCTGATTACTTCCAAGGCTCCCAAGACTACCCCATAAACCCTTTAAAAATGTTTTTATGAAATATGTGTTAAAAAGTAAAAGTATTTATTAAACCATTTAAACATTTTAACAACATATTAAACCATTTTATTAACATTTATTAATTAAACCATTATTAAACATTTTTATTAACACACACACACACACACACACACACACTTGTCTCTCTCTATCTCTCTCTCTCACACACACACACACACACACACACACACACAATACAGTACACATTGAATGTGTATTGTATACACATTAAATGTTTCTTGTGGTGCTGCGGGCCACGCCCACAAGCAGGACGCCAGAGCATTTTAAGACGTGGAATTCAAAGCGCATTCCCTGCTTGATAGAGCAGAGGTCCAAACTCAACTTTAACTTGATTCCTTATGTGCCACATTTATTAAACATTTACTGAATTAAACAACTTAAAAAACTAAACTAAAAACTAAAGAGTTAAGCCTCCTTCTGTCTGTCTGTCTCTCTCTCTCTCTCTCTCTCTCTCACACACACACACACACACACACACACACACACACACACACACAACAGTTGATGGAACAATTCTATTGAAATGTTTAAATGGACGGGATGTTTTATTTAAAGCGGAATTACAGTACCTGTTTGAAAGATCAGAGGTCCTCATTCAATATTAACTTGCTTCCTTGCGAGATCGGAGGTGTTCTCTCACGGAGCACTCTGTTTTAACATTGTGCCAAAATAATCGCCTCTGTCACTGTATTTCCGCTTTAAGGTCTCCTTCTGGTTCAATATCGTCCCGATTGTAGAGGGGTTTCGGCGATAACGAAATACAACGCTGCATGATCAATCTCAAAACAAGCCAACAGTCAACTCTCCTTCACGCGTGTGACAAACAGGAAGTATGGGTACAGGAAGTTCGCTGCGTCATCCCTCCTAGCCAATGGGAGGCCAGCGGGTAAGGATGTTCGGATACAACCAATGAGAGAGCAACTCGCGCATCATGAGAAATTTTGATTGCCGCGTTTGAAATTTGAATGGCGCATTTCACAAGAGGAGGATGTTTTCGTATCCTAGGGACGAAAACTTAGGAAAAGGTTTTTCGAAACCCGGAATTTTCGTACCCAGGGGGTTTCGTAAGTACGGAGCCGACTGTACTTGCTAATGTTTCTTCTAGCACAAACCACCAATGGTAGTGCAATACTACATGCAAGGGGCAATGGTGGCTCGGTGGGAGGGTGCTGAATTTATTGCTCCCAAGGTCCAGTGTTCAAGCCCCACTATCACCGAGTTGTGACTGCCCTCCCCCCAATGCAGCAGCTAACTGGGTTATCAAAGGCCAGCTATGTGTCTCACTGTCTATGGAGAGCGGCGTGTAAAGCCATTTCTGATTTTCAAGAGTAGCTGCATAGCCGTCAGCGTGTTTCTGCCCTCCGATGGCCTGACGAGCTGTCCGGGGTGTATAGAGTTATACATGTTCTCTAATTACGATTAAGCGGTTCAGAAAATGAATGAATGAATGCATTAACTTCAGTGATTCCACTAAGACTAATCCGGATTCACAAAGAAAATGACGTGCAAAAAGCTGCTCTGCTATGCAGATTCAAAAATGAGTGACACAAGAAAAATTTTCGCAGAGTGATGTAAAGTGGGCGGACACATATTTCAACTGATCTTTTACACGAGCGATTATAAATTAGACGTTAAAGATACCGTTGACCGACACATGTAAGCCAAACATTCCATTCTCTGATACTTTCTCCTCTTCACGTGTTGAATAAGCAGTTCAGCTGTAATGTGACTTGCTTATTGCTCAGTACTTCCTCTGTATGAATGCAGCTTTAGTGTGCTTGAACTGCTCACTGCTTGTAAACAAAAGCCTGTGAAACTTTTTTGTTATGAAAGAGTAGGCAGATAGGAGGGGCTAGCAGGGTGTATACCTAATCAAGAGTGTGACACGCTTTGGAGAAAGAAAAAAAAAACTGTGGCACATTGTAATAATGCTCCTAGGAACCACTGAAATAAATAATGAGCAAACGAGCAAGATCACGGATATAAGCAGCCCAAAGAATTTTACTTTGGAGGGTGTCGGGGTTCAGTCTTAGAGATGATGAGTTGGGGAACGCAGACATTTGAGGGGAGCTCTCCGTACAGTCGTTGCTCCATCTCATTTAAAGGAACTCTCCTGATTAGAAGGGTTCTTGTGTGATATTTGGGCAGTTATTCAGTGACAGCTGACAGGAAATCTCCACAGCAAAATGCATAAACATACACATGCTGTAATGAGCATAATGAATCCGGGGCAAAATACTTAATGGTTGACCTGTCGTTTCATCATTACAGTGAGAATCTAGTGATTTTATGTACATTTCTCCACAGTACAATTTGCATATTAATAAGAATTCAATATAAAAATTGTGGAAATAGCAAGTGCAAAATTAACTACCCAGCGAGTTAAAAGCATGATTGCCATATTAGCATGAGTAGAGTTTCACAGCACCGAGATGAGATAGCTGGACAGGCTGAACGACTAAAGCACTGCTGCATCGTTCTTCTCTGTACAGAAGATAGATGTGAAGCAAGGGCTCACACATGCTGGCACTCACATTGGTGAATAAACAAAATGCCATGGCTTAAAATTTTTAATCAAACAAAACTAACATGGCAGTGAAAAGAGTTAAATTTACATGAAGATTACAATGCTGAACTGCTTAAGTCCATTGTCAGGGCTATGGGGAGGCTGGAGCCTACCTTGGCCAACATTTGGTGAAGGCAGAGTACAACCTGATCATTACAGGGCCACATATGCACAACAATTCACAAACATGCACACACCTAGGCACAATTAAAAACGCCCAATGTCTCTTAATGTCTGTGTAATGTGGGAGGAAACTGAAGTATCAGGAGGAATCCATTGCAAGTGGATGGGTGGAATATGAAAGCTCCGCAAAGAAACACCAAAACCTGGGACCTTCTTGCAGTGAAGCAGACGTGATACCCTTGTTTGAAATTAATCAAATTAAGATAAAGAATCAAGCTGTGCCGGGCATCGATGAATATGAAACCACAGATCCTGAAAGATGCTCACTTTCTTTTATGGGAGAAACCAACAGCGAGAAAATACCCGATTTATTCATTCTCCATGATTCACAGTTATTCAAGTAACTTCTTCATCAATACATCACTTTATTACAGAACTGTGTCAGTAATTAACTCTGAATCTGTTCTCCACCATATGAGACTGATCAAATGTGAAACGTTCTTGTTCAAGTCGTTTACAATTCAGAGACTCTCCGGATCTAATGAACTGCATGTAACTGAATTTAGACCAATTGTACAGCTTGTACTTTCTGAGCTTGAGGTTTGTGGAAAAATTGGAAGTAGAGATGACTCAGGGATGGACAAAATAATTGCGAAACCCATATGTGAGCCACTCCACCGAAAGTAGGCTCTTGTGTCCAAAAATGAAAAATGAGCTTTTTACACAGTCAGATAGAGGAGGCCCAAAGCTGCAAAATGCAGCAAAAAGTTTGTCAATACCTTGAAAACTGACCAAGCTATGCCATTTCTTGTGTCAGCATTCAACTAAAAATTTCAAAAGACGTTTTAGAGAAAAATGAGCACAAAGATTGCACTTCTTCCAAGATCATTAGTCCTTAGCAACTAAACATTTTAATGCACCTCAGCCATATAAACTTTTAGAAAACATTTCTAGGAAAAGTTTTAGGAAGAGATGATAAGAGAAATCATCCCCATTTTAATCTGACACGCCCTTTTTAAGCCCATCAGTCACCGTGGTAACCCCCCCAAAAATTAACAAAAAAAACAACAACTTTTTTTTCCCAGTTCTGTTTACTCCAATAAGATCAGTATGTATCTTTTTGACCATGATATAAAGGTTCAAATGCCTTCAAATGATACTGATTGAAAAAAAAAAAAAACACTGTCAGGTTCAAACAATCACACTGAAATTAAGAAAACTATACACCAAAACTCTGATCTCTTCATACAAGTAAGCTTCATCAACTCTGCCCTCATCATTATCATCTTCATCTATATCCTGCTCAGCAGAAAGGATCACATCTTCACAAACACCACTCATCACACTTTTATTAACAGATGCCACTTCATCAACAACATCAAAATCAAAATCTTCATCAACACAGCTGGCATAGTCATCATCAGTTTGTTCATATGTAAAAGGAATGAAACGTTTAAATATTTTTCAGGTCTTGACCAATTTTTGTACAAAATACCAATACTCATACAATACTCATTAAGTTTCTAAAGTATATAATACTCAGCATATGGGATTTTCTTTGACTGAATTGCAATTGGAATCATGTCTTTTTCTTAATATTCCACCAGACCTGAGGTATCATACACACACACACACACACACACACACACACAAAGACTGTAAGCAGTGGGTGACTGCTCATTTATGCATCTATCACACCGATTGCACTCATTTGCCCCACTCACTTCAGGCACTACTTTTTTTCACATTTTATATACCCACCAATACATATATTTTCTTCCATTCAAATTGCACTAGTTCATCTGGATGCTGCTCATTTAACCGTTTGCACACTGTGTGGTGTGTGTGTGTGTGTGTGTGTGTGTGTGTGTGTGTGTGTGTGTGTGAGAGAGAGAGAGAAATAATCTTCTTCAAAGCCGAATTTAACATCTATACAAATGCTGCTAGACATCACAGACGACATTTCACTCTCCTTTTCCAGAAATTATGTGTATTCACAATCTTATAAATAAACTTACTGACTGTTATTGAAGAGAAAGTCGGAGATAAGTTCCGCATGCGGTTAAACTAGAGTCAGGAAGTAAACCGGAAGTTAATAGTGATAGTAAGTGATAGTTGAATACTTGTTTTAATAATTTATGCAAAAATCTGAATTTCGATAAAAATTGACCATTTTTACTTTTCTGGCCTTTATCTCAAAAGTGGTCTGTACGACAAGCGCCTACTTTCGGTGGAGCGCCTCACATATGGCCAAGTTAAAAAAAAAAACAACAACACTACATGCTGTCCACTGATCTACATTATGATTGGCAGGAAAATTAACCAACTAGGCTAGGAATAGGAATTAGGAAATTAAATTTGAAGGGGGCTCATCAGGCCGGTGCTTATCCCTGGCTTCCATAGCGTGAAGCTACCAGGAGTTCAACTCCTCCTGGATGGGACGCTAGTCCACCGCAGGTTACCTTCCCAGTATAATTTACTGGTACCCATTTATACTGCTGGGTGAACAGAGGCACACTTGTGGTTAACACCTTTCCCAGGGGTCTTAGCACAGCGGGGGTCTAACTGGGATTCGAACACACAACCTTCCGATCATGAGCGCAGCACCCTAACCACTACGCCACCGGCCCCACTTACTTAGCAGTCTGAAATGGAAACGCCCACAAATACATCAGCAATGAATTTAGCCTCAAAAACATCAGAAAGATTCTCATCAAGGACTTTTCAATGTGCGTCTTTAGTAAATTTCAACAGTAGTTTGTTTTTAAGGGCAAAAGAAAGTTCTGGAAACTTCTGGAAAATCTGTATTATTCCAGCTTGTGTCTTTATTTCAATTTGACCGCGTATTGTGCTAGCAGCTGAGTTACATAACAGTCTTGTGTAAGTGTTTCCATATACCCACATATTCCTGATCCTGAAAATATCATCTTTCTTTCATGTGCAGAATATTGGAATGAGCAGCATGCACTACACTTCCTTCACTGTGAAATGTCCCTGTAAAAAACAACAAAGAGTAGAATTTCTCTCCTTTTTTCCCCCCCGGCTTGAATCTAATTGTCTTCTGTGAATAATAGCAATAATAATAATAATAATAATAATAACAACAATCATCATCTTCATGATCATCATCATCAAATATCCCAGACATCAAATCTTGTCAGTTAATCTTGTTAATCTCTGTTAGTGTGTACCTTCCTCTCTGGAATTTTGTGTCATCTGCAGGCTTTGAGACGATTTATTTTTAGGTGCGTTCATGAAACTCAATTTAAGACTTAAAAAAAAAAAAAAAAAAAAAAAAAAAAAAAAGGAAAAAGGAACACCCTTGCCAGATGTGCAGTATATTTAGCCCCAAGTCTTGGTTGATGTTTAAATGCTTCAGTGCTATAAAATGGAGGAGATTTTCTACCACTGTCTTTCTTTCCCTCTTCAGGAAAAACAGCTTCGATATACATGCAATTAGCCTTGTTTTTCTATAAAGATATACAGACAGACAGACATAGATGAACAGATGGACAGATACAGGGATGGATTGATGTATGGATGGATGTACCAACAGACAGACAGACAGGCAGACAGACAGACAGGATGGGAATTGCCAGGGATCACCTAATATGTACCTACTATATTTTAAATATTGAAATCTTGAATTAGGAACAGCATAGCTGAATTGAAAACGAGTAATAAAATATAAGCTATGCCTAAGGACATCATCCCCTTACTACCTCCAAAATACAGAATTACTTTAAATACACCGAGTAGTTTTAATTGCTGCACAAGAAGATCCTGATTTAATTAATCCATCCAATAGAAAGGTAAATGGTTGAAGCTTGAACAAATGGACAAATAAAAAGACGGACGGATTAGTTTGATAGACAGACTGACAGACACTGGCACAGAAAGAAAGACAGACAGTCAGACAGACCGACAGAGAGACAGACAGACAGACAGACAAACGAGCACAGACAGGCACAGGCAAAGAGACACAGACAGACAGCCACAGACAGGGAAACAGGCACAGACAGAAAGACTGACACTGACAGGCACAGGCAAAGAGACACAGACAGTCAGTCAGACAGACAGGGAAACGTGCACAGACAGGCACAGGCAAAGAGACACAGACAGTCAGACAGCCACAGACAGGGAAACGGGCACAGACAGGCACAGGCAAAGAGACACACAGACAGACACAGACAGGGAAACGGGCACAGACAGAAAGAGACAGACAGGCAAAGGCAAAGCGATACAGACAGTGAGACAGACAGTCAGACAACCACAGACAGGGAAACGGGCACAGACAGATATATAGACACAGACAGGAACAGGCAAAGGGACACAGACAGTCAGACAGACAGACAGGACTTTATTGCCAGGTTCTAGTGAAACATCACTTAATGCTTCATGTTGTTACACTTGAAGGCATAGCAATTGCTAAATAACAAAATGTAAAGTAATTGTGTGTGAAACACCCAGCCCTAGTCTGACGTGCTGTACAGTGAACGGACGAACCAACAGAACCAGGGATCATAAATAAGAGAGAACACTGTGTCTCTGAGAACACATCAGTACAGCTAAAGAAAACTTCAAACATAATTTCATATCAGGGCCTTGTGACTCTCCAGTAATGAGTGCAGAGCATGAAAAAAACAAAAAAGAACATAGGAGGACGAGAAATGATGATAGAGGGAGGACCATGAAAAGAAAAAAAAAAAAACATGACAGACTCTTATCCTTTAACAAAATGCAAATTAGGGACTTACAACCTCTGAAAGTCGAGAGAAAGTGAACAGATACCAAGCAGAGGATTGCTACTCGGGTTCTTCGAACATAACAGCAGTCACATGATTTTTCACCATATTTTTTCACTGAACATCTGGTATCAGCACAAATGGTGAAATCTCGCCTAAGCTCAGGTCCAGTGCTATTCAGTAAATAAATAAACATGTTCAATTTTCAAGAAGACAGCTCTATTTATCACTAATTTTACAGCCATTCAATCAAGAAAATAATCCCCAGGCTGCGGCTCTCCTTCATTCAGAGACACAATGCAGACACACAGAAGACTCTGCTGAGTTCTGTTCACATGACATCATTGCTCAGAGTCAAGCTTGGTTTCTTCCACCACCTCCCCACATCATACGGAAACATAGACGGAACAATGTCCTTTTTTTTATATGAATCACCTGACACTGTTTCCAGTTAATCTTTCACATTTTCTCAGTTATGGGAAAGAATGACCGCTTCAGTTCTTAGCACGACTGTTACACTAAAAGTACACAGTTTTAAAATGATAGCAGAGAGGATACCACTCCCAGTCTCAGACAATCCACAACATGGATTTGAATTAGTGAGCTGTGATCATTTCAAAACAATCCTCTTTCTTCCTCATCCACACTCGGGGTACTTCCAGGGTATTGTCAGACACGTACTCCTTAGTGCAGGGTCACCGACACGGTGCCTATGGGCACCAGGTCGCTCGCAAGGACAACATGAGTCACCCGTGGGCCTGTTCACTGCTAATTTTTCTTATTTATTTTATTTATTATTATTTTATTATTTTATTCCTCCAGCTCTTCCAGGGGATACCAAGGCATTCTCAGACCAGCCACGAGGCGTCGTCCTATAGTGTGTTCTGGGTCAACTTCGGGGTCTTTTCCCGGTTGAGCATGCCCAAAAACGCCACACCAGGGAGGCATTCAGAAGGTATTCTAATAAGATGCCTGATTAACGCACTATACAGTAGGCCCTGGACTATTCACGGTTTTGCACTCACGGTTTGAGTATTCACGGACTGCCGAGCAGCTCGCACGTGATTCAAATTCAGCCAATGTCTGTCCTCCTTCCTGCTGATTGGTTGAGGTGATGAAACGCCCCTTTTTCCTTATTCACGCACAAGTTAGAAATGAGCCTTTTTTTTTTTTAATGTGTTTTAATTAACAGTTAAGTTCTATGATGTCACTCAAACGCCTGCTAAGCACCAGAAAAAGGTAATGACGTTGGATGTCTCTTCTGAAAAAATAAGACTTTCTCTGGAAAAAACGACAGTTTTCTCTGAAGTCACGTCATTGCTGAAGAGGAATAGTAAAACACTCCACTATTGAAGTCTTTTTTAATTATTATTCCAGTACATGCCCTATGGTAATGTTTAAAATGTTTGTGTGTTATATTTTATTTACTGTGGTGTAGCATGTTTCTCGTTTTGTTTTGTTTATCCAATTTATTAAATTTCTTGTTCTTTTATGTCATTTTTGTTATGGTCTGTGTTTTGGGGGACTTTGATTTTGGCACTGTGCCTCTCACTAACTGTTTACTTCCTGAGGGGCGTAGCTGAGCTGCTCCAGAGCACACACACCTGAATTCACTATTCTCATTTACTCCCAATAAACAAAAGCATGCTCACCTCTGTGCCAGAGGATTAACTCACATCAACATCACCACTTCTTTGGTTTGTAACGCCTCTTACTCTATCACTCTAAAACTCTGTTTTGTACTTCGGCTCTGGCTGGGGGGGCGTGGCTGAGCTGCTTGGACTTAATGCAGTTAATACCTGAATTCAGTCATCTCATGCCTAATGCAATACAGTACGTTCCTCTAATGGGCATTTTTGAAAACTACAGTGCTGAATGTTTATAAAGAGAATGCATTGAAAGGTGTTTTTATGCATATGCTGTGTAATGTTTATATTTTAGCATCAATAAATATAACAGTAAAAATTGAAAAGTTTTTCTTAATCATTACTACACTTTACTACATTAATAATATATTAATGAGTAAGACTGTCTATAGAATGTGTTTAAGAAGCATATTTTAGCGCATGTAATAGATACATAGTATTTTACTTCTGGCTGCTCATTCGCACATGTGACGTGATACATGGGGTTTTACTTCCGGGTACAGAACTCACGGATTATCTCGATTCGCGGGAGGGCCCGGAACCGAACCCCCATGAATGTCAAGGGCCTACTGTACAGGAACATACACGAATTTACAAAAGGAGAAAAAAAACTGAAGGAGCCCAAGAGGAGAGATTCTGACAGCACAATACAGATCCACACTCTGTGGGATTTCATTAAGTAACAGTGCAGCGGATGTTTGATCCCCTCAAGGATGACTCACTGCCCTACGTATCATAGAAGTGGAACAGAGAAATTCTCAGCTAGCATTTTTCTTTAACTTCAATGAACCTTATAGTCATTACACTCCAGCTCTCTTTGCGTTTCACCGTGAAGTGACCAAATCAGAGCGAGAATCTCTTCATCTCTTCCTGTCTGAGTCTACACCATATAATAACCTCTGGTTCAAATTTTATAGTAACACAAAATATCTTTGAATAAAAATGACAATTTTAAATCATTTCAACATCTGGGGCATAAGGTCAAAACCAGAACTAAAATCTAAGTAAAACTGGCGACACCCCCTCAGAGAAGGAGGGAGGGGGGAATAGGTTTCGGGGAACTAAGCCTATTTGTCTCACTTTACTGACGCTGGCCCTGGAAGTCCTCTGGGAAAGAATGTGATGGCTTTCTGAGATCTCTCTAATCCTCTCAGTTCAAACGTAACTTAGTTCCGTAATGAGGCTTGATTAGACTGTAGTCAAGGGACTTTTATTAAAGCAAATGTAACATGATGACACAAGTGGAAGTCCACATCTTGAACTATTTTCACGGAAATTATTTGTTGACGATGATGTGGGGCAGTGACAGTAAGGTATTTATTGGTGTTTCACTGTTAGACTCAAATAATTAATATACAGTCGTACCTCACCTTACGATAGTCCCAGCAAACGAAAAATCCAGGTTACGAAAAACATTTTCCAAAATTTTTTGTCTCTGTATACGAAACAAGTTCTCCTTATGAAACGCGGCAAACATGCCATTCAAACATTCAAACAATGCACGAGCTGCTCTCCCATTGACTCTCTTCTAACACCCCGCCCCCGCTTGCCTCCCATCGGCTAGGAGGGATGACGCAGCTCCCTCCCATTGGCTATCTCACAACATCCCGCCCCGCTGGCCTACCATTGGTTCGGAGGGATGACGCAGCTCCCTAGAGCAGCAGCTTGTTCATGAATTTTTCGAGTGTGCTCATTGCAACTTTATTTTTCGGCTCAGGCTTTTAACCTTGCATAAACATTTGGAAGATTATAACTTTGCTAAGAAGACATAGGCAACATGAAGTACTATAAAAAGGTATGCTTTTATAATTTTTTAAATGGTAGTTTGGTCTGAGCCTTGGAACGAATCACACATTTTACATGTAAAATGCGGTTCTACGTACGAAAAATCCAGGTTACGAAAAAGGCTCTGGAACGGATTAATTTCCTAAGGTCAGGTACCACTGTACCATACTACTGGGAAGCCCAGCTTAGTCTGCCCAGCTACTAAACACAGGTCAAGCTGGTAGACCATCTTTGCCAGCTTGTGAATTATTAAGCATTTTCCAGCTCCCTCATGACTTTACTAAAGGTGGTTTTAGCTTTTGGTCAGTCACTGTGCAATTTTATGTTGATATCAATTCAGAATAACTACTTTTTTTTTAATCCTTGGAATTAGGAATACTGTATATATTATTTTACTAAATATTGTAATTATCATCCAAAATTAATAAAATAAATAAATTAGATTAAATGCACTAGAATTTAAGATTATGGGAAAGTATAATACAGGGATCCCTCGCTACTTCGCGCTTCAATTAATGCGGCTTCAGTGCATTGTGTTTTTGAAAAAAAATAAATCAAATATTCATAGAATTAAAAAATAAGGAAATTAAGGAAGAATAGGTAGAAACGTTAAGGAAAATGTCACAAAAACAAGGCCAATTATGCAAAAAAAAAAAAAAAAAAAAAAAAAAAAAAGTACATTATTAATGTGTCCCGCGTTTAATCTCCTGGTTCTCTCAAGCACAGCACAGCAGATCTGATCAGATTGACAGAGAGTTTCGCTGTTATCCAGTTCATTATAATACTGGAGTCAATTTGTTTCTTCTTTGAAACTTTTGGCAATTTAGAAATGTATCATTTCTGCTTCTCTTCCCGGACTTCCAACGTTTCAGCCACGCCCCATTCTGCTGGAGCGTAGTATTAAGTGTACCTCAGGATAATGTTTACATATACGTACACGTCAGTCGGAGGGGTGGGGGGGGTGATCCTACTTCACGGATTTCGATGGTCGCGTGGGGATCTCTGTCCCAATTAACTGTGGAAAGTGAGGGATCCCTGTAATAATAATAATAATAATAATAATAATACAAACTGTATAGTCAGGAGCTGCTTGTTGGTAGTGGCAAGTACACAACATTTCCAGAAGACTTTTTTTTTTTTTTTAGAAATTATTTGTTTATCCTAATTAGGGTCGTGGTGAGGCTGGCACCCATCCCAGCCGACTCAGGATGAGGGCAGAGTACACCCTGGACAGCTCACCAGGCCATCGCAAGGCAGAAACACGCTGACAGCTATGTAGCTCCTCTTAATGAAAATCAGCAATAATTATTTTACATGAACCTCTCACCATAGACAGTGAGAGACATGGCCAGCCTTCGATGACCCAGTTAGCTGCACTAGGTGGGGACAGTGACAACCTGTTGACAGTGGGGCTTGAACTCCCAACCTTGGGATCAGTGATCCAGCACCTTTACCACCAGGCCACCACTGCCCACCAATATTACTCTTCTTCTTCTTTTCCTTTCGGCTGTTCCCTTCAGGGGTCGCCACAGCAAATGATCTGCCTCCATCTCTCCCTATCCTCTGCATCTTCTTCTCTTACTCCAACGACCTTCATGTCCGCCTTCACCGCATCCATAAATCTTCTCTTTGGTCTTCCTCTGGGCCTTTTGCCTGGTAGTTCCAACCTCAGCATCCTACGACCAATATACTCACTATCCCTCCTCTGTACATGTCCAAACCATCTCAATTTAGCCTCTCTGACTTTGACACCAATATTACATCATTTTATATTTCTTTCATTAGTCATAACAATAAGTATAGTCAACTAATGCTAATCCTGTCATCGAAGTGCACACGGTACATAAGTCAGTATACATGCCAGATAAACTCCATTTAAATGTCAAAGCAAGGACAGCCTACAAGCCAGGCTGAAAGTATCCAAGATGGGGAAAGGGGTGGGGCTATCAAATGATGTCAGTTAATATCAGAGTTCAAAGCGCAGATACAAAATGATTCCCTTGGCTCATCCCACATTATTTTCTGAAGCACTTCATCTTTTAACGAGGTCACAAAGAGGTCGGAGCCTAATATGCATGTCTTTGGACTGCAATAGGAAACCAGCAACCTGAATGAAACCTCATGTAAGCACAGGGCGTGTATGCAAACTCCACACCAAAACCCCTCTCCAAGTCTGGAGCTTAAAACCAGGACCCTCTTGCGGTGAGACAGAAGTGTTAACCACTGCACCACTTCGAAGCTATTTAGGTATCGTCGCCCAGTGTCGGCTGAGATAGTCTCCAGCATCCCCATCCCCATGACCCGAGTAAGATTAAGAAAAGAGTGAAATGAATAAATAACGTTGGGGGGCTTATCGAAATAATATAATCAGAGAAAACATCTCCGAGTATCGTAGTAGAGTAAGATTGTATGGAACTGATTAAATTGATATATGAGGGGATTCTATCTCTCTAATCTTCCATCTGTCCTAAAGGTATAAACCGGCATAGTACACACTTTTAAACTCTGAATCAAAACTGCTGATCATGATTTGTAAATTATAAACCCCTGACCTTGTGTTATATGCATTCATTAGAGCTGATGAACAGAAACTAATCTGAAAATCAGGATCAGTGATGAGTGAAGGGTTCATGATTGGCCTTCACACCCCAATGCCTCATATCACATCGACATGGCTGTCCTTCACCTTAACTGGCTCTTATCGTCAAGATTGACAGCCTTAGCAGTGTGGTTAAAAAATAAATAGCACACCAGTACACCAACACACACGGGTCTGCCTGAGCTGGGGATACAGAGGAGATAGTGTGCCCAGTCCCCACTGTGCTCAGACATATGATTCCAAGGAAAGACTGAGCCAATACATTTAGAGCTTCAACATTTCTGCAGGAGCTGACATCAACCAGAAGGCCATAGCTGGGACCCAACGCAGACAATTCCGCCATGGAGGAGGTGCCCTCCGGGTTCCTGCACACACAACCAGAGACGCCTGACTGGTTTTCTCCTCCTCATGTCAAACTCCAAATTGCACACCAAAACTACAAACGTGTTCACATACAAGCCAACACAAACCCAGAATTAAAGATCATGTTCACTTTAAAGTTAGCACTTGGATCTATTTCCTCAGAGTATTCCTTTAGGACATTTTCTTGTGGTTGTAAGCCAGCATAATGTGCTCAATGTATTAAATCAGTACACGGACAGCACTTTCAAGTCACACTGTGCACATCACACAAATGCATGCGATCCCAGAATCCTCTACGTCATCCTGACTCACAAACACAATCTCACAGTCAGCTGAGAAGGAATTCAGATTGGAGGTAAAAGAACTAAGCTTTGTGCAGTTTTACAGCAAGCCTGCAAGGATTAAATGGCAAGGCACTACCCCAACCTACGAGCAAACAAGCCCATAGCGCATAGTCCGAACCCCAGACTTGCAATAGTAAAGAACCATACATTTTTACAGCGTGAGGTATAAAAGATGGTGGGACAAATACAGTGTGGTTTACTAAAGTTCAGATTCTCATCTGGAACAATATTCTGATAATCAGAGACCGCTAGTTATGCAATACACCCTTGGCGCTTGGAACGAATACACCTGTCACAGGGTACCATGCATATACACATTTACTTGTTGTGGCAATCTAATCTTGACAACTGATCTATTAAGGATGCAGGAGGAAACCCAAGAACTCAGAATAAACACACAGATGTGCGAATATAAAATCCCAACAATAAGGTAAGCACTACCCGGGAAAGGTGGAGGTGTGCAAAAATTACAGGTCATATAGTTTAATTAAATTTACGGACATACTCCATAATAGTAAAAGTAGGTGACACCTGACCATCACACTGACATGTGCTTCTACCCCAGAACTTTGGAATCACAGACTGATCAAAAACGTCTTCTCATACTAAACCATTATTCTTTGTCTTCAATGGCATCAAGAGGCCCAAACCCTGCCACAGCATGACGATGCATGACAGGAGCTTCATGAAGAAGAGATTTGGCAAAGAAGTAGGAAAGAAATAAAGTGTTCGAGACAGAACCTTGACCTCAACCCACTGAACACCAGTAAGATGAAACAGCACACCGAATGCATCCTCCCAGGTCTTTCCACCCAAGATCAGTGCCTTTCTTTAATAATGTCTTGTGTATGATTGAATACAATTACCCACTGCCACGCCTCAAGAGTGGACATTTTTATAAGAGCAAAAGGACTCGATCTGAAAATGGATGTGGTCATGTATTTTATGTGTCCTATATTAAATTTTTATTACCTTTACATCACCTTTCAAAATAACAGAATTATCCAATAAAAACAAATACAAGCATCAGAATCCTTTAAACCCGCCCGATTTGAATTATCACGTTATAATAAGTCTGCGGCTTCACAGTAGTGTAGTGGACAGCACGTCCGCCTCACAGCACAACAAAGCAAGAAGGTCCTAGGTTGGAGTGCCATGCTCGGTGAGGGCTTGCACCAAGTTCTCTGGTTTCCTCTCACAGTCCAAAGACCTGCACATTAAGCTAACTGGCTGTTCCAACTTAACCCAAGGTGTGAATCTGAGTGTAAATGACTGTGTATGCGATGGATCTGCAGTAGTCCGGCAAGTGGTTCAATGTGTACCTCATCTTCGTCCAGTATTGTCTGAGATAGGCACAGCCTCCCAGTGACCTACAGTAGTAGCATTAGGCATCTTGGCAAATAAGTGAAAGTTAATACTAGGTCTGGCAAGCCGTAAAAATTAAAACTCCAAAAATCTTCAAACCTGATCCTCTTTGTCTAAGCACCAAAGCAATGGGGTCTGGCTGCTTTATCAACCTGACACTTCCAGATGGACACTGATCTCAGATCATTTAAATCTGTTCTCCCTAGAGAGTAACGGCTGCCATTAGCATGGACAGCAAAACTCTCAGATCAGCACAAAGCAGCCTTTCGTCTAACTGCGAGCTTAAAAACCAACAAAAGTCCAGTGCATTCACAGCTTCTGGCTTTGAGTTGGTCTAAATTGAAAGCTATTGAGATGAGGCCAACAATCCAGTGTGACTGGCCATTCATCTGTCTTTTTAATGCGCTTGGGTTCCAACTGATTTAATAGGGGGGGAAAAAGTGGGTCAGCTCATTACATGACGAACACATTCTCAAGAAAAGACAAGAGAGTAACAGGAAAGGATGAATCAGGCTCAGACTGCATTCCAGTGCTATTTTCAACACTCCCTTTCATAACTCAGAAACGATCATCTATGTCAAAAAAGAAAGGCGGCTACCTGCGGCAAAAGAGGAGGCATACAGCAAGTGAATTCCTTAGTTATTTACACTGTGAATTTCTTGTAGCCCACGTACAAAGACTGATGAGCTTTCTCTGTAATTAGCTTAACATTTTTATCTCAGTAAAACAATACAGTTATGTTGGATAGCAGGCAGCAGCGGAGGACGAATCTGAAGGTGCCACAATAAAAGTTACAATACTCCAAGTTTAGACGACGCCTATATTTCGGTGGGATTAAAGTAGATAAGCAGACAAAGCCCTGGGGTATCCCCCTCACAAGTTAAACTCACATGCAGTACATAGCATAGGGGTTAGAACATCTGCCCTACAGCAAGAAGGTCCTGGGTTCAAGTCACCACTTTGGCATCTCGGTGTAGAGATTGCATTTTCTCCTTGTGCTTGTGTGAGTTTCCTCCGGGTAATCCAGTTTCCTCCCACAGTCCAAAGACATACACGTTAGGCTAACTGACTGTTCCAAGTTGACCCTAGGTCAGTGCTTCTCAATTAGATTAGTGGGGCGCGGTGTGACCCTGGGGAACATGCTTTTCTGGAATTGTGTACGAAAATTAAATGTAAGTGCACCTCCACTCCACTAGTTGGCAGTGGCGCTCTCATTGTCGCACTGTGGTTTAGCAGTTTTTCACACAAGCAAACGATATGAAGCACAATAAACAACCTCTCAAGAAACAACACGGAAAATTTCTAACTGGAACGAAAATAATAAAGATGGAGAGAGACGGAGATATTAAGACATAAATAAGTTGAATGAGTTTAAATAAAGATGTATTTTTTAAATTTCAGGCACATTCGTGCACTTCAAATCTTTTCTGTTACAGATTACAAAACAATGTTAATTAAGTTTTTCTTTATTGTAAGTTGAACAATTTTTCTTTTTTCTTTTTAATGTTAATAAAGATACAATGTTATGCAGAGGTGTACTAATTATTTTATAGACAAAAAATACTATTTATAGTCCTTCACAGGGCAGTGGGGGGCGTGAAATGTTTTTTTTCTTCCCGGGGGGAGGGGGGGGGGGGCACAGAAAATAATTAAGAAGCACTGCCCTAGGTGCAAGAGATGGTCTGGTGAGATGTCCATAGTGTAGCCCATCTTCACTGCAGCCTCCCTAATAAAATTCAGTAGTCCGCCATTGAGTGAATGACAAGATGTTGGAAAATCAAGCTGCTTGCTTGTGTCCCTCCCTCAGATGATTCTATTATACGCCATGTTTTTGTGGTACGTCCCATTTAATGGGCCGACCACTTAGTGCAGGGAGCAAGACTCTGGTTCACACCATCTGTCACGATGTTCTGCCAGTGTGTCACATGACTTACACACTCTGTGATGATGTTACTGAGAGGTACGCTTACATACATTCCCATCGGAACAAATTTGGAAAACCAAAGCTTCAAAACAAAATAGAATGCTAAATGCAATGCGTGAAGCTTTCCAGACCACGGAACATTCAGTCTGCAGAGCTTCCCGCTTTGCATCTAGTATTCTATTTTGCTGTGAAGCTTTGGTTCGACCCAAACTGAAATAACAGCCAGCATGTCTTCTTTATAAAGGCAGCTCTTAGAGATCATGTTGAGAATGGATAGTGATCATATAAGTGTTGTCAATATCAAGATTCATTATAAAAAATTGAATTAAAAAATGAATACTGTATTTTTATATATATATATATATATATATATATATATATATATATATACACACACACACACACACACACACACACACACTCACACTCACACATACACACACACACACACAGTGGTACCTCACCTTACAAAAGACCCAACAAACAAAAAATCCATGTTATGAAACACATTTACCGAAAATTTCCATCTCTGGATACAAAACAAATTCACGTTCCGAAACGTGCCATCTCAAAAATTCAAACAATGCACGAGTTGCTCTCCCAACATCCCGCCCCGCTGGCCTCCCATTGGCTATCTCCCAACATCCCGCCCCGCTGGCCTCCCATTGGCTATCTCCCAACATCCCGCCCCGTTGGCCTCCCATTGGCTATCTCCCAACATCCCGCCCCGCTGGCCTCCCATTGGCTATCTCCCAACATCCCGCCCCGCTGGCCTCCCATTGGCTATCTCCCAACATCCAGCCCCGCTGGCCTCCCATTGGCTATCTCCCAACATCCAGCCCCGTTGGCCTCCCATTGGCTAGGAGGGAGTTGCATCTCCATAATACTCATGATGCTTTTCGTGTGCCTTCGACTCATTGCTCGTCACGAAGTTCTAACATGCATAAAGGACAAAGTTACTGTTGTTTCGTGAGTTTTTCGCATGTGCTCATTGCAATTTTATTTTTTGGCTCAGGCTTTTAACCTTGCATAAACAATTGTAAGATTATAACTCTGCTAAGAAGACATGGTCAACACACACACGCGCGCAAACACACACACGCACACGCACATATGCGTGTGATTCCCGGTGAAAGTGATTCCCGGTGCGAGTGCAAGGAAGAAGCGGTACATCTTTCTATAGATTTTATTCCAATTCTTTTCCTATTTGTTCTTCAATTTCATTTCACTTTCGACCTCGCCCTGTTCGTATCTCCAGATGGTTTTGATGGAAGATTTTGGGTTGTTTTTTATTTTGTGTTGGTTTAAGGTTTTTCTTTTCTTTTTTGCATAATTGGCCTTGTTTTTGCGGCATTTTACTTAACCCTTTCAACCATTCTTTCTTAATTTCCTTATTTTTTTAATTCGATGAATATTTATTTATTCGTTTTTAAAAATCGCTATGCACTGTATATATATATATATATATATATATATATATATATATATATATATATATATATAGAGAGAGAGAGAGAGAGAGAGAGAGAGAGAGAGATCCCTCGCTACTTCATGCTTCAATTCATGCGGCTTGAGTGCATCACGTTTTTTTTTAGTATTCATCGCATTAAAAAATGAAGAAATTAATGAATATGGAAAAAAGTTAAGGAAAATACCACAAAAACAAGGCCAATCAGGCACAAAAAAAACTCAAACAAAAACAAAAAACCCAAAAATTCCCATCAAAACTACATACATACATTTTTGTGAGGTGCGCATCTGAATGTGTGTATATTTTATTTACATCTTATGCATTATTTTTGAATGTTTAATTGTTTTTATAAGCATTTATAGCATTGAATATGTATTTATTAATATTATATACACATATACATGCACGTATACGTCAGTCGGGGGGGGGGGGGTGATCCTACTTCGTGGAATTCGGTGGTCGCTTGGACATCTCGGTCCCAATTAACCACGGAAAGATAGGGATCCCTGTAATATATATTTTCAAAAAACCCGCGATGCACTGAAGCCACATGAATTGAAGACTATTAAGATGGGTAGAGGATCACCAATTCCTCCAGTGTTGCACAGAAAGATAGTGGAGCAATAACAAAAAGGTGTTTCCCAGTAAAAAATTGCAAACAGTTTGAAGTTATTATCATCTACAGTGCATAACATCATCCAAACATTCAGAGAATCTGGATCAATCTCTGTGCGTAAGGGTCAAGGCCGAAAAACCATATTGGATGCCCGTGATCTTCGGGCCCTTAAATAGCACTGCGCCACAAACAGGAATGCTATTGTAAGGGAAATCACAGAATGGGCTTAGCGATACTTCCAGAAACCATTATCGGTGAACCCAATCCACCGTGCCATCGGCTGTTGCCAGTTGAAACTCTACAGTACAAAGAAAAAGCCATTTCTAAACAGGACCCAGAAGCGCAGGCGTTTTCTCTGGACCAGGAGTCATGTAAAATGGAGTGTGACAAAGTGGAAACCAGTTCTGTGGTTAGACGAAGCACGATTCGAAGTTCTTTATGGAAAACTGGGATGGCATGTCATCCGGACTAAAGAGGACAAGGACAACCCAAATTATCAGCGCTCAGTTCAGAAGCCTGCATCGGTGATGGTATGGGGTTACATGAGTGCGTGTGGCATGGGCAGCTTACACATCTGGAGAGGCACCGTCATTGCAGAAAGGTACATTCATGTTCTAGAGAACAACATATGCTCCATCCAGACGTCATCTCCTTCAGAGAAGACCTTGCATTTTTCAACATGATAATGCCAGACCACATGCAGCATTAAATACAACATCATGGCTGTGTAGGAAAAGGATCTGGGTATTGAAACGGCCAGCCTAAAGTCCAGATCTTTCACCTATAGAGAACATTTGGTGCATCATAAAGAGGAAGGTACAACAAAGAAGGCCCAAGACAGTTGAACAGTTCGAGGCCTGTATTCGACAAGAATGGGACAGCATTCCTATTTCAAAACTTGGGAAACGTGTCTCCTCGGTCCCCAGACGTTTGTTGACTGTTGTAAGAAGAGGGGACGCCTCACAGTGATGAAAATGGTCTTGTCTCAACTTTTTTAAGATTTGTTGACACCATGAAATTTAAAATCAACATATTTTTCGCTTACAACGATACATTTTTTCAGTTTAAACTTTTGACCCTGGCATGTATGATCTATTCAGAATAAAATACTGAAACGTGGCACTTCCACATCATTGCATTCAGTTTTTAATTCACAATTTGTATAGTGTCGCAACTGTTTTGGAATCCGGTTTTTATATACAGTGGTACCTCACTTTACAAAATGAATCCTTTCCAGCGCTTTTTTCGTAAACTGCATTTTTCGTAAATTGAACTGCATTTTACAGGTAAAACGTGTGATTCGTTCCAAGGCTCCCAATACTACCCCATAAGCCCTTTAAAAATTAAAAAAGTACAGTCATCCCTTGAATATCACGGATAATGTAGACCAGACCTGGCCGCGATATTCGAAAAACCGCAAAGTAGGAACGCCCGCCCCCATTTCTACCATGTTGTCTCATTTCTATATGTTTTCGCGTCTATACAATATCAAGAAGTGTATATTAAACGTTACACAGTTATATGCATATGTAAATACTGTAATGTATTAATATTAATAGAATTTATATATAAATACTTTAAGTACTGTACTCATCTCTGACAGTAGTTCTTCTCCGCGGTGCAGGACGTTCACAAACACGATACAGTAAGATCACAAAATCACAAAAAATCCTGCGGGAATGTGCGAGGCAACAGCGTTACGCCTCGAAGCCAATCAGCTTGCGAGATTGAGTTGAGTGGGCGGGAGGCAACAGCGTGACGCGTCCAAGCCAATCAGCTTGCAAGATTGAGTTGAGTGGGCGGTCCCTGCCTGAACTGGGGAGGAGGGGCACTTCAGTCTGTCGTTTGGGAACAATGGACACACCCTGCCTATTACAATCACGAAAAGCATTATGGGTACAGTACTGTATTATGGAGATTCAGCTCCCTCCTAGCCAATGGGAGGCCAGTGGGGCGTGGTGTTGGGAGACAACCAATGGGAAAGCAATGTGCGCATTGTTTGAATGGCACGTTTGAATTTTTAAGATGGCACTTTTGTAATGTGAACTTGTTTCGTATCCAGAGACAAAAATTTTAGGAAACTGCGTTTCGTAACCTGAATTTTTCGTTTGATAAGACTTTCGTAAAGTGAGGTACCACTGTGTGTATATTTACAGACGCTCCCCGATTTACATTTTTAATTGGTTCCGGACGGCCGAACGCAAGTTGAAAGTAACCGTAAGTTGTTACAGTGACGTATGACGCGCATACTGTACTATACATCCATAAATACCATTACAGTATCTCATAAAACACCCCTAAATCAATTATTATTGACATAACATTGTAAAAGAATATCAGATATATCAAATAATATCAACATTAATTTCAAATAAGTCACTTATTTATACCGAGGCACTTTACATGAAGCTTAAAACAGCCAATCAACGCTTACAATATGTGAAGCGCTCAATAACGAAAGTAGTGTACTTGCAAAAGTTGTGGTTATACAGACTTCCGGTCTTTCAAGTGCACAAGGGTGCCGTTGAACTCGTTTAGAACACAGCCTGCACGTGAATCCCAGCAAAGCGGAGAGTTCTTTCTTTTGTGTAAGTAAGTAAACTTTATTGAAGAGATGCATACAAAGAACAAGTACAAATCCTAATGAATATTAATATAAAAACAAGTATACACTCTTGGGATTCTGCTAAAAGATATATATTATCTGTAATTGTTCTGTAATTTGTGTTTTCATTCATCTTACAACTCTCTTTGCTTAACCGAGTATGCATGGTAGATTGTGCTGATCTGAGCAGATAGTTAATTCATCTCTGTGTATGAGACTTGCATCCATGCTAGTAGGCTTATACTTCTGATCAACCATATTTGCTTAGGGTTACAAAAGTCCACAAAACAGTGTAAACAAAGATCATAGTGACGACGTCTTAACACAAGGGTAACAGGCTATATAACAGATACATATACATACATACACATACATATGTGTGTATATATGTGTATGTATATGTGTATATATACATACATATATATATATACATACATATATATATATATACATACATACATATATATATACATACATACATATATATATATATATATATATATATATAAAAACGATATGCATGTAACTGAACTGGGAAGGAGGGACACGTTCAGTCTGTATTTTGTAAACAATGGATGCAGCGTCATTGCATCAGCGTACTACATAGGTACGTCTAAACTCAAAATTTGACTTTTTTTTGGAAAAAAACAAAAACAAACGTAAAACGGATGTCAGGGAGTGTCTGTATGTGTGTGTGTGTGTGTATGTATATATATATATATATATATATATATATATATATATATATATATATATATATCAGTTTAAAGTTTGGGAAACTTGAAGCTGTGGGGGGAAAAAATCATGTTAAGAGAGATCACTTGCATAAAGCGTGATGTAACTGTATGCTTTGAAGACGAGCCGAGACAGTTAAGAGAGACAGCCTGCCTGAGAGAGTTAGCAAAAGAGCACAAGATGAGAGCATTACTGTGTTCACACGGGCCTGGATGAGGAGAAATATGACTGTGTAAGACCATAATCATACTGGATTTCCACAGACATCAGTCAGAGCAAACATTTAGCCACCACTTTATTCTTATGCATGGCTGATTCTGGCAAACATATACTAATTCTCCCATGTCCATGCATGCTGATAGGGCTGAATGCTCTCTTGAGCTACGGATGTAAGCAGTGATGACTGAGTGTTAGTTTGCAGTCATACAGTCACTGCAGTTGGCAAACAAGGTCATGGCATGAAGCACTTCATCTTCCAACATGCCATGAGTCAGTGAGTGACATGGACACTGCATAGATATTCCCAAGCGTGACTTTTCCTGTACTGCTTTGATTTTTTTCCTGAAAGAGAGACCAGGGACCATATGAGCTTGTATCTGTGAGTTTGTGTATGGGTGTTGTTTTGTCCCATCTGTTTGTTCTGGATGCTTCCCAAATCTCACACATTCCATATTTTTGCCAACAGAGCTTTCGCTTACTGACTCAGCTATACATTTTTCAGTCGAATACCAGACAATGAAACGGTAGTCAGTCGGTCATCATCATCATCCACATGATCCAGGGTTGGTCGCAGGGAAAACAGCCTAAGCAGTTAGACCCTGACCACCCTTTCCCCAGCCACTTCCACCAGCTCTTCCGGGGGGCCACCGAGGCATTCCCAGACCAACCAAGAGACATAATCCCTCCAGCGTGTTCTGGGTCGAGCCTGGGTTCTTTTTCTGGTTGAACATACATGAAACACCACACCAGGTAGGTGGCTGGGAGGCATTCTAACCAGATACCCGAGCCACGCTCCTCTCAAAATGGAGGAACAAAGATTCTATTCTGAGCTCCTTCTGGATGACCGAATTTCTTACTCTAATACCCCCATTTCACTGAAGTGCGGAATGCAATGATCGTGGCGAAAAGGCACGAAACACATGGGGTCAAAAAATGGGTCAAAAACCTATGGAAAATTGTACCCTCGGAACACCTTTGGAACGTTCACGGAATGTGCGAAAAAGATATGGAAAGACCGCGGTACAACGTCGGAATACATGCATAAAAGCACTCTGATTACCTTCGGAACCAGTGCGGATTGCAAAGGAAGACCTTCGGATAATTCACGGAACGTACGGAACACTCGAGGAACAACTACGGCACTACTCCATTTTAGAAGGAAGAGCTACGGAATGATTGCGGAACAGGCAGAATGGAGGCGGAACGTTCATGTTCAACACGGTATGACTGAGGAATATCTGGCGTAACCACATTTCAACGAGGAAAAATCGGCAAAGATCAAAGGATTTGCTCCTGATTCCGCCTATAAATACGCAGAATCAACCAAGAAAGCTCATTCTCTCATTCATACTACATGTTTATAATGTATAATATGTTTATAATGTACAATAAATTTAAAATTTAACATGTTTGTAATTTACCATATGTTTCTAATGTGCAATATGTTTATAAGTTACAATATATTTAAAATTTAACATATGTTAATATGTTTAATATCAATAATTTCAATACGTTCCTTTTATTTGCACCTCAATAAATCATTCCACACTAAAAACCGTGCACACAAGTCCAAACCATTAGTGATTTTAACTTTAAAACTTTATTACGCGAACAGGAAAACAGAAAAAATTAAGTGAATGAACTGGAATAATTTATAGTAGAAGTGACTTCCTTGAGAGTTCCGCAAGTCTTCCGTGTTGTCCGCAACTATTCCGCAAACGTTCCGCATGTATTCCGCAAACCTTTCGTGAGTATACCGTGGGGATTCCGTGTCCACTTTTGACCACCTGGAAGAAGGAGGAATGTTCGCGGAACGTTCACGGAAGACTTGCGGAATAAAAGGAATGATCACGGAACATTTGCAGGAGGACTGCGGAACGTGAGGGAACACCGTCGGAAAATTTTCACGGAAGATTTTGGCCTGACGGAAGAGGAGGAATATCTTTGGAATCGTACGAAAGGACGCGGAAGATGATGGAATGACTGAGGAACGTTGGAGGATTACTACGGTCTCGCTTCCACGAGTCTGCCGTGCTCCAGTGAAATGGGGGTATAAGGGGGAGCCTCACCCCACTGTGAAGGACGAGCGATAGGAGTCGGATGCAGTGCGAGTTGGGTGGCAGCCGAAGGCATGGATGTTCTCAGAACGATCCTCATTCCGTCTTTTAGGACAAGGAAACTAAGGTGTGACAATTCAGTTACGAGACGATTCGATTCCCGATTTTTGCCTCTCGATTCAATTCAATTCGATTCATATGTGGATTCTAGTTTCATTTTCTGTAAAATGTGCACTTCAACTATATAAAGTAATAATTGTCTGAGCTGGTTATTCAATACCATCATTCAACTACAATTATTAACATATATCAAAACATGAAAATAAACAAACATAACTTTTATTTGTTTCCAGTTTTCCACCAGCTACATATTGTGAATGTAATCTTAATCTACCATTTACAGCGTCAGTTTCTGCATTCAGAGCAACAATTCAACAACAAATACTTGCTTCTCAGTTCTTACTTTTGGAATTTGCACAGATCAAATGCCCATGTTAATTTTTAATCCAATTCACCTTCACGCTGGAGTATTTATATTTCAAATGTCAACTCAATAACAAAGGACTCTGAACAAAGGTAATGTTTTCTTCCTAATGTTTAAACTATGAACATTAACATTAAACAGTCATAACACAAAATTCACTAATTTGTCAACACAGTCAAACAGATTGAATTAACATTAAACTGATTTAGCAATAACAATTTCACAATAAATTATTGTAAAACTGTTACTGCTAAACTGTGTTAATGTGTTAATGTGTAATACTGGTTGATAACTTGATATTCAAATCTGGAAGTTCAAATCTGGAAGTTTGCTACTGGCTCACTGTGTAGGCTCACTTTCGGTTTGACATCGATGTCAATTGTCTTGTGATGACGACGAATGTGATTCTGCAGATTAGTTGTGTTGCCGTGGTAAGGGAATTTCATCTCGCAAAATCTGCACAAAACTTGTTTCTTGTTATGGGATTGCAAAAAATGAGCCCAAACTTGGCTTTTGTGTGTCGCTGCTGGCTTGACGAATTCAGCGGCAATCGGCATTTTTGTTTTTGCAAAGTCTCATTCCTCGCGAGATTTCCATAGCAACGGAGGAAAATGGCAGCACCCATTGATAATTGTAAGATGTCATTTCAGCGTTATTTTATAGCTTTTTGTTTAATCCTTTGTTGCTTTGCATGAATCGATAAAAAAAAAAAAAATCATAAAAACACAAAATAAATCGATTTTAAAATCGTGTCACACATCTAAAGGAACCCACAGTCAGCAAATCATAAATTAAATCGCTAATTTGGTGAGCAGGACAAAACTTCAGCATCCAAGCTACAGTATGTCGCAAATGGTGGGACTCTAAAACTACAGCCACACTGACAAAATACTTGAGTGGCTGAGAGTAAAAGAAAACATGGCTACTGGGGGAGTAGCTTTATTTCCCCCTTTTTCTCCACTGAATGTAATCATATCCAACCCCCTTTCATCAAGTATTACATCCCCATCACATACAACCACCATCAACCAGGGAAGGGCGTATGTAGGCACATTCCCTCCTCTGTGACATGCAGTGCTGCCACCCACATCTTTAGGAACTGCTGCGCATGGGTATTTGGGGTGTCCTAACACAGTCAGGGAAAATGCTATCTTGCAACTTTGTACAAATGAGCTCACAAACACTCATGATTGGTTGATGATTACTGTGCCGGATAGGGAGGTCAACGTATGCCATCCTTCACTCCTGTGAAAACGAGGTCAATTAGCTCCAATAGACTCATTTAAACGTGTGATCTCCAGATTGACAGTTACAGAACTTGTCAATGTGCCAATTGGGAAGCTAGAAAAGCATAGCTACTGATGACAGTTTATGGAATCATACTTCAAGCTTCTTCTTTCTTCTTCTTCTTCTTTTTCTTTCGGCTGTTCTCTTCAGGGGTCGCCACAGCAAATGATCTGCCTCCATCTCTCCCTATCCTCTGCATCTTCTACTCTTACGCCAACGACCTTCATGTCCGCCTTCACCACATCCATAAATCTTCTCTTTGGTCTTCATCTGGGCCTTCTGCCTGGTAGTTCCAACCTCAGCATCCTACTACCAATATACTCACTATCCCTCCTCTGTACATGTCCAAACCATCCTACGGACACGCCTCCCGCCTCTCCTTCTTCGATGTCTTCGACCAACAGTAGTCCAATTTCCATCAGTACCCTGTTGGTTGACAGCACTGATGGTGGTCGTTGTTAACCCGGGCCTCGACCGATCCGGTATGAGTTTTGTTTTGAGCATTTGCATTTTTAATGTGGCAGAAGTTTTATGCCGGATGCCCTTCCTGTCGCAACTCTCTGCATTTATCCGGGTTTGGGACCGGCATAAGGGGGAGAGACACTGGTTAGTGCCCCCCCCCCCGCCTCATGGCTGCATTGGAATCATACTTCAAACGGTTTGGGTTTTTTGACAAGTTTAAAAAAAAAAGCCCACAACAGCACCTTGTGCCAGCCATATCAACAGCAACATGATCACCTATTCCAGGGAGAGCGATTTGTTCACCTCTATGGCATGTCCTTTACCCACCCCTTTCTGACTTTGTCCCCAGTTACTACCCTGACAGTGAAAGTGTACTATATGATACTACAGTTCCACCGTCCCCAGGGTGTTTCCTTACTGAAGTGAATGATTTGTAACAATGCTCAGTGTACATCTCCAAAAGCCCAGCCATAATGAATAAGCGAAGAGAGAATTCTAACACACAACACACAGAAGCTGTCAATCTGCATTGCTTTCTAGCCATCATGCCAACCTGGAACAACTGGTTACTAATGGCTGCTGACGAAAGTCAAAGTAAAACAATTAGATCACCATCGACGCTGAACACACACACACACACACACACACACACACACACACACACACACACACACACACAAACAAACACACACAAAATTATAGATTAACTTTTTCTGCTTAAAATTACATCCTTGCTGTAAAAAGGGAAGCTGAAATAATAATTCAGGCAAAAGATTGTTAGCATGACTTACTATTTTCATTTACAATAAGAAAGGAAAGTTTGGGAAAACAGATGACTCACCTCTGTATAAGAATTCGGCTGGGTGTGTTTATCTGCAAAAAAAAAAAGTAAGATTTAAATATGATATATGTGATACATTTATGCACAGAGTGAAATATAAATTAGACTGCAAAATAAGTATTTTTGGATTGTATAGAAATTCGTGGGGAAATGAAAAAAGCCTGAACACCTCTACCCATGTGGTCTGGATAAGCTGGTATACAGATAACCTTGCACTTCGACTCTTGTTGGGGATTCACTGACTTAATGTATTCTCTCACCCCTTTCCCTAACCTTTGCAATCACAGCTGAATGCCTAATGCCATCCATTATGGTAACACTGAGCTCAACCTGATTGTAACCTCAACCCTGAAACCAAGTCTTAACCCTCAAACAGCCTTTTTGAAAAAGTCAGGACCAGACAAACTGTAATCATTTTCCAAAAACTGTACTCGCGTCCTCAGTATATAGCAAGTATACACACACACATACATACACACACACATACATACATACACACACACACACACACACACACACACACACACACATACACACACACACACACACACACACACACACACACACACACACACACACACACATACACACACATACACACACATACACACACATACACACACACACACACAGACATACACACAGACATACACACAGACATACACACAGACATACACACAGACATACACACACACACACACACACACACACACACACACACACACACAAACACATACATACATACATACACACACACACACACACACACACACACACACACACATACACACATACACACATACACACACACATACACACACACATACACACACACATACACACACACATACACACACACATACACACACACATACACACACACACACACACACTCTCCTCACATTTCAGCTCCCTCTTTAATGGTACTTGTGACATAATGTTTGGGTAAGGGCTGACTGCCTGTCTGAAGTTCTTTCTGCCTGCAATGAATAAGCCCAGTGTCACTCCAACGGTCACTTCCCCCCTCTGAGACTCAAACTAGAAAAGGAAACCGCAACAAAGCGCTTAGCTTAGCATGAAACCAGGACAGTATTCAGTCGAAAACTGGTGATGTTACGTTTCAATCAGTAGTCCCGTTTCATTATGGACCTTATAATCAAGATCTAACGAGCCGCTCCACTTCCTCTATACTCATCACTTCAATATTATTAAGAGGGAGCAGAAAAGAAGCAGCAAAATGACCATGCAATGAATCTTTTCGACCAGTGGTTCTTAACCTTGTTGGAGGTACCGAACCCCACCAGTTTCATATGCACATTCACCGAACCGTTCATCAGTGAAAAATAAAAATATGATTTTTTTACAAATTCAAGACATAGATACTGTTGTGTTCTTGTATTCCCATCTCCATGCAGTTTCATGAAGTGTTCCTTTAGTTTTGCCGGTGCGAGACGAGTTGCTCAACTTGGCATTGCAAATCATTCAGATAGGATGCTGAGTCCCATCACGTTCCGTGATGCATGTGAATCCATATTGTACATATTCGTCCGACCACTTTCTTTTTTTCATAGTTAGTATGGATTAAAATATTCCGAAAAAATTTCACGACTTCACACATTGACTACTGAGCACGCTAAATTCCCCGCGGCACTGATTGGCCAAGCGATGTAATGTGATCATCTGCAGCCAGTGATGACCAAGCGGGGCGTGTCATCACTAATTGACATGATGAGTCGGATGTGTCCTGACCTCCGTGGCAGGGGCTCCGCCGAACCCCTGAGACCGACTCACTGAACCCCAAGGGTTCGATCGAACCCAGGTTAGGAACCACTGGTTTAGAGCATTAGACTACAACTTCTCAAGAAAGTAGATTTCAGATGTCCACATACGGAAGCTTCATTACTTACAGAACAAGATTCAATGATAGCGTAGCGGTTAGCATGGCCACCTCCAAGCCAAAAAAAAAAGGTCTTTGGTTCAATTCTCGGGCTAAGCGAGGGAATTCCTGTGTGAAATGTGCATGTACATCCTGTGTTTGAGTGAGTTTCCTCTGGGTACTCTGGTTTCCTCACAAATAGTCCAAAGACGAGCACATTCGGCTAATTACATTTACATGTACGACAACATTCGGCAGATGCTCTTATCCATATCGACATGTATTTATCTTTTTTTTTTTTTTTTTTATGCAATTAAAAGTGAAAAGTCTTGTTCAAGCAAGTTGGAGCCACTAATCTTTGAGTAAGTAATCCAGAGCCTTAAGCACTAGGCCGTCACTGCCTAATTAACTGTTCCAAATTGCCCCTAGGTGCAAATGTGAGTGGTTGAGTGTGTGCTTGCCATGTGATGGTCTGGCAAGCTGTTCAGAGTTCAGCCTGCCTTCATATATTGTGTCAACTGAGATATTCGCCAGTCTCTCCGTGACCCGAATAGGATTGAGCAGTTCGGACACTGCTCCATGGTGCATGTGTTTCGGTTGGGGGCAGGGGAGAGAGGGGGGGGGGGGGGGGGCACATTATGTGGCAATGAATTAAAATTAATTACAAACAGGACTCTCAAAAACAAACTCTGCTTTCAGGGCAGGTACCAAAATGTACCCAGGGTGCAGTGCTTCCTTGAGTGACTACTATCCACAGAGTATGAAGGGGAAACAAACAAGCCTGGAGACATGCTCATGCAAGATACTTTTTTGATTAAATTAATATTTTGTGATTGTCATGACTGATTGGATGACTTACAGCTTGAGTGAATGATTGTGCAAACAGATCACCATCATTGATTTACTAGTAGTTCTGAATGGCGTGGTGCGCATACCAGCAGGTAAACATACACAGATCACACTGACAAAAGCTGCCCTAGTAACACATACATTAATAAGTTTGCATTTGAGTAAGAAGTCTCCATCGTCAAAGGTAAAGCTGTGAGGTAACGGAAGCTTACTTTAAGTTTTTTTTTTTTTTTTTTTCAATTAGCTACAAAAAATAAACATGTACAGGGATCCCTCGCTACTTTGCGCTTCAATTAATGCAGCTTCAGTGCGTCGCGTTTTTTTTCTTTTTAAATATTCATTGAATTAAAAAATAAGAAAATTAAGGAAGAACAGGGGAAAAAGTTAAAAAAAAATGCCCAAAAACAAGGCCAATTATGCAAAAAAAAAAAACAACAACAAAAAAAAACCCTAAACAAACAAAAACAAAAAACAACCCAAAACCTCCCATCAAAACTACCGACATTATGTGAGGTGCGCATCTGTATGTGTATTTATACAGTCGGCCCTCTAGTTACGAAATTAATCCGTTCCAGAGTCTTTTTCGGAACCTGCAGTTTTTGTAAACAGAGGCGTGTTTAACATGTAAAGCGCGTGATTCATTCCAAGGCTCCCAAGACGACCCCATAAACCCTTTAAAATGTATAAACGTACACCAATTTTGTATGAAATATGTATGAAATGTGTGTTAAAAATAAAAGAAAATTATTTATTAAACCATTTAAACATTTTATTAACATATTAAACCATTTTATAAACGTTAATAAAATGTTTAAATGGTTTAATAAATAATTTTCTTTTACTTTTAACACGCATTTCATACATATTTCATTATACCATTATTAAACATTTTTTTAACCAATTTTTTATTAACCAAACCAAACAATATTAAACATTATTAAACATTTGTGACGTTGTCTGCCAAGTGTGGGAGGCGTCGCGGCCGACACCGGAGCTTTTGGGGCGGAACACGGCTTGTGCGGACTTCCGATCTGTCAAGCAGGCAAGTGCGTTTTGAACACTTGTTTAGTACTCAACAATCAGCTGTTTGCTTGAGGGATCGGCGGTCCGGATGAGCCACGTTTTGCACCCATTCGGTGGAACGTGCCACATTTATTAAACATTTACTGAATTAAACGATTTGAAAAATGAAAAAAGCTGCAATGACCACTCTCGAAACTCACGAACCAACGGTACAACTCTCCTTTACGCGTGTGACAAACAAGCTTTATTGGTGCAGTACTATAGCGCTTCAGGATGTTGGGAGACAGCCAATGAGAGAGCAACTCACGCATTGTTTGAATGTCGCATTTTAATATTTGATTGGCGCGTTTGGCGCTTTTTGTAAGAAGAGGTTGTTTCATATACAGAGGACGAAAAGTTAGGAAAATGTTTTTCGTTACCTGGACTTTTTCATATTCAGAAGTTTTCATAAGTAGAGGGCCGATTGTATTTTTATTTGCATGTACGTATGTGTCAGTCGGGGGGCGGGTTGATCCTACTTTGTGGAATTTGGTGGTCGTTGGGGGATCTCAGTCCCAATTAACCGCGGAAAATGAGAGATCCCTGTATTTATAGCAGTTCTAATAACTAATAACAGGAAGTTGTTTTATGGATCATCGGCAATGCTAAAAAAAAAAAAAATCCCAGTATAACATAACTCCCTTTAATCAATATAACATTTTATAGTACAAGAGCTATGAAACACTTAAATATGTGCAGCTATTAAAAATATTCAAGAACACAACAGCAACTCCGCTCCTCATCAGAATGCCATCATCGTCATTACCACCACAATTACACTTCTATCACAGCACACCCCAGTGTGTTTCAGCCCCTAGATCAATGATTCCCAAACTTTTTATCTCCTGCACCCCTAAAAACATCTTGCTCTGACCTCGCACCCCCTACCCTGGGTTAGAACCCCTGCCCTAGATAAAGGCATGAATGCATACAGCTGTTGCAGTATGATCAGTAGCCCGGGGCCAGTGGTGTAGTGGTTAGGGTGATGGGCTCATTATCGAGAGGTTATTGGTTCGAATCACTGTTAGAACCCCACCGAGTTCCCTATAATAAGTAACAGGAAGCAGTTTTCCCATTTGAGAGCAAAGGAACTACTAAGTCAGTGTCTGTAAAATAATATGAGATTTTTATTTTTATGAGAGAATTAAGAGCTACAGGCGGTATCTTTCTGTGGGGGGAAAAAATCTTCCTCACTCACTTGATAAACCAATTACTCCTACTGCATTGGTCACAGGGAGGCTCAGCTAACACCAGGAGTAGGTGAGGTACACACATAGCGCCATTAGATCACAATCACACCTAGGGGCAATCTGGAACAATTAGCCTAATATTCATGTCTTTGGAATGTGGGAGGAAACCGGATAAGTACACAGAGGAAACCCACACAAGGGTGAAGAGAACATGCAAACTCCACTCCGGGCCATTGACTTAAATCTTCTTGTTGTGGGATAAACCTGCGAACTATTACACCGCCTATTGTATTTGAGGACATAATTGGGAGAAGACTGATCAGGCTTGACTCATTCTTCGAGGTTTAGGGAAAGGGGTTAAAATGGTCAAATCAGCAGAAAGACAGAGTTACAAACACTACGTTGGAACCAGTACTTTGGGGCAACACTGTGAAACATAAGTCAGTGTAGATTTTGCAATGGGGGAGGTGAAAGCTGGTTTAGTAAACACACTGGACAGAAAACAAAGCCATGCTACACGGTGTACTTATTTGAGGTTGTTTTTTTTTTTTAAAAGGTTGACACGGTCATTGAAGTAAAATCTTGCCGAAAATCTTACCATTAGGCGTCAATTAGAATTTACAGTGGTATCCCACCTTACGAAAGTCCCAACGAACAAAAAATCCAGGTTACGAAATGCATTTACCTAAAATTTCTGTCTCTGGATACGAAACAAATTCACGTTACGAAAGCGCCATCTCAAAAATTCAAACAATGCGCGAGTTGCTCTCCCATTGGCTCTCCCAACATCCCGCCCCGCTGGCCTCCCATTGGCTATCTCTCAGCATCCCACCCCACTGGCCTCCCATTGACTATCCCGCCCCGCTGGCCTCCCATTGGCTATCTCCCAACATCCCACCCCGCTGGCCTCCATTGGCTAGGAGGGATGACGCAGCTCTCTCACATTGGCTATTATGTAGCTGCATCTCCATAATACCCATTATGCTTTTCGTGTAAAGGGCAGAGTTACTGTTTCGTGAGTTTTTCGAGTGTGTTCATTGCAACTTTATTTTTTGGGTCAGGCTTTTAACCTTGTATAAACATTTGGAAGATTATAACCAGTGCTGTAGTGGTTGGGTACACGCCGTGACGCGCCGTGTACCCACTTGTTTTGGTGGCTGAGTTGCGTGTACTGACTTAATTTAGTCTACTTTATAGTTGATCAATGTAAATTTCCACGACTGTGTAAATAAAAAGCGGACATGAAGTGATAAATAGTTTCAAAGCCAAAGCTTATTTTAGTAAATCTAGTCACCACGAATCAGCCTTATAGTATTATATCTCTGATTGGATACTGCTAGCTGAGCTAAAGATTTGTGTCCAATGAATTTCCGGCTTTCATTCGTTTTGCTATCATGCGTAAAACAAAGAAAGCCAAATGATCTCCCTCACAGGACACACAGTCACTAGCCATGTACGGTTTTACTCGTGTAAAGAGCGCAGAAAGCTTGCAAGCCGAGTCCAACAAAGTCCCCAATAAGTAAGGCTAAGCTAGCCTGTATTTATATTTGGGTCACACAGTCAGACCCGGTGACAGACCTACATCCCAGAAAACTGTTATGTTAAGATCAAACAAGCATTTCTGCAGTCAGTTGATGACCTGTTTGTGCTTGTTGACAGGTCTTACTTTTTGGTGATAACTAAATGGTTAATCCAAGCTAACGTTGTAAACATATTATATACTTTAGATCTACTATAAACTTTTCTATTTTTACAATGAAAATATCTCTTAAAAGATTCTATGCCTATCCATGCTGAACAAGTACTTTCTTGGATATCTTCATTTAATAAGTCACCATTAGTTATTGAAGGAATTAATAATTATAATTAGCACTAACAACACTTGTTTATAATTACATATGTATATGGAACATTGGAAATGGCCGAATGGCTTGCAGTTTATATATAATATATTGTCATTTGTGGTTTGGGGGCAGTGGTGGTCTAGTGGTATAGGGTGCTGGATCGCTGATCCAAAGGTTGGGGGTTCGAGTCCCACTCTCCACAAGGTTGTCACTGTCGTCGTCCCCCCCCCCCCCCCCCCCAGAGTGGCTAACTGGGTTATCAAAGGCAGGCCATGTCTCTCACTGTCTATTGTGTGAAGGATGTAAAAGAACCATTGCTGACTTTCGTAAAGAGTAGCTGCAAAGTCATCAGCGTGTTTCTGTCCCTTAGTAAAAAGGGTTGTGACAGGAAGAGCATCCGACATAAAACCTCTGCCAAATCAAACGTGCGAATCAGATGATTCGCAGTGGCGACTCCCGAGTAAAAGGGAAAAAGCCGAAAAGAAGACAGACAGACATTGTCATTTGTGGTTTGCATATTGTACTTCTTATACATATACCAAGTCACTTGTCTGTGTTTTTTATGCAATTTTTGATCATTGTTAGATAAAATACATATATAACATTCTCATTATAGATTTCAGCACTAACATTTAACAATAAAATGTCTGTATTTAAATGATAATGAACATATAGTAATATTTTTTCTGATTACAGATATAATTACCAAGTTCTGGAAATTTTATAATAGCTCAGACTAACTGCTTTTAAAGTTGAAATGCTCAAAAATGCACCTCTCAGCCTTTCAAGTTTCAAAATTTTCTGGGGGTGACCCCCCCAGACCCCCCCCCCCCATTATGGGATGGGGATACCTGCTCTCTGCACACCTCAGTCGCTTCGCATCCTCGAATGAACTCACTTATTTTTTGACCACTACAGAACTGATTATAACTCTGCTAAGAAGACATGGTCAACACACGCACACACACACACACACACACGTGTGCGATTCCTGGTGCGAGTGAAAAGAAGAAGCGGGCTCGTGGCATGCAGTTGAGTGATATCGCAAAGGAATATGGCCAAACCCATCTACCATCAGTATGATATTGAAGAAGAAGGAGGCCTTAAAAGGTATACTTTTATCATTTTTAAAGGGTTTAGGGGGTAGTATTGGGTGCCTTGGAACGAATCACGCGTTTTTACATGTAAAATGCCGTTCAACTTACGAAACATCCAGGTTACGAAACCACTTCTGGAACGGATTAATTTTGTAAGGTGAGGTATCACTGTATGTTGCCTAATTTTTTATCCCTGGAGCAATGTTGACATTATTAATGATGAAACACGAGCAGGTATACGTTTCAGAATTCCTTTTTTTTTTTTTTTTTTTTTGGGGGGGGGGTGGTCTAGTTTTGTAAACACACAAGACATATTGTATTGGTGTACTGGGTGGTGGTGGTGGTGGGAGGGGATAAGGATGATTCTATCTTGCCAGTATTGAAATATTCAATATTTTCAAAATCTTCCTTTAAAAGAAAGAAAAGGGGCAATGGAGGAAGAATAAATAAGATTCTCCACAACAGGAAGCGTTCAGTGTTTTAGCATCTCTGTACCCTTTCATTGTCATGGTCAGGGACAGGGTGCATGTCAAAAAGTCCAAGTTCATCTGACTGTAAGGCACGCACAGAGACATGACATGCGTTTGTCTTGCAATAATACAGCCTGTCATTACACTTTTTTTTTTAAACTTGCCATATTTAGTTCTTAGGTGTAAGAATTTTTCTACCACTGTGTGTGCTCTTGATTGCATGCCTCTATTGTTTGTTATACAATGAAAAGAAAAATAAACAGTAATCTTTTCATTTTTTTAACAATCAATTCCATCTCGTTTGTTAAAGTAAAACCACACTACCTCTTAACAAAATACTGAAATCAACAAAACACCAAATTCCTAAAATGTCTACATTTGGAGCCCAGCTGTGCCACCATCACCTTGGTTCAATCACAAACGAGGCCTTGTTCCCTACACATGTACACTCCAAGGCGTATGGAACAATATCTTCAGCCCCCTATGTAGTGCACTCAGGTATCTAATTTTCAGAGTCAGCCCTCATAATAATACTGTACAGCTGCACGTATTATGAAGTGAAAATTCAGAGACAGATGATGGGATCGATGGTATGATTTAAAAAAAAAAAAAAAAAAAAAAAAAAAAAACAGGAGGTTGACAAACTGGAGGACGACTGCGCATGCGTAATCCCAAAGAACGCACTCTGAAATTCGAGTTGATTGTAATTTAACTGAGGTGTATTGTACTGGATGTTGGTTTATTACCTGAACTATTACTGTGGTCGATTTTAATAGTTCCGTCTTTACAGATCCGAACATTGCCTGGTCCTTCTATCCTCCTAAATACATCCACATCCGGCTGGGCTTGGGATTTCCGTCTCCTGCGTTGGTTCTGGTTAAAAAACTGACAACACTGGTAACAGACTGCCCAGGCTTGTTCTTCATTGATGGGCTGTGCGTAAAGGGTTAAAATTTCTTCCAGACCCAGGTCTTCTGCGTCTCCAGAGTCCACGTCGGTGTCTCCGTCTTCGTTCCCAGGCAGTTTGGACATTATTATTATTATTATTATTATTATTATTATTATTATTATATAACTTCTTCAGAGCGACGGCGACCTTCTGTTTATTTCTAACAAACGTAAGAATTAAATAAATAAAAGATAACGTCTTTCACAGAGCCGGAGCATCCTTCTTCCACGCCATACATCCACACTGCTCACACACGCACTGTCCATTCAGCTCCGGCGCTCTGTGCGCGTGCTGTGTGCTGTATGCCTGTGCGCGCGCGCGCACGATCTTGTGTTGTGATCTTGTTCCTTTCCAGAAGCTCCCAGGTCATATGACTGCTTTCTACCCGCGCGGTCCTAAACGGAGTCATTTACACTGACACACTCACACACACAAAAGGCGTGAAGGAGACGTTGTGACGTCACTACGACATTATGACGCCGACTGCCGAATCTGGAACGACTGGAACTGGAAAAGATTTGAACCAGTATATCATTATTTCAAGTTTTTACTACTACTACTAATTATTATTATTATTATTATTATTATTATTATTATTGTTGTTGTTGTTGTTGTTGTTATGCCGTATGTCAATATTAATGTCACTTTTTTGGTAAAAGAAGCCACTTCTTTATGATATCATCACTTTCTCTCTGTGACATTCTAATCCCTCTCTCTGAAATCATGTCCTCTTCATCACTCCCCTTCATCCACAATGCCTCTTCATCATCACTCCTCTTCCTCCCCATCTCTCATCTTCATCATCACTCCTCTTTATCTGTCTCTCCTCTTCGTCATCACTCCTCTTCCTCCCCCATCTCTCCTCTTCCTCTCCATCTCTCCTCTTTGTTATCACTCCTCTTCCTCCCTATCTCTCCTCTTCCTCTCCATCTCTCCTCTTCCTCTCCATCCCTCCTCTTCATCATCACTCCTCTTTATCTGTCTCTCCTCTTCCTCATCACTCCTTTTCCTCATCATCACTCCTCTTCCTCCCTATCTCTCCTCTCCTTCGCTCCTCTTCATCGTTCCTCTTCCCCCATCTCTCCTCTTCATCATCACTCCTCTTTATCTGTCTCTCCTCTTCATCATCACTCCTTTTCCTCATCATCTCTCCTCTTCATCATCACTCCTCTTTATCTGTCTCTCCTCTTCATCACTCCTCTTCATCATCACTCATCTTCATCGTTCCTCTTCCCCCATCTCTCCTCTTCATCATCACTCCTCTTTATCTGTCTCTCCTCTTCCTCATCACTCCTTTTCCTCATCATCACTCCTCTTCCTCCCTATCTCTCCTCTTCCTCTCCATCTCTCCTCTTCATCATCACTCCTCTTTATCTGTCTCTCCTCTTCATCACTCCTCTTCCCCATCTCTCCTCTTCATCATCACTCCTCTTCATCGTTCCTCTTCCCCATCTCTCCTCTTCATCATCACTCCTCTTTATCTGTCTCTCCTCTTCCTCATCACTCCTTTTCCTCATCATCACTCCTCTTCCTCCCTCTCTCCTCTTCCTCTCCATCTCTCCTCTTCATCATCACTCCTCTTTATCTGTCTCTCCTCTTCATCACTCCTCTTCCCCATCTCTCCTCTTCATCATCACTCCTCTTCATCATCACTCCTCTTTATCTGTCTCTCCTCTTCCTCATCACTCCTTTTCCTCATCATCACTCCTCTTCCTCCCTATCTGTCCTCTTCCTCTCCATCTCTCCTCTTCATCATCACTCCTCTTTCCCTGTCTCTCCTCTTCATCACTCCTCTTCCCCATCTCTCCTCTTCATCATCACTCCTCTTCATCGTTCCTCTTCCCCCATCTCTCCTCTTCATCATCACTCCTCTTTATCTGTCTCTCCTCTTCATCATCACTCCTTTTCCTCATCATCACTCCTCTTCCTCCCTATCTCGCCTCTTCCTCTCCATCGCTCCTCTTCATCGTTCCTCTTCCCCCATCTCTCCTCTTCATCATCACTCCTCTTTATCTGTCTCTCCTCTTCATCATCACTCCTTTTCCTCATCATCACTCCTCTTCCTCCCTATCTCTCCTCTTCATCATCACTCCTCTTTATCTGTCTCTCCTCTTCATCACTCCTCTTCCCCATCTCTCCTCTTCATCATCACTCCTCTTTATCTGTCTCTCCTCTTCATCACTCCTCTTCCCCATCTCTCCTCTTCATCATCACTCCTCTTCATCGTTCCTCTTCCCCCATCTCTCCTCTTCATCATCACTCCTCTTTATCTGTCTCTCCTCTTCCTCATCACTCCTTTTCCTCATCATCACTCCTCTTCCTCCCTCTCTCCTCTTCCTCTCCATCTCTCCTCTTCATCATCACTCCTCTTTATCTGTCTCTCCTCTTCATCACTCCTCTTCCCCATCTCTCCTCTTCATCATCACTCCTCTTCATCGTTCCTCTTCCCCATCTCTCCTCTTCATCATCACTCCTCTTTACCTGTCTCTCCTCTTCATCATCACTCCTCTTCCTCCCTATCTCTCCTCTTCCTCTCCATCTCTCCTCTTCATCATCACTCCTCTTTATCTGTCTCTCCTCTTCATCACTCCTCTTCCCCATCTCTCCTCTTCATCATCACTCCTCTTCATCTTCACTCCTCTTTATCAGTCTCTTTTTATTTGTTGTTATAAGGGCAGATTCCAGCTCATGGTCCTTCTGATAGGGATTTTCTGCTGAAGCCCTCTGGAGCCAGGTTTAAAACATGTTGTTATGCGTTTTATGTTTCCTTATTTTTCTTTTTTATTGATTGCATGAAGTATCCAAAACACCACAGAAATATGACATTTTGATTGAGGTGTCAGTGTCAGTCCTTTGGTTGATTTTGGATCCTTCCAAAGACATTTCTCAAGGCATTTTATTCGCATTTCATTTACACATCACTTGATTTTCCTATGCTGGTGAAAATGTGTTGATTAGTTCTTTTTAAGGGAAAAAAGTAAAGCATATCACAAGTTTTTTTTAATGTGCTCTTACAAATTTGATATCATTTGTATAAGAAAGATGGCACGGTGATGTAACGGCACATTCACCTCACCGTAAAAATGTTTTGAGTTCGAGTTCCAGATTCACACATATTTATGCTTTCCCTGAGCTTCCGTGGGTTCCTAATGGTACTCCAGTTTCCTCCCACAGTCCAAATACATGCACATTAGGCTAATTGTCTGTTCCGAACAACCCCGTAACCCTAGGTGTTAGTATACTAAGTGTGAATGGTTGTGTATGTGTGTGTAGACTCTGTGTTGATCTGGTGAGCTGTTCAGTGTCTGCTGAGATGGGCTTCAGTCTGACCATGACCCTAATAGGAAAAGGCAGTTGGTTGAACAAGTGAGAGAGAGTTCTCGGAGTAAGAACACTCCAGCTCAGTTTGAAACAAATATCATAGTGTTGGTACCACCTGGTGGACATAACATGAGGCATGAAATCACACCATGTTTTACAATCTGTCTTTATTGTAAACACTGTAATCCACACATCACACAAAAAGCACAAAGCACAGGAATTTCACTTCATCTCAATATATTATATTTATTATAGGCAAGCCTGAGCATGTAGCATAGTCACTGCCTAGCATTACTAATCCAGCAAGCTTAGATTTCATCTTATATTTTCAAACGTAGATAAATACTTTGCATGTTAAATGGTAAACGTCACTGAATAATAAAATTTAAAAATAAATCAAAACATGCACGGAATACACTCATTTGTAAAGATTTGGAATACTTAATAAAAGGCAGATTATGAGTTATTTAATTTACGTGATGGGATGATATACTGGTATGGCATTACTGTACACCATGATAGTCAGAAATACTTAATTCTGTTAATTCTGTCTTTATCACCCAAGATCTACTGCTCCTGTGCAAAACATGTACAGTGGTGCCTTGACTTACGAGTGTGTTTTATAATGAATTTTCCATGATACGAGCTTCAATCCCACCAAAAATCTTCCCCATCCAACCAGCAAAATTTTAATCTACAAACTCTGCTGGTGAAATGGCTTTCCGGCCGATTATCCTCGTATTCTTCCACGTGTATTCCTCCGCGATCCGAGAACACCTTGTGAAGTGCTTCTCAATTATTTTCTGTGATGCCCCTATAGAAAGGAACATGTGACAAACAAGAAGTATGGTTACAGTAATGGGTACAGTTCAGCTCCCTCATAGCCAATGGGAGGCCAGCGGGGCGGGATGTTGGGAGATAGCCAATGGGAGGGAGCTGCGTCATCCCTCCTAGCCATTGGGAGGCCAGCGGGGCGGGATGTTGGAAGTCAATGGAGAGCAACTCGTGCATTGTTTGAATGTTTGAATGGCGCGTTTGAATGGCGCATTTCGTAAGAAGAAGTTGTTTCGTATACAGAGGATGAAAATTTAGGAAAATGTTTTTTGTAACCTAGAATTTTCATATTCAGAGGTTTTTGTAAGTAGAGGGCCTACTGTACCATAGGGAACACAGTGAGAGCGCCACTGCCACTTATTGTAAGGGATATGCAATTACACTTAATCCTTGTACAGTAAGCCAAAAAAAGCATGTTCCCCAGGGTCACACGTGCCCCACCCCCACCCCCACCCCCACCCTGACATCACACTGCGTCCTCCTCCTCCTCCTTTTCTGTTACGCACTACCTCATGCCTGCTCATGTGACATCTTTACTTCAGTAGATGATCGGAAGGGTCAGTTGACTTACTGTTTATTCTTGTTTTATTATTATTTATTGTTAATTATTATTAATGTACATGTATTATTATGAAATATTTATTGTTTTATTGTTTTTACATGTTTATGTTTAATATATTGGGTCAAATATACATGTTTGCGTCAGATTATATGAATTTGGGAGGGGGGGGTGGAACAGATTAATCAGTTTTCTATTATTTCCGATGGGAATTTTTGTTTTATCTAATGAACATTTTGACTTACGAGCTCGCCCTCGGAACGGATTAAATTCGTAAGTCAAGGTACCACCGTACTTTTTTCTCCAGATCCATGATATAACAATTTGGGACATGAAAAATTGACAGATGAATGTTTTTATACAATTTTGCATTAACCGATTATATAAAGAAACAATAAAACAGAAACTTCATTCAATTTGATTTCTATACTATTGTGATTTAGTCTGGTGGAATATAATTCACATTAAATAATTACCTCATGCCTTACGCACACACACACACACACACACACACACACACACACACACACACAGCACAAATTGCTGAAGCCCTTCGCTAAGTAACGCACAGTGCATTCAGTCCTTATACAATATGTGCAAAGCAATTGGACCAAAATGTGAATAAATTCATTGAACGACACTTTTAGAGATCGACTTTTCCCGGGTCACACTGTCGTTTCTTTCCTTGCAGCATAAATGTATGAGAGTGCCATTAAGGCCTAACAGAGTTATATTCCCCCAGACATGGACACACACACACATCCTATTCAGTTATGCAAGGATTGAGGCCACGTCACTGCTTCCCTAAACATTATTTGAGGTCACCGTCGCTTTCTTGAACACTCTCCAGTTTCATCTGCTGGCTGGAAAAGAACAAGGTGTCATCAGTGAAAGTGAACAGAAACACACGCAGCCGCTTCTGCAAATCTATCTTCCCCTGAGCGTTGGTGTCTTTGTTCATACAACGCATTGAACACATGTTACGTCGTGTCATTTTTAGGCTACATAGCAGAAGATTTAGAAGATAGAAGTACTTGGACTGCGTCACTGCAATTAAAGGTCTGACAAAGCATCTCAAGGAAGGAAACTCAGCATTTGTTAATATGCGCAGACATTTTACACCCAAGTGTAATACATCATGTCTATAGATTGTGCCACTGCCCATATACTTGGGAACACACTGTGTGTGTGTTTGTGTGTACTTTATGTACTCATACCTGTCAAGTTGTACGGTTTTGGCGTAATTTGTACAAGTGAGCACTGATTTTTAAATGTGTACGCCGTACGTCCGAAATCTGTACGTTTTTCGATCATTTCGTCTTTTTTTTTTAACTCCGTTTTTTGTGTCACCGTTTCGGTAAAGAGACGATACGCCGAATTGGTCTGTAGCCGTTTTCTCGCGAGAATCGCGCGTTGCGTTCATCGTCTGCTATCGTCTGCTCTTTCCGACCACGTGACCGCACTTTCACTTCCGCCATCATTCAAGTCAAACTTAATTGCGAGCTCAAGTGCCATGAAGTGAAGCCATCAAAAGAAATGATTGAAAGTGCCAAAAGTGCTACATATAGTTATAATAAAGATCACTGTTAAATTTTCTTAATCATGCAGCTGAAGATATTACTCTTTTATTTGATTGCACCAGGTCATATGTTACAACATTACCAATAAATTCATATCATATTAAAAATAGAGTTTAATTTTTGTTTCATATTGCACGCGATAATAAGACGCGTAAGATTAGTTGCTATTTTGTAAGGGCATAAGTAGCCATTTGTAAGATCGCCAACGGCCTAGGGTTGACAGGTATGTGTACTGTATGTATGGAAGTGTCTATGTAAGTATGTGCTGTATATATGTATCTATGTCATCATCATCATCATCTTCTTCTTCCGCTTATTCCAGGGCCGGGTCGCGGGGGCAACAACGTAAGCAATGAGGTCCAGATGTCCCTCTCCCCAGCAATTTTCTCCAGGACGGGGGCGGGGGGACGACGACACTGAGGCGTTCCCAAACGAGCTGAGAGACATAGTCCCTCCAGCTTGATCTAGGTCGAGCCCGGGGTCTCTTCCCGGTTGGACATGCCCGAAACACAACACAAGGGAGGCATTCCGGAGGCATCCTGACCATTATGTACAATATATCCCAAAACTGACTATGCATTGAAGTTCACTCATTCATTTGCCAAACCATTTCATCTTTCTCAGGTCGTAGGGAGGCTGGAGACTATCTCCACCAACATTGGACATGTGTACAATGTGTAGAACATCCTAGTGAACAGCTCACCAGACCATCCCAGCTCATATCTGTTCTGAGATGGACATGTGAACCACTATGCTACCATTTTCATAAAGCACATACAGTGGTACCTTGAGTTACGAGTGTCTTTAATAATGAATTTTCTATGATACGAGCTTCAACCCACCAAAAATCCGCCCCAGCCAACTCGCAAAATTTTGATTTATGACCTCTGCTGGGAAAATGGCTTTTAGCCTCGTATTCTTCCGCATGTATTCCTCCGCGCTTCGAGAACACCTTTTGCAGTGCTTCTCAATTATTTTCTGTAATGCCCCCTATAGGTAAAAAAAAAAAAAAAAAAAACATTTCACGCCCCCAGTACCCCACGCACGACTATAAGTAGTGTTTACTGCACTTCATATCGTTTGCTTAGTGCTTTTCCCCCCGACACCATAGGGGACACAGTGAGAGCACCACAGCCACCTACTGTAGAGGATGCACAATTACACTTAATTCTAGTGCAGTATGGTAAAAAAGCGTGTTCCCCAGGGTAATACAAACACCCCCTGGCATCACACCGTGCACCCCAAGGGGGCGTGCCCTACTATTTGAAAAGCACTGGCCTTGTAGGAGCTCACCACGAGACTTTCCTTGCTGACATTCGTAACGTGCACATGCACAAAATTCTCCTACTCCTTCTCAGTTACACATGTCCTCGTGCCTGCCCACCTGACATCTTTACGCCCACGTGACATCTTTGCCACAGTCGATGATTGTGTTAGTTGACATTGTTTATTCTTGTTTTATTGTTATTTATTATTAATTATTATTAATGTTAATGTACATGTATTATTATTATGAAATAGTTATTGTTTTTACATGTTTATCTTTAATATTAGGTCAAATATATGTGTTAATGGCAGATTATATGAGTTTGGGAGTGGGCTGGACTGGATTAATTGGTTTTCTATTACAGTAATCCCCCTTATTTTGCGGTTAATGGGGACCATCCCCCACCCCCCCAGAGTCGGCTGAGCGGGTTTCCAGACTCCCCATGACTCTAAATTACAGTATAATTAAGTGATTCAGAAAATAAATGAATTGTTTCCAACAGTTTATCTTCTACATTAGGGGTGTCCACTCATTTTCACTGAGGGTCACGTCACTAAATTTCTAGATCACTAAGGGTCAGATAATCACTGAATATCTATTTCAAAAAGGACATCTCTTTTCACTTTACTTTTCTGACAACACAGTGTTTCTTGAGTCATGAATGACAAGCCGTTTATTTGAAATAGGCTGCGACCATCTAGCGGAAGAATGATAAATTACATTTCATGGTAATGGTCTTTACAAAGAATGTATGATCATCATATTATTTAGAAGCTTTCATAGTGTCACATAAAATGAGTTTGTGGGCCGAATTTGAATTTGTCCCACGGGCCTTGAGTTTGACACTTATGTTCTATATCTTTCCTACTACACAGTGTATTTTGGGACATATAGATGGTTGGTCAGCTACAGTCACACAGCAAATTACATCCATTCATTTTCCATTACCATCACACATACACTGTGTGGTACATTCTGTTGACTTATTTCTCTCATAAGACACCATGATGACTAAAACCAAGAAGAAACAATGAATTTAATAAAATTAAAGATCAGACCTTCTCTGTTGGTTTGTACATGTGCTGGAGGTTAAAGGTGTTTTTCCACACTGAATGCCCGTATTAACCATTCTTTTGTCTTTAGAAGAGAGAGAAGAACGTGCCTCCACACCTCTACCTTTGAGGCAAAGAACACAATAACAGACACCAAAATTAATTTTCAGGACATTTTATTATGATAAATCTAAACTTATGAATAAAATTGTATTAAGATGGCACTGTTCTTAAATCCAATGATATCCAATGAAAAAAGCAGAGCCAGGCAATTATGGTAATACACCATCATGAGTTATTCTATCCTTACCCACAGGATATGAGTAATCATTCATTCTGATTGGCTAATCGACAATGAGGGCAGCATACAGGTGTAGGGCCTCACAGCAAGCAAGTTCTGGGATCAAGTCCCGGGCTCAGTGAGGGAGTTTCTGCATGTTCCCCCCATGCTTGTGTGGGTTACCTCTGGGTATCCCAGTTTCGTCCCAGAGTCTAAAGACATTAGACTAATTGGCTGTTCCAAAATGCACCAAGGTGTGAGTGTGAATGGCCGTGTGCATTGACCCTGCAATGGTCTGGCAAGTTGTTTCAGGTGTACCCTGCCTTTGCCCAGAGTTGGCTGAGATAGGCTCCAGCCTCTCCATCACCCATGAGGATGAACTGAGTGAGGAATGAGCAAGAGCGTAAGTGAGACAGAATAATATAAATGCTAAATATATTTCCAACACAGTTGATAGGGGGAATAAACAGTTATTCCACGCCCTCAGACAGGTTATGACTTATAGCCCACTCGGCCAATGCCTTGCCTCATTAAATAATTGTTCAGTATCAACAACGAGATATCACAAACTCCATCAAAAGATAGAAACTGTTAAAAATTTGGCAAAAATGATGAGAAAACCAAAACACTGATGAGAAATTTGGGGGCGGTGCCACACCCCTATGAGTGTTTGAGTTTCCTTCAAGTACTCCGGGTTCCACCGACAGTCTAAAAACATCCACCACAAGAGAGAATCTGAATCATTGTGTGTATCTTGCCCTGTGATGCCCTGGTGAGCTCTGCAGGGTGTACCCTACCCTCACACAGTCTCAGGTTCCAGCCTCCCCACGACCCTAATAGGATTAAGCAGCAGGCAAATGAATGAGTGTCTTTGGACTGTAGGAGAGAAGATAAGTAAGGCGTGCTTCCTTCTTGCCCAATGACCAAGTCACAGAGAGACGATTCTGAAGATGACATTATAGATTTATCGCAGATATCTGTAGGCTCTGATGAGTACCAGGATAAGGCTGATAAGATGTCGCCTATGTCCGAAACAGATATTTCTTTGGCAAGAGAGAGAGAGAGAGAGAGAGAGAGAGAGAGAGAGAGACTGATACAGGTACAAAAAGATGATCCTGATTTAAAGCTTCTCTTTGACGCTGCCATCCTGGAAGAGGAGTTGGCTAAAGCCCCTGGTGTCTATTTTCAAAGGAATGGAGAGTTAATGAGGAAGTAGAGACCTCCAGATGTCCCAGCTTCCGAAGATAATGACGTTATCTTCCTAAAAGTTTTCAGGACGTCCAACTTTTTTTACGGTGTGAGGTGTGACACAGCAGACAGTAGTTGTTTGTGACGTTAAGCCACTGTGACAGGCTGTGATGATGGAAAAGAGAGTATATAAGAGACGAGAGCTCTTCCTGCACCTCCTCACTCTATCGAACCCGAGACAACCAAGATGTTACGAACCACTGCTAACCTCTGTGTAGATACCTGAATCAACTACAATATCGCAGGGGTATCCACCTACCGGTCCGTCACAATGTTTAATATGAATGTTCACTGAAACTCTTACCGCATCTCAGCCGACTCTGCCGGGGGTGCGGTACACCCTGGATGGCTCACCAAGCCATCCATCACATGGCCAAAACTGACACAACCATTCACACTGACACCTATGGACAATTTGGAACAGCCAATTAGCCTACTGTGCATGTTTTTGGACTGTGGGGGGGGGGGGGGGAACCCAAGCAAGCATGGTGAGTACATGTAAACTCCACACAGAAACACCCGAAACTGGGAATCGAACCCAGGACCTTCTTGCTGTGAGACAGACGTGCTAACCACTAAGCCACCATGCCACCCAAGGTGATACATTCATTCATTCATTTTCTAAGATGCTTAATCATAGGGTCACAGTGAAGCTGGCACCCATCTCATTCGACTCTGGGCGAGGTACACCCTGGACAGCTCACTAGGCCATCACGGGGCCAACAATCACACAACCATTCACATTCACACTCACACCCAAGGAAGGTTTGGAACAGCCAATTAACTTACTGTGCATGTTTTTGGACTGTGGGAGGAAACCAGAGTACCCTGGGGAAACTCACATAAGCACGGGAAGAACTTGCAAACTCCACACAGAAACGCCCGGGCTGGGAATCGAACCCAGGCCTTCTTGCAGTGACAGGGACAAGCTAACCACACTACGCCTACAGGTGAGACAATTATATGCAATATTATATGTACTGTATATGAGTGTAATAAATTAAAAAATAAAATAAAACAGGTGCTATAGAGGCCTTTGAAAGTATGACGTCGTCACGTGACCCGTGGATCGCAGTTACAGTGGTGTGCGCGTTCAATGCTGTGTGGGGGTGAAATAGCGCCCTCTAGAGAGAGAGAGAGCGCGCGACCGACTCACTGATGCTGTTGTTCGGACCCTCGGCGTCAGTGCTGGTGAGCCACGTCGACTCGGTCTCTCTGGTCCAGCTCTCATGGCGTCTGGGTTCTATGGCATCACTCCGGCTTCCACCGCAACCCATGGACGAATCGGAACCACAAACAAGCCCGAATCAAGTCCGCACGTCCAGTCGTGTTCTCGAGCCGCTGGCGCGCCACTGTCTCTATGCACACCGGACAGGGGAGGTTGCCAGATCTGTGCCGCCACTCGTCTCTCTCAGAGGTGTCCTGTGAAACACAAAAATAAAAAAATTAATAAAATAACATAATGACCCTAAAAAGAAAGCACCTTGATACATTTTAATAAGGAAACCTGCCGAACAGCGGTCTGCTTTAAAACTTGGGTTTATGTACCGTGGGTTACGTCACGGAAGGAGGATGCGTAAATGATGCGCGGAGGATGCGTAAAGGATGCGCAAAGGATGCGCATCAGCACCTGCATGAATATTAACCCTGTTGCTTGCTTCACTCAAATCTGGAGGGTTTATCTCAGCCTTCTGCATCTGTCCTCATTACCAACAAAATAAAACCTGAACAAATGAACTGAAGTAATTTCTGATCTGACCCAGCCGTAGAGTTTGAATGAGCAAACTGATAGGGAAACACACACCTCTCTGACACAGTTTATTTTGTAGATGCTTCAAATATCACAAACTGTTAATTAGTATTCACTTACACACTCATTTGCCAATCTAGTGGCCTGGTGGTAAAGGATCCGAAGGTTGGGGGTTCGTGTCCCTCTCCCCCCACGCTGTCCCCCAGTGCAGCTAACTGGGTTATCAAAGGCCGGCCATGTCTCTCACACATGTCTATGGTGAGAGTTTCATGTAAAAGAACCATTGCTGACTTTTGTAAAGAGGAGCTGCATAGCTGTCAGCATGTTTCTGTCCTTTGCTAAAGGGTTGTGTCAGGAAGGGCATCCGACATAAAAAAGATTCACTGTCGCAACCACTGAAAAGGCCGGGGGGGAAAAAAATAAGAAGACTCATTTGTCAATCTAATCCTACGAAGGTTGCAGGGAGGCTGTGTGAAGGCAGGGTACACCAGGGTATAGTTCCCCTGGACAGTTGAGTATGGCAAGCTAATAGCTCGCCATACTCAACTGTCCAGGGGAAATATGGAACAGCCAATCTGCCCCCACTGTGCATGTTTTTTGGACTGTGGGAGGAAACCGAAGTGCCCAGAGGAAGCTCACACAAGCACCCAAAGAACATGCAGATGGAACTCCAGACAGAAACAACACTGCCCAGAATGCCCAGAACCAGAACCCAGGACCTTCTTGCTGTGAGGCAGATGTGCTAGCCAGGAAAAAAAAAAATATATATATATATATATATATATACACCTGAGCCTACTGCCTCATCAGAGTCTGGGCATATTGTGAAGTGACTAAGAGTTCAACTCCAACTCCTGGATGGAACGCTGGTTCGTCACATGTTGCCCTCCCAGGTTTTTTTTTGGTACCCATTTATATTGCTGGGTGAACAGAGGCACACTTGTTAAGACCTTACCCATGGGTCGTCGCACCGTGGGGGTCAAATGGGGGTTCAAACCCCCATCCTCTCGATGAGCTCAGCAGCCTAACCACTACACCACCCCTCATAATATATTATGTAATGCGAATTTTTAATCTTACAAAGAAAAAAAAGTCATATTTTCCACTGGTATAAACAGCATGTGCCGTAGCTAAGCAATATTTTTCTCTGGTAAAAGTTTCTGCATTTTTCTGAAATAAATCATGAGTTTATGGTAGGTCTTATATGATATTTTTAAACTGTTAAGCTGCAGTAGTTATGTATGTTGTTTAAGTGTCCACTGATTAATGCAACTGCAGTTGTTTATGTAAAACAGTCCATGCTGTGATATTTTATATCATTAGCCCTTCCTGTGATAAACCTAAAGAAAAGAAAATCACAATTAATCCTTACATACTTAACATTTATTGGTACTTCACGAAAATACTTCATCATTATGGATTACATTTTCTTGGTGGTGGAATGAGGAAGTGCAGGAGTGTGTACAAAAGAAGAGGTTAGCTAAGAAGAAGTGGGACATAGAGAGGACCGAAGAGAGTAAACAGCAGTACAGGGAGACACAGTGTAAGGTGAAGGTAGCGGTGTCAAAGGCCAAACAGAGGGCGTATGATGACTTATATGCTAGGTTGGACAGTAAGGAGGGAGAAAATAATTTATACAGGTTGGCACAGCAGAGAAATAGAGATGGGAAGGACGTGCAGCAAGTTAGAGTGATTAAGGACTAAGAGGGAAATGTATTGACTGATGACAGAAGTGTGCTGGGAAGATGGAACGAGTACTTTGAAGAGCTGATGAATGAGGAAAATGAGAGAAAAAAGAGTAGAAGAGGTGACTGTTGAGGACCAGGAAGTAGCAAAGATTAGTAAGGGTGATGTGAGGAGGGCATTGAAGAGGATGAAGAGGGGAAAGGCAGTTGGTCCTGATGCCTATAGGTGGAGGTATGGAAGTGTCTATGAGAGGTAGCAGTAGATTTTCTAACAAGAAAGGGAAAACTCAGTTTCCTGCTTCACGCTATGACAGATCTCCTACCAACACCCTCCAAGTTAAGAATATGGGTTAAAGAAGAAAACCTATCATGCTCCCTCTGTAAATCAACAGATTGCACTCTCACCCACATTCTCTCTGCATGCCCAAAAGCACTTGGAGAAGGAAGGTACCGTTGGCGGCATAATATTGTACTTAAGGAGATAGCAACATGGGTAGACCAGCATAGGTTGGGAGTCAATCGCCAGTCAATGCAAAGATGCTGAAAACAAATGCAGTTCCGCAAGGAAGGCGACAAGTCTAAAGTTGTCAAGTCTACTCAGATCAGCTCATTACTGTCACAAGCATCCAACTGGGAGTTACAAGTCGACCTACAGAAGAAACTTAGGTTTCCAGAAGTAGCCAGCACCTCTCTGCGACCAGACATGATACTGCTGTCAAGAAGCTCTCACACCATCCTGATCATAAAGCTCACAGTTCTCTGGGAGGACAGACTAGAAGTAGCACATGAGCTTAAGGCTACCAAGTATCAAGACCTAGTTGACGAAGCTCTCACGAGAGGCTGTAAAGCAACTCTGATGCCTATAGAAGTGGGTTGTAGAGGCTTAGTTGCAACAACAAGAAGCTTCCTTAGCCGGATAGGACTGCCACTCTCCACGTTCAAAAAAGCAATCTAGGCAATAGGGGCGTCGGCAGAGTCAAGCTCACGTTGGATTTTGATGAAGAGGAATGAATGCTGGATCCCAGCAGCCAATTAAATCATCATCAGAGGCCAAGTCCAGTCTGCAGGTGAAGACTACCATTATAGTCTTTGCTGCCCCACTCAGGCGAGGCATACAGGTCTAGGGGCGAAAGGCCAATGACCCTGAGATACCTGCTGAAGATGCAGACAGGAAGAAGACCACCATCACAGAGAAGCTCGTCAAGCTCTGTGTAGCAGCATCAATGATGTTTACAGATCCTATGGAAGTCTAATACCCCCATTTCACAGGAGCACGGCAGACTTGTGGAAGCAAAAATGTTGTCATCTGCAAACATTCCGCAATTATTCCTTCATCTTCTGTGTCATTCCGTAGTCATTCCTCAAGTCTTTTTCCACTTCCGTATGCTTCCGGCAGGCCAAAATATTCCTTATACATGCTTTTGAACATGTTTGCGGAAAAAAATTCTGTGAGTGTTCCGTGGGGTTACTTTGGCGTACTTTGCCGTAACTGTTCTGCACATGCTGTGAACGTTCCGAAATTGTAAGAATTTCCACTTTTACGTAGGATTTTCACCCATTTTCAGTGTGAAAATGCCAAAGCTCTTCCATAAACTGCGTTCCACACCTTTCCGCTACAATCCTTGCATGCCGTAGTCCAGTGAAATGGGGGTATAAAGCAAAGAGGTTTTAGTTAAAAATAAATAATTTCTAATAAATAATGAGGTACAAATTTAAAGAACTCACATCTACAACAGTAACACTCCTATCCAGAGGTTTATAGGGCTCATGAAGAACCTCAAGCAGCTTTTTCATGGTTTTCCTATTAGGCTGTAAAAGCATAGCCTGAAAGTTGACTGGCAATCCAGAACTATAGACAAAAAACTATTATTAAATAATTTATTAAACAAAGCATGATGTGATATTAAACAAACCAGTAGAACATCAATATTAAAAGTGATTCAGTGAAAATCCGGAGAACCTTGATGTGGATCCATGCAATGAACGCTTCACCAATATTTACCTTCAGCCATCGTACCAGTGGGCCCTGTGGAAGTATAAAGGCAGGTTTATTCCTTTTATACAACACACTCACGATTTCAATCTATAAATATATTTTAAAAAGATAACATTACATTAGATATGAATGCAATGTAATAATACTAGTAATAAATACTGTAATGAGAGCTGAAAGCACTTTCAGAGAGAACAAAGGCTCCCCAGCAGGGCCTGCTATAATACCACACTTCCAATCCATCCGTCAATGTTAAAGAATCTTTAAAAAATTACAATGTCAAGAATTTAATTCAGAGCAGCAGGGTGATGAAGTAGTTAGCATGTCCACCTTACAACAAGAAGGTCCTATATTCAAGTCCAGGGCTCAGGGGTTTGCATATACAGTGGTACCTCACCTTACCAAAGACCTAACAAACGAAAAATCCAGGTTACGAAGTGCATTTACCTCAAATTTCCGTCTCTAGATATGAAAAAAATTAACATTACAAAACACGCCATCTCAAAAGTTCAAACAATGCGTGAGTTGCTCTCCCATTGGCTGTCTCCCAACATCCCACCCCACTGGCCTCCCATTGGCTATCTCCCAACATCCTGCCCTGCTGGCCTCCCATTGGCTAGGAGGGAGCTGCATCTCCATAATACCCATGATGCAGCTCCCTCCCTTGGCTATTATGGAGCTGTATCTCCATATAATTCTTTTCGTGTGCCTTCGACCCATAGTTTGTCATGGAGTTCTAACACGCGTAAGGGACAGTCACTGTTGTTTCGTGAGTTTTTCGAGTGTGCTCATTGCAACTTTATTTTTTGGCTCAGGCTTTTAACCTTGCATAAACCTTTGTAAGATTATAGCTCTGCTAAGAAGACATGGTCAACACACGCGCACACACACACACACACACACACACACACACACACACGATTCCTAGTGAAAGTGATTCCTGGTGTGAGTGAAAAGAAGAAGCGGGCTCGTGGCATGCGGTTGAGTGATATCGCAAAGGAATATGGCCAAACCCGTCTACCATCGGTACGATATTGAAGCAGAAGGATGCCTTAAAAGGTATACAGTACTTTTATCATTTTTAAAGGGTTTAGGGGGTAGCATTGGGGGCCTTGGAATGAATCAGGCCTTTTACATGTAAAATGCGGCTCAATTTACGAAAAAAATCAGGTTATGAAACCACTTCTGGAACGGATTAATTTCGTAAGGTGAGGTAAAATTGTACTCACTGTGGTTGTGTGGCTTTTCTTGAGGTACTCTAGGTTCCTTCAACAGTCCAAACATGCATCAGTGTGAATGTGAATGATTGTGTGTATGTTGCCCTGCTGTGATGGTCTGCCGAGCTGTTCAAGGTGTAGTACCTGCCTTCGCCCATTGTCAGCTGAGAGAGACTGCAACCTCTCTGCAACCATAGTACGATTAATCGGTTCGGTGAGTGAGTAAGTGATGAATGCTCCTTTATAATTGTGTAATTTCAGACACTTGTGTGGAGTACATCTTTTCCTTTCGGCTGTTCCCTTCAGAGGTCGCCACAGCAAATCATCCGCCTCCATCTTACCCTGTCCTCTGCATCTTCTTCTCTTACCCCAACGACCTTCATGTCTTCCTTCACCACATCCATAAGTCTCTTCTTTGGTCTTCCTCTAGGCCTTCTGCCTGGTAGTTCCAACCTCAGCATCCTACTGCCAATATACTCACTATCCCTCCTCTGTACATGTCCAAACCATCTCAATTTAGCCTCTTTGACTTTGTCTCCAAAACATCTTACATGTGCTGTCCCTCTGATGTACTCATTTCTGATCCTATCCATCCTCGTTACTCCCAGAGAGAACCTCAACATTTTCATCTCTGCTACCTCCAGCTCTGCCTCCTGTCTTTTCCCCAGTGCCACTGTTTCTAAACCATACAACATCGCTGGCCTCATCACCGTCTTGTACACTTTTCCTTTCATTCTTGCTGATACTCTCTTATCGCACATCACACCGGACACTTTTCTCCAACCATTCCAGCCTGCCTGCACACGCTTCTTCACCTCTTTTCCACACTCTCCATTGCTCTGGAGTACATATACATATACAAATACAATATTGGTCTTTTCGGAATACAGAACTATACATGTATGTATATGTTAGATAATTATCACCATATGCACTGGGTTGTGGTTTTGGATAATTAAAAAGCTAGAATAAAGAATTTAATCTTCATGACGCATTCCAGGCTCCCATAATCCCATCTGATTAAGCCAGAATGAGAGCCAGGGACAGAACAAAAGAGCATTAACCAATATTGAAACAGAGGTATGTGACAACGACCTTGAAACAGACTGCATGTAATCATGTACTAATATTTATGAGCTCAAGACAGAGAAAGGTTTTCAGAATGTTCTATAACAATGAGGTATGTTTTAAAATTTTCTATCATTATTCGCGTAACTACTGCATGCTTCTAAACGCAGGCAATGCCAGAGCAATGGTCAAAACTACAGTTTCATCTGTCAGCGCAAAGAGACAAAATTCAAATTAAATGACAGGCGTAGTTTTACAGCTCGAGTCCCATATCAGGAGACCTAATGCAGATTAAATATATAGATATAAAACACATATATAGATGTGTACTGCAATAAAACCTGATTACATTTTCCAGTATTTAAGCAATATCAGGGTGGCGTATTGGGGGCATGTCCGCCAGAAGCTCCTCATCAAGACGATGTGGATATTGCATGGGTTCCCTCAGGGTACTCTGGTTTCCTCTAAGACTCCAAAGGCATGCACATTAGGCTAATTGATTGTTATGAGTGTAAATAGTTGTGTGTTGGCCCTGTGATGCACTGGAAATGTATTCAGGGTGTACCCTGCCTTTGTCTAGAGTCGGCTGAGATAGGCTTCAGTCTCACTGCAATCCTGGTAAGATAAAGCAGTTTGACAAATGAATGAATTCATGTCCAATTAATATTACATGAGAGTAAGTGCTGTTGAACTGAAGAAACAGGGCGGCACAGTGGCGTCGTGTTGAGCACTTCCATCTCACAGCAAGAAGGTCCTGGGTTCAACTCCCAGCTCGTTTCTGTGAGGAGTTTGCATGTTCTCCCTATGTTTGCATGGGTTTCCTCTGGGTACTCTGGTTTCCCACCACAGTCCAAAAAAAATGCTCGGTAGGTGAAAGGGCTGTTCCAAATCTCCCCTAGGTGTGAGTGTCAATGGTTGTATGAGTGTCAGCCCTGCGATGGCCTGGCAAGCTGTCCTTGGTGTACCCCGTCCTCGCCTAGAGTCTACTGAGATGGATGCCAGCCTCCCTGCGACCCTAATTAGGACTAAGCGGTTCAGAAAATGGATGAATGAATGAACTGAAGAAACACTGCTATCCTGGTGGCAGGGATCTATTATCAGATGACTCCACCTCCATACACAGGGTGCAAGGGTTCACTAAACAGTTTATTGAATATGGAAATTATCTTGTCATGCTAGGATATTCAAAGTAATTGGATCTGATATAGACTGGACACCGAGACTGTGATCTACATTCAGAGAACCCATTGCATGATCATCATCATCATCAGTTCATTTCCAAAACTTTGCAGCGTCCTACATTAAGGTCAACTGAAGTTTTCCCGACAGCTCGCTACCACCTCATGTTTGGGTTTCTTCTCGTATTTAGCAACATTGTCACCCAGATACACTTGTTTCATAGATTTAATTTGTATCAATGTTGAATCATGCCTACAAGATGCCTACAAGAAACAACAAGATCATAGAGAGTGAGAGGATTCCGGAGGAATGGAGGAGAAGTGTGCTTGTGCCCATTTCAAGAGCAAGGAAGATGTGCAAAGTTGTGGCAACTACAAAGGGATAAAGTTGATGAGCCATACGATGAAGTTATGGGAAAAAATAGTGGACGATAGACTAAGGGCATAGGTCAGCATTTGTGAACAACAGTTTGGTTCCATGCCAAGAAAGAGCACCACAGATGCAGTGTTTGCTTTGAAGATGTTAATAGAGAAGTACAGAGAAGGCCAGAGGGAGCTGCATTGAGCCTCTGTGGATCTGGAGAAAGCATATGACAGGGTGCCAAGAGAGGAACTGTGGTATTGCATGAGGAAGTCTGGAGTGGCAGAGAAGTATGTTAGAGTGGTGCAGGACATGTATGAGAGATGTAAGACAGTGGTGAGGTGTGTTGTCGGTGTGACAGAAGAGTTCAGGGTGGAAGTGGGACTGCATCAAGAGTCAGCTCTGAGCCCCTTCTTGTTTGCGATGGTGATGGACAGGATGACAGACGAGGTTAGACAAGAATCTCCATGGACTATGATGTTTGCAGATGACATTGTGATCTGTAGTGAGAGCAGAGAACAAGTGCAGGAAAATCTAGAGAGGTGGAGGTATGCCCTGGAAAGGAGGGAATGAAGGTTCGCCTCAGTAAAACAGAAAACATGTGTGTGAATGACAAGAACCCAAGAGGAACAGTGAGGTTACAACGAGCAGAGATAAAGAAGGTGGAGGATTTTAAGTACTTAGGCTCAACAGTCCAGAGCAATGGAGAGTGTGGAAAAGAGGTGAAGAAGCATGTGCAGGCAGGTTGGAATGGTTGGAGAAAAGTGTCCAGTGTGATGTGGGATAGGAGGGTATCGGCAAAAATGAAAGGAAAAATGTACAAGATGGTGATGAAGCCAGCGAAGTTGTATGGTTTAGAAACTGGCGCTGAGAAAAAACAGGAGGCAGAGCTGGAGGTAGCAGAGATGAAAATGTTGAGGTTCTCGTTGGGAGTAATGAGGATGGATAGGATCAGGAAAGAGTACATCAGAGGGACAGCACATATTAGAGGTTTTGGAGACAAAGTCAGAGAGGCTAGATTGAGATGGTTTGGACATGGAGGGATAGTGAGTATATTGGTAGTAGGATGCTCAGGTTGGAACTACCAGCCAGAAGGCCTAGAGGAAGACCAAAGAAAAGAGTTATAAATGTGGTGAAGGAGGACATGAAGGTAGTTGGAGTAAGAGTAGAAGATGCAGAGGATAGGGTGAGATGGAAGCAGCTGGTTCTCTGTGGCGACCCCTGAAGGGAAAAGCTGAAAGGAAAAGAAGAAGAAGTTGAATGATGCCTACAGCATGCCTTAATGGCATATCGAAACTGGGTCACCTTGACCTATTTTTCAAGGTTACACTGGTCAATTTCATCAAAAATGCCTGTTAACACTCCTGTGGGCACAGTTTTTGTCCAAACTGTTTCCAAATCATTCATTTTCTGTAACCAGCATAATTTTTTTTACCTGATTTCCGTGTCACATGAATCAAATTTAGTAAAAACTTGATACTAAGGGGTAGGGGTAGTGATGGCCTCGTGGTAAAGGTGCTGGATCACTGATCCTAAGGTCGGGGGTTCAAGCCCCACTCACCACAGGTTGTCACTGTCCCCCCTAGTGCACTAACTGGGTTATCAAAGGCCAGCCATGTCTCTCACTGTCTATGGTGAGAGATTCATGTAAAAGAACCATTGTTGACTCTCGGCAAGAATAGCAGCATAGCCGTCAGCATGTTTCCGCCCTGTGATAGCCTGGCGAGCCGTACAGAGTGTACTCTGCCCTCACCCGGAGTTGGCTGGGATGGGTGCCAGCCTCCCCGCGACCCTAATTAGGATTAAGCGGTTACAGAAAATGAACTGAACTGATGATACTAAGGGTGCCGTTGGCCATCTGAGGGATTCAAACAGTGCCCGATGACAACAATGCATTTTTAGATAATTAGTAGTTTGGTGTCATACAAACTGCAAACTACCATGCAGTATTTAGGAATTACTTCTAGGGGTGTATATGGAATTCTGTAAAGGCTTTGAATCACTGAATCAACAAATCTACTGAAGCCATCTATGGCCTTTTGAAAAGGGGTGACCCTGAAGAGCCCACTATCCTGGTCTTTGAAAAGCTGGCTATAAGGGAAGGAAAAGTTGTGAGATTATACACCTAGTATAATAAAATGTAAATTGTTTGTGATTACATTACTAACAAGACCATAGGTGTCAAACTTGAGATTCACGGGCCAAATCCTGCCAGCCAACTCATTTTATGTGGCCTTCAAGAGCTTTCAAAGAATATGATCATCAACCTCTTCTTCTTCTTTTCCTTTCGGCTGTTCCCTTCAGGGGATTTAAACATCTCTAGTCGTTCTAGCATTTCTTGAGGAGCCTACGATTGATGAACATCTGTCGGACACTATTGAGGATGTTCTGTGAGTCTGTAAGGGCCAGCACTGTGCTCCATACTGTTGCATGCTGGGGCAGCAGGCTGAGGGTAGCAGACACAAACAGACTGAACAAAGTGATCCGCAAAGCCGGTAATGTTTTGGGCAGGGAGCCGGACGGCAGTGTCGGTGAGGCGAATGTTGCCCAAAATGAAGACAATACTCAACAATACCGTTCTTTTTGATCGAGACTTTATCTCATTCTTACTTTGCATGGAGCAACTGTGTGTACACAATTTCCTTCGGGATCAATATTCTTATCCTGAGATCAAACATAGCAATAAGAAATGGCTGTGTCACATTAGCCTTGAGTGTTCCACAACACTTTTCAGTGACATATTTGCACAAAGTGTGTAAAATCTACTTGCACCATCGGTCATGTTCAGCTCAGCACATTGACTGAGGAGTCTCTACCCTTGTTTCTCGCTGTTTATAAAGTTTGCTTCCCATCTGATGCCTTTTCTATATCAGCATCTATGTACCGTACACTATTCCAAATGAAAACACTTCTTTCAACAATAATATTTGGGATAACACTTACTTTGGAACGATGACCACGATGCCTATAACTCTCTCTCTTTATGCATGCAGGTGCTGGAGAGCGGCGCGGCTGTCACACACGGGTGGAACGCTAAGAACATACACCTGATTCCACTCAGCAATCACCGGGCTATAAAGATGAGCAGCGCGCTCCTCCCAGTGATAGAAGATTGTCCCTCTTCCCCGTGATCTCTCTGGCTCTCAGCTCCGTGCTCGACCAGTTCCCTTAGTTTATGATTTCCATGTTTCTCTGCATCTCCAACAGTGACTATGATTTCCCTGTGCTCTTGTGCCTTCCCTGTGAACAGTAAAGCTCCTGATTTTTTTGGTTTTTTTGGGTCCGGCTGAATGTTCCTGGCATCACAGAATCTCCTAGCCCTTATAAGAATAAAAATAAGAATTTTTACCTTTGTGGTGGTGAGCAGTTGGCATACGTAAATGTTGGAGAGGGGGAGAGGAAGCGGATTCCCTTCCATAACAGAGAGGGAGAGAGGAGGAGGATCCCCTTCCATAACAGCTTCAGTTGAATTAGCCAAAGGTTTTTTTTTTTTCTCTTGCTACTCGCTTTGGCATGGATGACTCTTCTTTAGGATGTTCCTTTCTTTTCTGAAAGAACATTTGTAACTTGGCTTGTTTCTGCCTTCTTTTCAAAACCTTATGGAAGTGGCTCATGACCTCATCGTTAAAACTGTTCACAGCGCTGCTAGCACTAGCTTTAGCTTTATCAGGGTAATACATAGTATCAACACCTTCCGGACTTCCGGAAAGCGTACATTTTCCCTCCCTCTCGGTCTTGTTTTTTTCTCGCGCTTTTTTAGCATTCAACTTCCGGATTTTGGTCGACTTCCGGGAAAAAAAATCCCGGATTTTTTGGTCGAATTCCAATTTGTTCGACCTCTAAAGAGTTTGAGTACCGAGGTACCACTGTATTTACATATTTTTATTTGGGAGTCGGAGTCCCCTGATACAGTTCGTTCACAACAACGTTCTGGCAACTCCTGCAGCGGCACTGGAACCCAGTCGTATAGGCTTCTGCTCTTCCATTGGATCCTTCTGGTGGCGCCAAGAGGGGGGCTTTGCTGCTTGGGTAACAGCCTGTCCTCCATACTTCCTACCCAGGCTCTGCGCACTGGAGAGTATCACCAGCCCTTATGAATACCAGCTTCAGCGCAGCTCCACAGGCCTTCAAGACTGACGGAGTCAATTGGATAGCCCATTGGACATCTCTTCTCTGTTCAACCTCTTATCCTATCCTCACTCAAACTCTGAGTAACACCACTTGAGAAAAATACTATCCCACTCACATACATGCACTCACAGAAGCCTAGTTTTGGTCGGTACTATTGTGAGAGACAGGGAAGAGAGCATATACCCTATCTCTCTCTCTCTCTGTCTCAGTAGGAGCTCAGGCATTCAGCTTTCTTGGGCTCCACGGATGGGTGAGGCAGCACCCAGGACCTCTGATCTCTAGGTGATATGGCATAACATTTGGCTTTTAATGAAAAATTTACCGTACTGCCCCATTAATATTACCTTCATCAATTGTCCGCATGTGTTTCTTAGCAACTTTCTGTAAAATGTTATGAACAACTTTTTTGGAGGGGTGGAGTATGGCCCAATTAACATTATTAGATTTTGATTATTCACTCTCAATTCAGCCGGGGGGGTGGCACAAGCCAGTAGTCATCCTCACGCCGGTCCCAAGCCCGGATAAATGCAGAGGGCTGCATCAGGAAGGGCATCCGGCGTAAAACCAATGCCACATATAACCTGCGAGTCAAAAATAGAGGCTAGATTGAGATGGTCTGGACATGCACAGTGGAGGGATAGTGAATATATTGGTAGTAGAATGCTGAGGTTGGAACTACCAGGCAGAGGACCTAGAGGAAGAGCAAAGAGAAGATTTACGGATGTGGTGAAGGAGGACATGAAGGTATTTGGTGTAAGAGAAGATGCAGAGGATAGGGTGAGATGGAGGCAGATGATTCACTGTGGCGACCCCTGAAGGGAACGACCAAAAGGAAAAGAAGAAGAGATGATCCCATTCTCAACATGGTTGAATTCTTCAGCCTTTACTGCCAGTTAAATACCACTTCAGCTGGTATAAATGAAACATTATATAGCTTATCCAATGCTTTATACACACAGAACAATAAAACACCTACTACCCAGTTTATGAAATAAATTTGTGTTGCAGTGTTGACAGATTGTACAATACTGCCACCAAATGATGTGGAGTGGAACTACAACTACAAAACATGGATTGGTTTACAGCTGTTAACAATTAGTACTGTACATCAAAATTCCACCAAATTCCCTCAAGATCATCATGACCCAATCTCACACTCATGTTGATGCTCTCAAATCGTGGACCCAGTATAAACCCAGACCTGATTTTGACCCTGTATTTGGGAAAATACAGAGAAGCAGTAAACATGACCTCAACCGGTTTCTCTGAGAATTTATTCACAACATTGAAAGAAATAACAAGAGTAAAGTAACATGTATCACACAATGTCTTTTTGATGCAATGTCAAAAATTCCCTTAAATAAAAAAAAATGTCAACATACAGGGAGACCACAGCTTTATCCATCCATATCAATATACAAACTGTCCCGGCAAAGTGTCCATCCAGAGGAACATCAGTAAATGAACTGGGCATGTTTAAAGAAAGTAAATCGAGATATAAAAATCAGTATCTGTATTTGGTTGAGTAATCTTTGGGGGAAACCACAAGACCTCTTCCTTTCCTTGCTCCTCTGTAGACGGTCTCAATAATGTCTATCATCTCCTGTTTGTCCTCCATTGTCCAGTTGATCTTGTTATTATTGCCAGTACCCAAGTCGATCATGATGTGCTTATTCCTGGAGAGCATGACAAAAGACAACAGTTAATCAGATCACAAGTGACAAATTACAACAGATCCAAATCAATTATCCCCGACCAAATGCTCTTAAGCTGGGAATCTCAAAGAGGATCTGCAGGACAGGATGATCAGAAGACTTATCATGATGCTCAAAGCACACATGAATGAGAGAGACCTATTATCTGGGTAATGTCAATACTTTTCCCCAATGCAGGTGAATGAAATACCATCAGGTTCAAAAGAAAAATCTATAGTTCATACTCTTATTCACACCAACACTAAGGCTTGTGTTTCTCTTTTTCTTTGGATTCTGCAGAATGGATACCACGCCAACTATATTTTAACAGCAGTCATAAAGTTTTGGTTGGTCTTATTGGCAATAATTGTCTCATGCTACTCCCTAGTGTAATGAGTTATTATTATTATTATTATTATTATTATTATTATTTTTAGTTCTAGCTTAGCAAAGGCTTGGGGCCCTGTTGTTTATCTGCCAAAACATGAACTGGTCAAGACCTGGCAACCAAGTCCAAACCTGCACTCAAACTGTCTTGGTGGAAAAGGAAGAAAAGGCTTCACACAGACAGTTTTTCCATGACTGCAGGTTGCGCATTTTTTAAAAGGGTAAAAATCAGCATACCCCACCCGCTTTGAAAAATTTCCATATGTACATAACGCTCTTCATACTAAGCAGTACCCACGGGGTCCCCAACCACCGTTCCGATGATCGGTACCGGTCCACAGAAGAAATAAGTCATTATTTCCATTTTATTTATTATCTGAGTCTGAACAATCTTTATTTTTTTTAAATCTTTTACTTTGAAAAATGACCGGATTCTCTTGGTTACATGTCAGTCATTTGAACACTAAAATGTTCACACAAGGTGATGACACTAAAACATGTCAGTCATTTGAACGCTAAAATGTTCCACAAGGGGACAACGTATGAAGAGAGGCGTGTTGGACACATTTCAAACAATAGCGGAGATTCTGGGTGAGACTGAGCCTTCATTCTCCCCACTGGTGCACCATTACCTGTGTGGGTTTTTTTTAATTTTTTTAAAAAAAACGTTTAAGCTCTACTTCCCAACTAACTTTATTTCAGCTGTTGAAAAATAACATTCATGGAGTTCTTCTTCTAATTATTAATATGAATATTGATTAAAAATATTTTATACAAATAAATTATATTTACGATATAAACAGCCTATGACCCCCCCGGTAAAATTATTAAGCGTTGTCCGGTCCGTGGTGATAAAAAGGTTGGGGAGCCCTGCATTAAACCACACAATCCTGGGCTGCCTTACCACACACCACCAATCTGTATGTACAGTAAAAAAAAAAATCTTAGAAATGTAATAATAATGTGATTCAGTGGTCAGTTATTCTCCAAGCAGAGGTTACTAGGGGTGGGAGGTCGGGCCGATTGTGATTTGTCTGCATCACTCATCTTTTTCTTTCCTTGATATTGACATGAAATTAGATGTGGAATTAAACCCTCACAATCTTCTCCTGATGCCCAGCTTCCAGGATTCAGACACAACAGAGGTAGATTTCCAGTTCATCCCTCAGGTGTTCGACAGGGTTGAGGTCAGGACTTAAGATAGACAAATTCTTCCACGGAAACCGTGGCTGCGGACAAATACTCCAGCAAGTGTCCTTTACCTCAACATTTCATCTTGTCATTAATGGAAAACAGCATGGCATCAAGGAAATGTGAGGACAATACGTACGGACACGGCACCGCAGCTGTTTGATTGGAAAGGATTCCAAAGATGGACAGTAAAACATGAAAAACATGACTCCTTTACCAATGGAGACGAGAATTGACCGAACTGTAGATAAAAAGCTTGAAGTTATTTTTCAGGGAGCACATGTACAAGTATCCGTGCGTGTTTGTTTTCAATTAATTTCAGACAATTTTACACAACCGCAGCTTTCTTCAGAAATTAACTGGACATGTTTTTTCTTTTTAATAGCCATTATATTAATCACATACTATGATCTTGGGAGCCTTTTTTCTTAAGCGTACCTGAAGAAGAACATAACCGTGCAGGGGTCATACAACTCGTACATCTTGTTGAAATCTGGCACCTCAGTAATATCCACTAGGTAAATCACTGCAAAATTCTTGACCTGTGGATCAGAGGAAAAGACGATGCATAAACTATAAATGATTGAGATTTGAGAAAAAATATTTCCCCACACATATATAATTTAAACCCTAGTTGCAAGGTGAATGTAATCCAGTTCTTCAGCTACATAGATTGAGAAGGGGGAAAAAAGGCACCCCAAAAGTACAGACCTCAACCATATTAGTTTAATCTAAATTTTTCTATCCCAGTTTTACGAGTAGATCATATAAAATTACGGTGCCACTGGTGACATCTTCCACAATTATATCTGCATTTTTTCCTCCCTGCATATTATGGGTGATTTGCGCATTTTCACCCTCTAACAAAATGTTACAAAAATCCTTCAAGACCCTGGTATCATGTCCAAAATCTAAGCAGCGAACTGATGTCCAGTGATGGCTCTGAATATGAAGATAAGGAACAGTCCTTATACTGTGACAATCATGTGATGCCTGGGGATGCTCCGCATCACCCCATCCGACAGCTCCATCAAAATGATGGGCAGTTTCTCATTCTCAAAACCACCCCCCACCCCCCAGGACATCAACAAGGACTGACCGGAGTAAAATTTGCAGTGCTACCAGCCTCCCACCAATGCACAAAGAAATTACAACACTAACATTACTTAATCTGACATTGAAATCACCATTAAAAAAAAAAAATGTATCGGGTAGTCTGATCTGAGCATAGAGTAAGAACACTAAGCTGACAGATCTGATGATTTGTAGTGTACAAGGTGCAACTAAACACCTTTTCAGCAATGCTGTACAAAACTTCGTCCATTTTCATGCATGTAGGGTCCCAGTCGTGACCAAACCGGATAACAATTACACGGTCCTCCTCAGATAAAATGGCCTGGTCCACCTGCCAGCCATTATGAAGATGAGGAAGCATGTACGACATCTTGGCTCAAGTTAAAAGTTTGCCTAAATAAAGAGAGACAAAAAACAATGATAATCAATATAACACAGTAGCTGGATAGCATCACTGTATGGTCATTAATCTGACAACTGCGTTAATGTGAAAAATCAGCTTTATTTATTTCAAGTTTATTGCAAGTTAGACCCATAATGCACATATATACAGGGTTTTACAGTTTTACAAAAATGTTTTATCCATCTGATTTTTTTTTTTTTTTGCGAGGGATTACTGTACACACAAATAAATAAAACTTGAAAATAATAGTTAAGTTATGAAATTCTTACAAAAATTTGTATAACTTTGTAACAATAAATAATATGCTGGCTAACCCTAGAATGATTACGCTGTATTTTGCTAACAAGAAAGGCTAACCCTGGAGAATTTTACCCAAATTTAAAAATGAAAAAATAAATAAATAAACAACTTTTGAACAAAAACATTTGTTTTGAAAATACAACTCTTCACCTTTTATTTATGCTATTTTAAATTAAAATTGCAGTTTAAGAAGTATCTTACACCGGAAAAAAAAACACCCAGGTTGCACAACACACCTAAATGGTAACTGTGGAAGAAATTCTCCTGAAATGGGCCAGGGAGCAAAAACTAATGGAGACAGCTGGACCACACACACCCACCAAGTCAGGTTAAACACTGAAGCTACTGGGTGTGTCAAGCCGGAGCCACGCTGCCAAGCCTATGAGTTACAAAGCCATTTCAAAACACCGGGAGAATTCCACCCTGGTAACCGTTTAAGGGTTAATATCTCCCAATCCCTGATGTCCACTGGGAGAGACAAACTTAAATCTTGCATTGTAAATGTCAAACTATGTTCTCTCTACTCATTCTTCACCCATGACTGTAGGCCTATGTATGGATCCAACTACATCAAAGTTTTCAGACGACACCACAGTAATCGTACTCAGTCGTGACAATGATGAGTCTTACTACAGGTCAAAGGTAAAGCATCTAGCTGCATGGTGAGCTGACATCCTCCTCCTGAACACCAACAAAACCAAAAAGATCATGCACTTCAGGAAGAAAAAGGGAGATACTCATGACTCCATCCATATCAAGGGTTTGGCTGTCAAACGTGTCTCCAACTTCATATTCCTGGAGACTAACATCTCAGACAACCTGTCCTGGTCAACCAACACCGCCAGCCTGGTCAAGAAGGCCCATCAGCACCTGTTCTTCTTGAGGACACTGAAGAAGAACCACCTGTCTGCTGACATCCTGGGTAACTTCTACCACTGCACTACAGAAAACATCCTGACCAACTGTGTTACAGTCCAGTATCGGAACTGCTCCATCATGGACCACAAGGCATTGCAGCAGGAGGTGAAAACCACCCAAGACATCACACAGACTTCCCTTCCTGCTATTGAGGTTGACCACAAAAAGATGTCTTCGCCGGAGTGCAACATTCTCAGGGATTCCTCTCATCCCGTCAATAGACTCTTTCAGCTCCTCCCCTCCAGAAAGCGCTTCAAAAACCAGCAGGTTTATGTGTTATATATATATATATATATATATATATATATATATATATATATATACACACACACACACACACACACACACACACAGGGATCCCTTGCTACTTCGCGCTTTAATTCATGCGGCTTCAGTGCATTGCGTTTTTTTTTTTTTAAATATTCATTGAATTAAAAACTAAGGAAATTACGCAGGAATACGGGAAAAGTTAAGGAAAATGCCGCAAAAACAACGCAAATTAAAAAAACCTAAACCTGGGGTCCCCAACTGTTTCCTGCAAGGGCCACATAACTTTTCCCTTTTCTGACGGGGGGGGGGGGGGGGGGGTGTCAGTTTGTAACAGAAACTGTTCATAGAAAGAAGTCAGGAAATAAATAATAAAAGAAACACTGTTTGCGATCAGTTGAGCAACCCGAAAGCTTCCCGAACAGACAACTGGTTCAGTCGAGCCTGGCGTACAAATGTATTCTCCTGAGCTAACAGTCCACTTTTTAGCTTTGAGAGGCATTTGGCCCTGCAAGCGATCATACTCATCTTTGTGACGGGATTCAGTGTCGATGCAGATTGTATTCTTTGAATACCGCCACTGCCTCTTGACAGATGAGACAAACAACCTTTTCTTTGCATTGAACAAAAATAATCGTTTGTCCACTGCAGGTTAAATACCCTGCATTCTGAATCAATTTTTTTCTTCCATAAACTTTTCACCATTATTCCGTTCAATTTGACAGGGGAGAGTCTAGGATTTTTGTTTCGGGTGGGGGGTCCAGATAGGGGCACAGATGGCAGAAGGGTGGAATAAGGTGTCATGTTCTAGGTGTGTATTAGTCTTGACTAAAAAATAATCATAATGCATCTCTGGTATTGTTCAGGGGCCGTTCCAAATGTGGAGGTGGGCCGTAGTTTGGGGACCACTACCCTAAACAAACACAAAACAACCCAAAAACCCCCATCAAAACGAGTTACATTGTTGTGAGGTGCGCATTTGAGTGCATGCACGCGCAACTGCGTGCGTGCACATGCTTTTGTATGTTTGTGTATTTAAATTTTATTTACATCATCTGCATTATTTTTTAATATTTAATTGTTATTATAAGCATTTACAGCATTGAATATGTATTTATTGATATATATATATACACACAACGTATTTATTGATATATACACATATACATGTAAATGCAGCCGTGAGGGAAGGCACGAACAAGTGTCCACACTCACACCGGTCCCAAGCCTGGATAAATGCAGAGGGTTGCGTCAGGAAGGGCATCCGGCATAAAACCAATGCCACAAATAATATAGGAGTCAAAACTAAGAACACATACCGGATCAGTTGAGGCCTGGGTTAACAATGACCGCCATCAGTGCTGTTAACCAACAGGGTGCTGGTGGAAATTGGACTACTGTTGGTCGAAGAAGTCGAAGAAGGAGAGGTGGGAGGCGTGTCCGTAGACAAAGAGAGAAGAGGAAAGGCATGAGTCGAGGACTGAGAGTAGGGACTTCGAATGTTGGAACTATGACAGGAAAAGGTAGCGAGCTAGCTGAAATGATGCAGAGGAGGAAGGTGGACATTTGTGTGTTCAGGAGACCAGGTGGAAAGGTAGCAAGGCTAGAAGCTTACGAGCAGGGTTTAAGCTGTTTTTTCATGGTGTGGATGGAAAGAGAAATGGAGTAGGAGTCATCTTGAAGGAGGAGTTTGTCAGGAATGTTCTAGAGTGTCAGACAGAGTGATGAGTCAAGTTAAAAATTGAAGGAGTGATTTTCAATGTTGTTAGTGCTTATGCCCCACAGGCAGGATGTGAGCTAGAAGAGGAGAGATTCTGGAGTGAGTTAGATGAAGTGATACAGAATACCCCCAGAGGTGAAAGAGTGGTCATTGGGGTAGACTTCAATGGACATGTTGGTGCAGGCAACAGGGGACGAGGAAGTGATGGGCAGGTTTGGTATCCAGGACAGGAACACAGAAGGACAGATGTTGGTTGATTTTGCAAAAAGGATGGAAATGGCTGTGGTAAATACTTTCTTCCAGAAGAGACAGGAGCATAGGGTGACTTATAAAAGCAGAGATAGGAGCACACAGGTAGACTACGTCTTATGTAGGCGATGCAATTTGAAGGAAGTCAGTGACTGCAAAGTAGTAGCGGGTGAGAGTGTTGCCAAACAGCATAGGATGGTGGTGTGCAGGATGATGCTGATGGTGAGGAAGGTGAAGAAGGCAAAGGCAGAGCAGAAGATAAAGTGGTGGAAGCTGAAAAAGGAAGAGTATCATGTTGTCTTCAAGGAGGAGTTGAAAATGGCTTTGGGTGGTCAGGAAGTGCTTCCAGATTGGAAGGAGAGGAGATAAGGAGACTTGGTGGTGGAATGAGGAAGTGCAGGAGTATGTACAAAGGAAGAGGTTAGCTAAGAAGAAGTGGGACATGGAGAGGACTGAAGAGAGTAAACAGGAGTACAGGGAGATACAGCGTAAGGTGAAGGTAGTGGTGTCAAAGGCCAAACAGAGGGCATATGTTGACTTGTATGCTCAGTTGGAAAGTAAAGAGGGAGAAAATGATTTATACAGGTTGGCACAGCAGAGAAATAGAGATGGGAAGGACATGCAGTGAGTTAGAGTGATTAAGGACAGAGAGGGAAATGTATTGACTGATGACAGAAGTGTGCTGGGAAAATGGAAAGAGTACTTTGAAGAGCTGATGAATAAGGAAAATGAGAGGGAAAAAAAAAAAAAAAGAGTAGAAGAGGTGATTGTTGAGGACCAGGAAGTAGCAAAGATTAGTAAGGGTGAAGTGAGGAGAGAATTGAAGAGGATGAAGAATGGAAAGGCAGTTGGTCCTGATGACATACCGGTGGAGGTATGGAGAGGGAGCAGTAGATTTCCTGACAAGAACATTCAACAATGTCTTAGAGAGTGAGAGGATGCCAGAGGAATGAAGAAGTAGTGTGATGGTGCCCATTTTTAAGAACAAGGGAGACGTGCAGAGTTGTGGCAACTACAGAGGGATAAAGTTGATGAGCCATACAATGAAGTTATGGGAAAGAATAGTGGAAGCTAGACTAAGGGCAGAGGTCAGCATTTGTGAACAACAGTTTGGTTTCATGCCAAAAAAGAGCACCACAGATACAGTGTTTGCCTTGAGGATGTTAATATAGAAGTACAGAGAAGGTCAGAAGGAGCTGCATTGTGCCTTTGTGGATCTGGGGAAGCATATGATAGGGTGCCGAGAGAGGAACTGGTATTGCATGAGGAAGTCTGGAGTGGCAGAGAAGTATGTTAGAGTGGTGCAGGGCATGTATGAGAGATGTAAGACAAGTGGTGAGGTGTGCTGTCAGTGTGACAGAAGAGTTCAAGGTGGAGATAGGACTGCATCAAGGGTCAGCTTTGAGCCCCTTCTCGTTTGCTATGGTGATAGACAGGCTGACTGACGAGGTTAGACAAGATTCCCCATGGACTATGATGTTTGCAGATGACATTGTAATCTGTAGTGAGACCAGAGAACAAGTGCAGGAAAATCTAGAGAAGTTGAGGCATGCCCTGGAAAGTAGGGGAATGAAGGTTAGGCTCAGTAAGACATGTGTATGAATGACAAGGATCCAACAGGAATGGTGAGGTTACAGGGAGCAGAGATAAGGAAGGTGGAGGATTTTAAGTACTTAGGCTCAACAATCCAGAGCAATGGACAATGTGGAAAAGAGGTGAAGAAGCGTGTGCAGTCTGGTTGGAATGGTTGGAGAAAAGTGTCACATCAGCGAGACAAAGTCAGAGAGACTAGATTGAAATGGTTTGGACATGTACAGAGGAGGGATAGTGAGTATATTGGTAGTAGGATGCTGAGGTTGGAACTACCAGGCAGAAGGCCCAGAGGAAGACCAAAGAGACAATTCATGGACATGGTGAAGGAGGACATGAAGGCAGTTGGTGTAAGAGAAGATGCAGAGGATAGGATGAGATGGAGGCAGATGATTCGCTGTGGCGACCCCTGAAGGGAACAGCCGAAAGGAAAAGAAGAAGAAGAAGTAAATACATTGGGCTAGAATGAACCCAAATGTGCAGAGATAAACATCTAGATGTCTGAAGCTCTCAGACCAAAGTACAGCCCACAACTTCACTGTGATTGGTTAATCCGGAACCAATCAGCAACTGCATATTGATCATATAAAACCACAATGCTTAATTAATTGCTTTAGACCAGTGGTTCTCAAATATTGGGGCGTGGGGGGGAGGGGGCACGTGTGACCCCAAGGAACATGTTTTTTTTTTTTGCCATATTAGAAAAAAGTGTAATTCTCCATTCATTATAGCAGGTGGCAGTGGCTTCCTCACTGTTAGTGTGCCCAGAGGTAAAATAAGAAGTGACGTTAATAAACCCACCATGGAAATTTTTAACAGGGATGGAAAGAGAGGCGGAGAGAGACGGAGTCAGTGGGAGAAACGAAAGTCTCCCGAAAGTTAAGTCGAGGAGGTATGATGAAGCGGATGTAGCACTCGGCTTCACTGTGCTGCGGTGAGAATCGAGGAAAGATCGCCGTGTGTTCTGTGTCTGAAAACATTGGCAGCGGACAGCATGAACACAAATAAATTCAGGAGTCACTTAAAGACATCACACCCCGATCATGTGAAGGGCCGCGTGAGTTTTTTCAGCGAAAAACGTGCCGAAAATTGCCAACAACCATCCCGCTTTGTGAATGCTACTCCAGCAAACCAGCAAGCTCTGTTAGCATCAGTAAGGTGGAGTACCAAACTGCTCAGTGCAGAAAACCCCACAGCACAGCTGAGGAACTGATCCTACCTGCAACACACACGGTCTCTGTCATGCTGGATGACGTCACTGCTGTGAAAATAAGTCCAGGTCCCAGTTCAGCATTGAGCAGGAGCTGAGAGTTCAGTATCTAAACCCAGTTTCGAAAAGCTGTGCACTGCAAACATGCTCATTATAGCATTAATCTGGACTTAATCATTTTGACAATAATAATAATAATAATAATAAAAAAACAAATACATTGTTTTATTCATTTTTGTTTTGTAGGTTACAGTGTTTTATATATTGTGCTCCTAAGTTAATATTGCTGATCAATTTGAATTTATTATTTATTGATTTTATTTAATTTTATTTTTCAGTATCAAATGGTTCAAATTGTTGGTCAAAATGTTTACAGTTTAAAATCAGGATACTTTTTTATTTCAGGCAAATTGGAGCACTTTAAATCTTTTTTGTTTAACTCCTAAAAAATTGTTAATAAAGTTTTTGGATGTTGATCTATATTTCTTTTTTTTTTTTTGTATTCTATAATAATACGTATTTATTATATTAATAAGGATACAGTGTTATGCAGAAGGATTACTTATAACAATTCTTAGACAAATGCTTTAGAGCCAAATGTAACATCCATTCCGTTGCTTGATTGTCTGAAAGGGTTGAGGTGTCAAATTATTGAAACGCTCTCTTTAAATCGACAAATAAAATGCACATTTTTGTACATTATGTAGTATAATGTACACGAAATTATGTACACTGTATACTACTCTAGTCTAAACTTTGGAATATTGTCAGTGAAAATGAAGATAATATGCAAACCAGCCTGCTGGTGGATACCGTAAAACCGATTATATAAACGCATAGGAAACCGTTTGGAAAATTCCAGGTTTAAATACATGATTACAGCTCTTTTTTTCAACAAATAAACTTACACAGCTGTTGTTAGCGAATATAAATCTTACCATAAAGCAAATAAAAGTATACTTACGTTTTATTATTTTATTAGTTGTATTCCTTCAGTGTAAAACCGTACACAGCAACATTCAAACGCATTACAATCCCCCGGAATCCCGTTTCCTGGAAATGACGTAAAAATTACAAAATAAACAGTTTCAAACAGTGTCCAGTGGGCACCACGCCGCCTTTCTGTGTGGCGTGGAATGGCAGGAGAGAAGAACGCAGCTGTTGGACAGAAAAAAGCCTGCTCCAGAGTCGCTTTGTAACCAAAAGTATGGGGACACCAGACCCTTCCTCAAACTAAATAACTGAATAGAATGTCTTTGGATTCTGTGTATGCGGTGTTCTGCAGTCCATTCATGTATCTCAGCTCCTCTGTGCACAAACCAGACTCCACAAGCCCTGACCTCAACGCCGTCCAAATAAACTGGGATGCAAACTGCATCCCAGACCTCCTCATCCAACATCAGTACCTGACCTCTGAAATTTCATTAATGATCTCACTGAAATCTCACGAATCTTCACCACGTGTTGGCTGAGATATGCTCCTTGGGGTTAAGCACATACGCATCACAGCAAAAATGTTCTGTGTTCGAGTCCTATGGTCACTGATGGCATCTCTGTGTGAAGTTTGCATGTTCTTTCCATGCTTCCATGGGTTTTTCTCTTGATAGGCCCAGTGTCGTCGTTCCCCACCACACTCACACAGTACAAGGACATGCACATCAGGCTAATTGGCTGATCCAAATTCACCCGAGGTGTATGGTCTTAGGAGCTGTTCAGAGCACTCGTGATTTAACCCTTTAACGCCCGCCTGTACTCGGTGCTGTTGCCATTCAGAACGTGTTCTATACTTGTTGTGGTGTCGCCTGATGCAACATAGCTTGGTCCAACGTGCCTCAGGCGGCTGTGAGACGACCTTGAGTGCGCGGGATTGTGTTGTTCAAAAATTTGTGTGTTATTATTATTATTGTGTTATCATTATTCGTGTTCTATTCTTGTTGAAAGAAATGTGTTCAGTGTATTTGAACATGTCGAAAAGCACTTTCACGGAAGATTTTGGCCGGCTGGAAGAGGAGGAATACCTTCGGAATCGTACGGAAGGACGCGGAAGACGACGGAATGACTTAGGAACGTCGGAGGAGGACTACGGTTTTGCTTCCGCGAGTCTGCCGCACTCCAGTGAAATGGGGGTAATAAGGTGCGAGTACATGGGGATGGGACAGCCACCCACCATCACCATGCAACAAGATAACCTCATCCAGGAACATTTCCCTCAGCACTTCCAATGGTCTTCAAGCGGCATGTGCCACACCTCCTTGTGTCGTTGCTGAAATCACATATCGAGTTCATCAAATTCAAAGTGTTCAAGTTGGAGTTGGGATAACGCCGCCATAACACCGCATCTCCAAGTCGGTTTGTTGTGTGCAAATAAGAAATTGATCATCTTTAATAGTTTTAATTTACCTTTGAAATAGTCCCTTTTATTAGGTCGCTTAGTTTCGACCAGATAAAATGTAATTTTAGCCGTCAAGTGCCAATAGATGTGGATCAAAAAAAACGTAGAACTTTCCAGAAAATAATACACCTATATAACATGGCTGCAGCAGAAATTGGTTCAACAACTTGGCAGGCCACAACATGACAAGCTTGGCATTGTTCACAGCACGAAATTTGAAGCCTTCCTGTTATCATCATGGAAACTGATCTGCTGGAGATGAGTGTACAGTACACATGAAGTGAGAGAGCTGGGCAGACTAAATGACTAAAGTGCTGCCACATCGCTCTCTAGAGATCATACCAAGGCTAATTGCCACTGCATTACTTTCAGCACGCTAACAAACAGCATTCTGGGAAACTGTGTAGGAACCGTATGAAACGTTCACGCTCATTTTCCAAACCGCTCAACCCTTCTACAGTTACGGGGAAGCTGGAGCCCATTCCAACCGATAGAAGGCAGGGAGCTGTCCTGAACAGCTTGCCAGACCATTGCAGGGCAAACATACACAAAACCATTCAGACTCAAATCCACATCGAGGGGCAATTTGGAGCAGCCAATTAGCCTCATGTGCATTTTTTTTTTTTTTCGACCGTGGGAGGAAACTGGAATACACACAAGCACAAGGAGAACACGCAAACCCGACACAAACACCTGAATCCGGGACCTTATTTCTGTGCCAACCACAAGGTGAGCCATACCGGGACGCGAATTCTGGTTTTAATATATGCTACACATGGACACAGATAAAGCAAGCCAAAATGAGCTTTGTTTGTTTTACTATTATAGCCTTACAATGATCGCGTACACACACTTCCAGTAGCTTTTAAAACGCCTTCAAAATTTGAATATATTTTTTTAATGTTTAAAAATCCATGTCGTGTGGCTTTCGTCACATTTTATGGGAGTGTTTTGTTAAATTTCTATGATTTTAGAATCACTGTCAAATTGTGAGATTTTCGCCATCATTTTGATTCAAGCATTATCCCAAATTTGTGAGGTGGATAATAAGCAGTTATACAGTGGGGGCCTGGTGGTAAGGTGCTGGATTACTGCTCGCAAGGTTGGGGGTTCAAGCCCCACAGTCAGCAGATATCACTACAAATTGGTTATTAAAGGCCGGCCATGTCTCTCGTTATATATGGTGAGGTTCATGTAAAAGAACCATTGCTGACTTGTCAAGAGCAGCTGCATAGCTGTCAGCGTGTGTCTGCCTTGCGACACCCTGGCGAGCTGTCCAGGTTGTACTCTGCCCTCACCCAGATTCAGCTGTGATGGGCGCCAGCCTCCCTGTGACCATAATTAGGGTTAAGTCTGTTGGGTTTTTAACACCCGAGCCTCGTGGCTCATCAGGCCGGTGCTTATCCCCGGTTTCCGTAGCGTGAAGCAACCAGGAGTTCAACTCCCCCATGGATGGGACGCTAGTCCATCACAGGTTACCTTCCCAGTATATTTTTACTGGTACCCATTTATACTGCTGGGTGAACAGAGGCATGCTTGTGACGGAGACCTTGCCCAGGGGTCTTAGCACAGTGAGGGTCTCAGTGGGATTTGAACTCACAACCTCCCGATCATGAGCACAGCACCCTAACCACGATGCCACCGGCCCCACTAATAATTAGGATTAAGCAGTTCAGAAAGTCAATTAATGAATAAGCAATTAAAGGGTTATAAGGTGAAGGGATATGGAAAATTATTTGAACTGAGAGGCTACTATGAAATATGACCCACCGGAGATTTTAATAGTTTTTCATATCATACGAACACCTGATTCGGTCATTCTTCCAACTTTACCAGGCTGTTGAGAGCAGGTCACATCTAGACGTTTATTTCGCTGGGAACCGGGGTGGGGGTGAGGGTGGTGAGATATAGCAAAAAATAAAATAGGTAACACCCTACCGACAGCGCTGCTGGGGAAACTTTGTTCTACTGTCTGGGTCACTGACGCGCACTCTCAGATATGACTTACAACAGAAAAAAATACTGATAAACATTCTCCCAGCTCAGGGCTGCAGTGATATGTTGTAAATTGGACTGATTAACTAACCCAGATGGCAGACAGATGGACCCATCTGGCACAGCTTAAACCTATTTATCCTATATCTGTGGTCAGGAACATTGGCGTCTGGTAACTGTGCAATAATCACTCACTTACACCAATAATGGACACGAGTCCATAAAAGAATACCAAAATTTGCTCATTGCTTTCCACCAATAAAAAAAAAACATTATATAGTGGTTAGATGAGCACATGAGGAATGAGCACATCAGAGGGACAGCACATGGAAGATGTTTTGGAGACAAAGTCAGAGAGGCTAGATTGAGATGGTTTGGACATGTACAAAGGAGGGATAGTGAGTATATTGGTAATAGGATGCTGAGGCTGGAACTACCAGGCAGAAGGCCTAGAGGAAGACCAAAGAGACGTTTCATGGATGTGGTGAAGGAGGACATGAAGGTCGTTGGTGTAAGTGAAGAAGATACAAAGGATATGGTGAGATGGAGGCAGATGATTCGCTGTGGCGACCCCTGAAGGGAAAAGCCGAAAGGAAAAGAAGAAGATATAGTGGTTAGATGGGTATATAGAATATTGTAGTTCGATGGGTGCTGCAAACCCAGAAGAATGGTTAAATCATTCACTTTAGCTTGGTTTCATGTTTCCATATAGTAAACACTATAGTATAGTGTGTGCAAGATATTATTATGCATGAGCCCATGATTTCTGTCTGCTCCATGACTGTGTGTGACAAGAAAAAGGGGACATGGCTCCCCCCCCCCCCAATCGAGGATGGGACAACCAATTATCATTGCTACGAATTGCCCAACATAAATAATTGTTATTTATCCCAAGGTACCAGAGCAAAGGTGGCACGGTGACATAACGGCTCGCATGTCCGCTTTACAGCAAGAAGGTCCTGAGCTCGGTTCGATTCCCTGGTTCGGGCGTTTTTTTATGTGGAATTATCATGTTCTCCCCAGTGATTGCATGCTATTGGTCTGAGTATTCCGGTCTCTTCCCACAGTCAAAAAGCATGCACATTATGCTAACTGGCTTTTCCAATTTGCCCCTACGTGTGAGTGTAAATGGTTATGCGTCTGGTGAACTATTTAGGGTACACACTGACTTCACCCAGTGGCACTTGGGAGAGTCTCCACAACCCTAGAAGGATTAAGCGGTTTAGCATATGAGTAAGTGACATAAACAATGGACCAATCAGATCACACAATTCCACAGATTACACACAGGAATCCCCGACTCTCCGCTCTTATTTGGGACCGAGATCCCCCCGCAACCATTGAATTCTGCAAAGTATTATTGATCCCCCTGACTAACATATACCTACAGTACATGTATATGTGTATATAATATCAATAAATTCATATTCAACGCTATAAATGCTTATAATAACAATTAAACATTCAAAAATAATTAATAAGATGTAAATAAAATATAAATACACACACATACAGATGCGTGCGCACACAGCTGCGCACCTCACATAAAAATATAAGCAGTTTGGATGGGAGGTTTTGGGTTGTTTTTTGTTGTGTTTGTTTAGGGGTGGGGTTTTTTTTTTTTGAATAATTGGCCTTGTTTTGTGACATTTTCCTTAACCTTTACCCCTGTTCTTCCTTAATTTCCCTATTTTTTAATTCAATGAATACTTAAAAACTAAAAAAAATACCACAATGCAATTAAGCCACATGAATTGAAGAGCGAAGTAGCGAGAGATCACTGTACAGACGTTCCCCGAATTGTGTTTTCGTTCGGTTCCGGATGGCCGAACGTAAGGTGAAAAAATACGCAAGTTGTTACTGTATGTTCCAGTGACCGATGACGTTCATACTGAACTATACATCCATAAATACCATTACCGTATCGCATAACACCCCCATACATCAATTATTATAAACATAACATTGTAAAAATAATATAAAATATATCAAATAATATCAACATTAATTTCAAATAAATTAAATTCAAGCAAAATAATTTCAAATAGATAAATTTTAATCAAATTCACTAATCAAATATCAAATATAGTGTCAAATATAACCTTTAAAATGCTCTGTGATACGATCTTTCTGTTTGTAAATGGTTCCGAAGGTCGACGGAGCCATTTGGAAGAAACGTGCAACATTCATGTTTTTCACCAGCATCAATTTTCTTGATCATAGCCCTCTTCGTTTCTAACGAGATGGCTTGCCGCTTTTTCTGATTACCACGATCACTCGTAGGCTGACCAACCATATTTGCTTAGGGTTACAAAAATCCGCAAAACAGTGTAAACACAAAGATCACAGAGACGACGTCTTAACACAAGGGCAACATGCAGTGAACTGGGAAGCAGGGCACGTTCAGTCTGTCGTTTGTAAACAATGGACGCAGCGTCATGCGTAAGTAGCGTATTACCTCAGCGTGCTACATAGGTACGTCTCGTACTACAGAGAGCACACTAAACTCAAAATTTGACATTTTTTTTTTTTTTTTAAACAAAATCGAAAAATACGTAAAACGAAAGAACGTAAAGCGGGGAGTGTCTGTATACTAATTCATATTATTTTACCACTGGAAATCACACAAACCCAAAAAACTAAAATTAAAAAGGTTCAAGAGACTCAAAAATTTTATATGTGAAAGTTTTTCCATTACAAAAAATGTAATAAACACACTTTTTGATTTATATATGCTTTATGTGATTGTTTATTTCAGATTCCTTCTCACACTGTTATGGTGGGAATGTTGAAATGTGCTCAAAGCATCAATACAAACCCAAAACCTTTGTGTCCGGATGTTCTAACCTTTCACACGACTATACATTTACCATTATAAAGACACGGTAATAAACTATGCTTATAACTGGCAAAGACACAGACTGACGCTACGCTCCTGATAGACTTCAGGTACACATTAGCCAGTTCACAGACGTAACACAGTATATGACTACTTATTGAACACCTTAAAGTAAATACCCCACTTTCCAGATTTCTCTAAGATGCAACTATAAGAGTTAAAAGAAACAAACAGTCGTCTCGGATTGGGGGGGGGAGGGAATACTGAAAGGGTATGGGAGGGTTTGCACATAATGTTCTGATAAATACATTGCATTTCTGCAAACACACTACAGGAGTAGGCAGTATAACAAACAGCTCTAAACAATATACATAAATTTGAAAGTATACAAAAAATAGTCACTTAAGGCCAAATAAACCATATCGCAAAACAGCTATGGTGTAATAAAGGTGTTGTTATTCATAAAAATACATAATAAACAGTAATACATTACGTTCAGTGAAGGATGGCAAGTTGAAACTTTTTCCTAAAACCACAGATAAACTGAAGAAAAAGGGGTACAAAAGATTTTAACATGACTGGTTGTCTGAAAACTGATCTACATGAACACCATACACACTTTTTGCATTGCTTGAAGTATATTTTTTATTCATGTGTTGTCACTCTCAAGCCATTTCTTTATCCTCGTTACTTTGATTAGGCTCCTCCCCTTCACTCACGTATAGAATTTCTTCGGGTTCCTGTATTTCCGTTTCTGTGGGTGGTTTCTCTAGTTCTACTACAGGGAAGAACAGGCTGTGTTTCACCTTCATCAACTCCATCATGTTGAAACCCAAGAGAACCGTGGCCTTATTTCGCTGCAGGTGCTTCATACACCTGGTACGTTTGAAGCCAAACTGGCAGGCGACATCAGTTTTGTTCAGCAGCAACCTGGTGCTCAGGGCAAACATCTCCTTCTTGAGTGGGTATGGTTGTATGTTGAAGTACTTGTTCAAAAATTCCCTCCGAGCCTCAAAAGAACGAAACTCCATTCCAGCAGGATCCAGAGCAAACTGCACAGAAGGATCGTTCAGCACCTCAGTGGAAGTATTATGTGAACCAGCTAGCCTTTCTTTCTCTAACTTTCTTTTTCTTGCTAATCTGGCTTCTCGTTCTCTCTTATTCGCCTCTATAGCTTCCTTTACAGCCAGCTCCAACCTCAACTTGCTTTGCAGTTCTGCATCCATTACATGGGATTGAGGTGGCGGAACCGATGCTTGGACTTGTCCTGCGACTGGAGCTGTTGTTGGTCTTGGGGCTGCTGGGAATGAGACCAAGCCTTGGCTGACTCTGGGGCCAATGGATAGTACAGAATTTATCCTTTCAGCATCTTTGAGGGTTTTGGGTGCCAAACGACATCTGGATAAATGAACACTGATCGCTTTGACTGTTGTTTTGCCAGTGTACACCCCACCACAGTAGACACATTTATATGCTGGCATTTTAAGAATGGCATGGACAGTAGGCACAATGTAGTGTTTATCTTTAAGGTGCATTTGGTAGCACTCCATATTCAGCAGCTTCTCAGAGCAGAAGATACAGTCTAAGCTGTCTGGTTTAGGCATGAGCATTTTGCAAACAGTCTGTGGATTCATAGGCGACATCTTCAGAAAGATCAGATCAAGTGAGTTCGTAACCAGGGCCAAGTTAAGCTCTTTCTCTCCCATCATCTCTTTTGGTGCTGTGCTATTAATGTCAAAATAGGGGAACAAGAGGTGGCCAGTCTCGTCAGTGTAAAGACGATACTCCCGTCTCATAAAGTCACAGTTGGCCTTTTGGGTTGGACTGTGCTCTACCTGAATGTGCGCAACCAACTGTTTGATGGAATAGAACATCCCAGGACAAAACAAGCAATTCAAACCATGAACCAGATGTTCAAAAATACCTTTCTCAGACAGCAAGATTTTACACATCAAGCATTTCACCGTCTTGTCAGGCATTTTCTTCAAAAAAGGTGCTCGGGCAGCCAGGCCTAACTTGGACTTCTTGGAGGAGTCTTTATGGACCTCCACATGGGAGTCATATACATTGGATGGAAAAAGCTCATTGCAAATGGGGCAGGTGACCCATTTCTTTGTCTGCTTGGAATCTTGGGAGTTTTGCTGATGGATGCCATTGTTTTGGGACACCGGCAATGGTGCTTTGCTGACAACTTGGACATTGTTTGCCTGAACCGACAAAACTTGTAAAGGCGTGAGAGTGTACGTAGGCAACCCATCGACCTTATTGCCTGTGGGGATCAGATGACTCAAAAGAGACTGGGACGTAAGCATGGTACCTCTCGGGGTGGGCTGATTCAAGGGGAACCTTGGAGCAACAAGCATTGGTTGTGGTGGTGGGCCCCTCACAGCTGGGACATTAAACTGGACCCCAGGTGGGAGCAGAACTTGATGGGATGGAGGAAGAAGAGGAGCTGGGACTCCAACCCTGACTTGCTGTGGGTGTGGAATAACTGGCTGGAGTGTTGGTGCAGGAGCCGTTCCACCAACACTCGGCAGGGTTGCAGCAACAGTTCTTGGAGCTTGAACATTCTGAATAGTCAGTGGCTGCCCAGGTTGCAACAAACCTTTTGCCTCAGCACTGGCGAGCTGAACCAAGGCTGAGGCTTGAACAGGAAGTACCGTGGTGTTAGGGTGAGGGAGTAATCTAGGTCCACCATTGGCCAGTGGTAAAATTGTGCCTGAAGCCGGTGTTGGAGTCATTAAAGATTGGCTAGGTGGCCCTGCCATAACAGAACTAACTTGGATCTTTGGTGCTAGAGTGGGAGCTGGCTTCTTAACATCAGTTTCAAAAATGAGAGAGTTTATGTGCAAATCCAATTCCCGGTGCTTATCAGAAGTCAGTATGTGATACAGTAGGTGCTCAGATGTGTCTGCATTTGCACCACAGACCTTACAATAAAATTTCCTGCACATCTGACCAAGCGCCTTCAATTCCGTGTCTGCTCTTTGTCCAGCAAAGCGATTCAACAATACAGTGTAATGATTAATGAGAACATGCTTTCTCATGCTGTACAGGAGGTCATCATGAACAGGGCATTTTCGACACTGAAACGTATGGCCGCTTAATGCTTTAGCAGCCAGGGGTGTCACCGTGTCAGATTCTGGTTTCTGCTTTTCAAAATGGAACAGTTTATAGTGCTTGGTGATGGCTTTCGGGTGGCTGATAAACGGGCAGGAGGAGCAGGCAGATAGGCTGCAGGCTGTCTGCTCATCATCATGGTAGCGGTGAACATGAGCCCTGAAGGAATACCAGGATCGTGTTGAAAATTTACACAAGGAGCAGCACAGTCCGCGGGTACGATAGGACCACTGTATGGAAAAGGGGGGGGGGGGGGGGGGGGGGGGGGAGCACAAATTTTAGAAGTCTGGATATGATCACAATATACTCAATGTCCTAAACCAAACAGGTCACAAACAACTCCAAGAGAGTACAGGCATCCATATAACTATTATTATTAGTGTCAGACTCAGTTAACATCATTTTTGCAACACTTTGACATGAAATATGTACAATAGGCCCCCTATTTACGAAGGCTCCTGTGTACGAAATCCCCGGGTTACGAAGATCATTTTCTTAAGTTTCCGTCCTCGGGATATGAAAACAACCCCCTCTTACGAAAAGAAATTCAAAATTCAAACTTTCAAGATCCAATCAAAATTTCACACGGCGCGCGAGTTGCTCTCTCATTGGCTGCCTCTCAACATCCCGCCCTGCTGGCCTCCCAGATAGAGACAGAAGGAAGCTTAACTCTTTAGTTTAGTTTTTTAAGTTGTCTAAGTCAGTAAATGTTTAATAAATGTGGGTGCATTTGAGCTTATCTGGAATTCCGATCCCTCAAGGAATTAAATTAAAGTTGAGTTTGTCAAGCAGGTAATGCGCTTTGAATTCCACGTCTCCAGAGACAGAGAGAGAGAGAGAGAGACAGGTGTGCGTGTGTGTTAATAAAAATGTTTAATGGTTTAATTAATAAATATGTTAATAAAATGGTTTAATATGTTACTAAAATGTTTAAATTGTTTAATAAATAATTTTCTTTTACTTTTAACATATTTCATACAAAATTGGTGTACTTGTATAATTTTTAAAGGGTTTATCCAGTCCAAAGACTGGAGCCTTGGAACAAATTAGGCGTTTAACATGCAAGATGCGATCCTTACTTACAAAACCCCTGCGTTACGAAAAAGGGCTCTGGAACGGGTTGATTTCGTAGGTAGGGGGCCGACTGTATCTGCATAGAATCACATGGCATATCAATAACAAAATCCAGTTCAGCTAGAATATGAATGTGAAAGATAGCAAGGATAAACACCTGTAAGCTGTACAAACTGGATTTCAAAAAAACGTTTTGACACTATACAAATTGTGAATAAAAACTGAATGCAATGATGTGGAAGTGCCAAATTTCAATATTTTATTCAGAATAGATCATAGATGACAAGTCAAGTTTAAAATGAAAAAAAAATGTATCATTTTAAGGAGTGTCAACAAATCTCAAAAAAGTTGGGACAAGGTCATTTTCACCACTGTGAGGCGTCCCCTCTTCTTACAACAGTCTGCAAACGTCTGGGGACCGAGGAGACAAGTTTCTCAAGTTTAGAAATAGGAATGCTGTCCCAGTCTTGTCTAGTACAGGCCTCGAACTGTTCGACTATCTTAGGCCTTCTTTGTTGCTCCAAATGTTCTCTATAGGTGAAAGATCTGGACTGCAGGCTAGCCATTTCAGCACCCAGATCCCTTTTCCCACGGAACCATGATGTGTATATTGTGATGTAATTAATGCTGCATGTGGTCTGGCATTATCATTTTGAAAAATGCAAGGTCTTCTCTGAAAGAGACGAAGTCTGTATAGGAGCATATGTTGTTCTAGAACCTGACTGTGCCTTTCTGCATTGACGGTGCCTTTCCAGATGTTCAAGCTGCCCATGCCACACGCACTCGTGTAATCCCATACCATCACAGATGCAGGCTTCTGAACTGAGCGCTGATAATTTGGGTTGTCCTTGTCCTCTTTAGTCTGGATGACATGCCGTCCCAGTTTTCCATTAAGAACTTCAAATTGTGATTCGTCTGACC
>CM045731.1:61468916-61496416 GCA_024760905.1 Plotosus lineatus | reverse complement strand
TTTATTGAAGCGATTGTGGATTAAATTTTATATCATAAATAAACCATTACACACACAGCGGTTTTGTTTTATGTGCTGTCGTACAAGTTATCGACTCGAAAGCCGCCATTGCTAAGTGCCCGCCTACACAAAGTTATGGTGACGTCACTGAGTTGATACAAAGTACCATATAAAATATAGTGCATGCATATCACAGCATATGATATAAACAACATGTCAACAACACGCACAGTTTTTCAGCAGAAGACGATTCATCTATTACTCTCAGAAATTATAGTTCAAACAAAAACGTTCTCAAATATATTTCAAACTACATCTGCAAGTACATGTGCTAAATACATTTACAAATTGAGCTAAAGTTATTTATCTATTCCAAGGCACCAACAAATATTAATACATATTTACATAGCACAAAAACATACTATTAATTTTATGAAAGTACTGAGCATTCGGCTGCAGATCCAGGCTGGATGGCTTATGATTATTTTAGCCATTCATTTTCTGTGCGTCAATGTTTGTGTTCTAACACATGTGCAGGAACCGGAGACGGTACTAACAAACTATGCTTTATTCTCACACTCTGTTTGATTGACAGTGTTCAGCTATTATTGCTTACTGTTTGTTGATTGGTCAGGTCGGGCGTGCACATGCGCAGTGCCCATTACACGTTAACTTCCCGTTCATGCGGAAGTTATCTCCGACTTTCTCTTCAATAATAGTCATTAAGTTTATTTATAAGATTGTGAATACACATAATTTCTTGTCCAGCGGAACTCAACTCCTGCTGTGGGGATGGGGGGGGGTATCACCAGCCTACGCCCTTGATCAGCTGCCTTCTGATGTTTCAGCAGCTGATACCGGGTTGGGTAGTATTCATTGCAGACTTTGCAGATATGCAACACCACAGGTGGTTGGCAAATCCGGCATTGAGAGTTTCAAACGTACACAAAAAAAAAAAAAAAAAAAATTTATATATATATAAAAAAAAAAAAAAATATATATATATATATATATATATATATATATATATATATATATATATATATATATATAAAATATATATATATATATAAATACATATATATATAAATACATATATATATATATATATATATATATATATTCACAAGCGTATGTATTATTGTTGATCGACATTTTTATATTAAAAAGCGTACACAGACATCTTACCCCCTCCCCTAGCGTACGCTTTGTACGCTTAGGAAAATGTTGAAAATGTTGAATGACCCCTAACAAATTTAGGAGTTGAAATTCCACTGGGCTTCTTTTCTTTGAAGAAAATTCTGTCACTGACCCACCAAAGGCCATGTCTACTAGGGTGCCTAAGCTTATAAACCTTAGTAAAATCTACAACCGCAGTCAAAAGTTTCGAATGAATTCACCATAATCATCAATCTGAAATAATTATATTCATATGTTTATTCTTGCAGTATTCTAGTGCAAGAGGAAACTGAAGTCTGAAGGATAATGATGTCATTTTAAATTCCTGAAAGCAGTAAGTCTCGATACTCTGCAGCCATCCTGGTAACATGCCCAGCCAGGTGTTTTGCACAGGCATCTATCTAAATAAATGGGAAGGGAGGCATAACAACACATAGAACAACCACCAGGGCACAAAAAAGAATGATAAATCAAATCTAATATAAAATGTTTGGAGTCTTTGGAGCAAAACAAGATTTAAAAGCTCCCCGAAGGTTATGATTCTTCTACACATACTCAAATGTGCACCCATGTCCCGACAACATGATCAGTATGATTTTACCAGTTCAGCAAAGAATTGGTTTTAAATTGAGAGGCAGGGCAGGAGAGGGGTTGAGGACACCCTGCTATAGGGAACCCTGGGATGGATTGTTTAGTCTCTTAAATCGTCTCTGGTTGGACTCACCTCGGTCAAGCTTAAGCACTCTTCAAGGCCGAATTCACTCAAAATGTTTTTCACTTTTCTTCTTGTTCTTCGGATTTTCTCCAATCCTCGAACGGGAAACTGGTACATGGTTCTTCACCCTGAGATCCAACACATATGTTAGAAAATAAACCAAACTAATCAATGTAAAGCTTGTTTTCACAATAACAAGTCTTGAAAATTACGACAAAGTAGTGTCACATACTCCCTTAAAATTAATTTCTCGACCTACACTTCAGGCCTGTTGTGCAAGAGCATGACGAAGACAGCATCACTTCTCTTTCAAACATTTCCATGCACTTTGCAAAATCTAAAACTCCAACCCGAATGAAGCGTTATTAAAAATAAAGATAGAAAGCTAACTGTGCGAATGTGAAATGAAACCTAAACAAGAAAAATGAACAAAAAGGATTGGTGTAAATTGACTCATTATGTACCTGTATTATGAAATCAACAAATCCCTGTCTAATTATTTACTGAGTCTGCATTCTTTTCAGCTGCCTTCAGACAAGTAATGGAAACAAGTTGCATACACTGTCCTATATGTTTGCACAGTCACTCTCAATCCGGTGGCAAATTGCAAGATAGTGATGGGAAGTCCGATTCTTTTAACCAATTTGAATCTCTCAGTTCATCAGATGGGAGAGAATCAATTGATTTGATTCAGCAATTACCGTATTCAACGTAATAAGCGCCCTGATCCAATAACACCCCCCCCCCCCCCACAGCCCCCCAGTGTTTTCCCTCTTAGATCTAATAACCGCCCATGTGTACTGGGAGCATAATGAAAATCAAACTTACCAATTTTATTCGATCAGTCTCTGTAACAGTAAAATGAGGCGTTCACTGCCAGTAAAAGTGAGTTCACATGGTATTTCAAGACCCCCTGCCACTGGGGAATGTCTATAATGTTCATCAGTAACAACCCATTTGATTGTTCTGCCGTGCTTTAGAAAACAGGAAAATATTTTGCTGTGTTCTCTTGGTAAATGTCCAACAACCGATGAACCATTAGAAACTGCCACAGCAAAACTATGGGATTCTCTGAATGAATGGAGTGATGAGCCAGTTTTGGACCTATCAGAAAGTGAGGACAAGTATTTTTCTCCCAATTCCATACCTGCCAACTTTTGAAACCTGAAAAGCCTAGTAGCTAGCCGGGGTCTGGGGTCCAGGGTGGAGCCTGTTTGCTATCTATAGTTGGTCAACATATCATCTAACATAGACTACTTGGAATACTTTGGAAGCATATGTATTTGCAATATACTATACAGTATGCTCTTGACTATTCGCGGTTTTGCACCCACGGTTTGAGTACAGTAGGCCCTTGACTATTCGCGGTTTGAGTACACACGGTCTGCCCAGCAAACGGCACGTGATTCTGAAGCTGCTCATAGCTGTAGTAGGGTCAACCGATCATAGACGAGCATAGTGCAAAACATGAACAAAAACAATTTGATTCTGAGAACTCCGCGACGTTGCCCTCTAAGCAGCGCCATCTTGGACACGTCACTCCAAGTTCAATGTAAAAGGACATAAAGCGTAATAAAGTTTATCATTTTGGTATCATTTGTGAAACATGCTACAGAACATAAAATCTCACGCACGAACATTCGCAGAATTAACTTAGGTACTGTACTGCAATAATAATTGAAAAAGAATTTAAAACGAGTGCTTTACAACAGTATATGCTGTATAAGGTTTATATATTTTATTACTAAATATCACAGTACAAAATTAAGAAGTTTTTCTTAATCATGACATTTTACTACATTAATACTGTATTATTGAGTAAGACTGTCTGTAGAATGTGTTTAAGAAGCATATTTTAGCGCATGTAATAGATACATAGTATTTTACTGCCGGCTGCTCATTCGTGCATGTGACGTCATACATACATGGGGTTTTACTTCCGCGTACAGAACTCACTGATTATCTCGATTCGCAGGAATGCCCGGAACCAAACCCCCGCGAATGTCAAGGGCCTACTGTATTCGTTGACTGCCGAGCAACCAGCACGTGATTCAAATTCAGCCAATGGCTGTCCTCCTTTCTCCTGATTGGTTGAGCTGATATCCCACCCCTTTTTCCTCATTCACGCACAAGTTGTCAATGAGCCTCTTTTTTTGTGTGTTTTAATTACCAGTTAAGCTCTATACCACTCAAACGCAATGCGTCTTCTCTGACTCAGCGATAGAAAACGCTGGATGTCTCTTCTGAAGAAATGAGATTTTTTCCTGAGAAACGATGGTTTTCTCTGAACTGTTGTATTAAAATCTTTTTCAATTATTATTTAAGTATAGTACCTAACTTCATGTTTATGCATGAGATTTTATGTTCTGTAGCATGTTTAACAAACGATACCAAAAGTATCAACTTTATTACAGTACACTTCATGTCCTTTAACATTGAACTTGGAGTGACGTCTTCAAGATGGCACTGCCTAGAAGGCAACGTCGCAGAGTTCTCAGAGTCAAATTGTTTCTTTGTTTGTTTTAATTTGTTTGTTCATGTTTTGCACTATGCTCGTCTCTGATCGATCGTATGGGCAGCTTCAGCTTCGGGCAACTAAGCATGCAACAACTTGTATCTTGAGCTTACTGTATATGCTATGGCAGCACAATGCTAGCGGTTAGCTCGCAGTTACCGGCTAAGCCCAGGCGGAGTTCTCAGAGGCTTGGTTAGAACTTCCGTCCATACTATTTGAAAATGTTCAGTCCCTGCGAAACCAGATGGACAAGCTTCATGCTCAGATTTCAAAGAAAACACCCAGAAAGCGTGTTTCTGTCCCTTGCTAAAGGGTTGTGACAGGAAGAGCATCCGGCATAAAAACCTATGCCAAATCAAATGTGCGAATCAGATGATTCGCTGTAGCGACTCGGGAGAACGGGAAAAAGCAGAAAGGAAAAGAAGAGGAGGATTCATAATAATAATAATTATGATTACTATTATTATACATGTAAATTAACAAATAATAAAATAAGAATAAACAATAAGTCAACTAACCCTTCCAATCATTGACTGCAGCAAAGATGTCATGTGGGCAGGCAGGAGGTGGTGCGTAACAGAAGGAGGAGAATTTTGTGCATGTGCACGCTACGAATGTCAGCAAGGAAAAGCTCACGGTGAGCCAGTGCTTCTCAAATAGTGGGGCGCATGGTGTGATGTCAGAGGGGGCGCGTATGACCCGATGGATCATGCCTTTTTGTTATATTGTACTAGAATTAAGTGTAATTATGCATCCTCTACAGTAGGTGGGAGTGGTGCTCTCACTGTTTTCCCTATGTTGTTGGGGGAAAAAGCACCGAGCAAATGATATGAAAGTGCAGTAAACACTATTTATAGTCACGCACGGGGTGCTGGCTGAGTAAATGTTTTTTGTTCCTTCCTATAAAAGGTATCACAGAAAATAACTGAGAAGCACTGCTTCTCCTAAATTTTCACCCTCTGTATACAAAACAACCTCTTCTTACGAAAAGCGTCAAATGCGCCATTCAAAAATTCAAACAATGCCCGAGTTGCCTCTCTCATTGGCTGTCTCCCAACATCCCGCCCCGCTAGCCTCCCATTGGCCAGGAGGGAGCTGAATCTCCATAGTACTGTACTCATAAGCTTGTTTGTCACACGCGTAAAGGAGGGATGTACTGTTGTGTTGTGAGTTTTGAGAGTACTCATTGCAGTTTATTTGAGGAGGTCCGGATGAGCCGCGCCCCGTCTCAAAAGCTCCGCATTCAGCCACGAAGCATTTTTGTGCACAGAAGTGGGCAGCGCCACAAGACCTCTGATCTCGCAAGGAAGCAAGTTAATATTAAATCCGGACCTCAGATCTCTCAAGGAAGCAAGTTAATATTGAATCTGGACCTCAGATCTTTCAAACACATAATTCTGCTTTAAATACAACACCCCGTCTCAAAAGCTCCGTCGATTGCGCGCTGCGTATGGGGGCGGGAGAGGGAGAGAGAGAGAGAGAGAGAGAGAGAGAGAGAGAGAGAGAGAGAGATAGTGTTGTGTGTGTATGTGTGTGTGTGCGCGTTAATAAAAAAATGTTTAATAATGGTTTAATTAATAAATATGTTAATAAAATGGTTTAATGAATAATTTTCTTTTACTTTTAACACATATTTAATACATATATCATTTCAAAATTGGTGTACTTTTATCATTTTTAAAGAGTTTAAGGGGTAGTCCTGGAAGCCTTGGAACGAATCACACGTTTTACATGCAAAATGCACCTCTACTTATGAAAACTCCAGGTTCCAAAAAAGGCTCTGGAATGGATTAATTTTGTAAGTAGAGGGCCGACTGTTTATACATTAATGCCATCATAGCGATGTGCATAGGCCTACTGGGCACATGCCACACGTATAACACTTACAGTGACACTGACGGCTCAGGGAAAAAACCTGCATGGTTAATGTGCCTTGTTGGAGATCAGGTTCATGGGACCGCTTCTCTCTTTTGCTCATTTTAAAATAAATGTTTAAGTGAAAAGCTAGATGCAGTTGGTCGGTATATTTCTGAGCAATTAGCAACATGAACCGTGGTGTTGTTTTTAGCAGGAATTTCCGTATCCTGTCTAAAAACAAATTTTATTGGCTGAAGGCCTTCGTGACATCCGTACTGCCCAATCATGGCATGGCTCTTATTATACCTGGCTCTCCACACACTGAATAACTGTAGATAAGAGGACGAAAACACGATTGTGACAGGATTACATGCCGGAACCTCTGCGGTCGCCTTTTTTTTTTTTTTTTTCAACAAAGGCATTACTTCCAGTTCTATTAGCACAGTGGTTCTCAAATACTGGTACGCGCCCCCCTGGGGGGGGGGGCACAGTGCGATGCCGGTGGGGCGCATGTGACCCCAGGGTACATGTTTGTTGTTTTTTTGTTTTTGCCTTATTAGAATAATATGTAATTCTACATCCACTGCAGCAGATAGCAGTGAATTCCTCACTGTTAGTGTGCCCAGAGGTAAAATAAGAAGTGACGTTAATAAACCCACCATGGAAATTTTCAGCAAAGCAGAGGAACTGATCCTACCTGCAGCACACACGATCTCCGTCATGCTGGATGATGTCACTGCTGCAAAAATAAGTCCAAGTCCCAGTTCAGCATTGAGCAGGAGCCGAGAGTCCAGTATCATGCCTTAAACCCTGCTTTGAAAAGCAGTGCACTGTGAAACGTGCTCATTATATCCATTAATCTGGACTTAAGCATTTTGACAAAAAAAAATATATATATATTTTATATATATATATATATATAGTAAAACCTTCGCTGACGAACGCTTAAGCTCACGAACTTTTCGCCTCAAGAACATTAAATTTAGTCTCTGCTGACGAACTAGTTTTCGGCGGACGAATCAAACCACGCGGTCGAACAGCGCCACGGTGGCGGCCACGAGAAGCTGACGCACGCTCATGGCGTCACAGTTCGTCACCCCCTTTCTTTGAATGCGGAAGTGGTTTGTGTTTGCTAGACATTTTGGACCATATTGAGTGTACTTTTGCTATTATGGGACCGAAAAATACCCCACCACAGGCGGAGATCATTGAAAAACACGAACGAGGTGTGCGTTTGTGTGACTTAGCGTCCCAGTACCAGTACGCTAAGTCTACCACCATCCTTAAGAACAAGGAAGCTATTAAGTGTGTGTGTGGCTATGCGTGTTTCCAAACAGTAGGCGTTTCCAAACACTCCTTCCAAACAGTAAGTCCCTCCCTCCCTCCCTCCTCCTCCCACTCCATTCCATCAAGCCATCAACTACCATCACAAAGGTAAATAAAACGACTTTATTATACAGTACAGTTTATTTCTTTAATTACAATACAAGAGCACATTTATTATACATAAAATAAGGTATATTTTTGTGTAGTTTTAAGGCTTATTTAGTAGAAAATTATGTTTTATGGGGACCTGGGAACGGATTATTCTCATTTTAATGGTTTCTCATGGGAAATAAATGTTCGGAAGACGAACTTTTCGCCTCACACACACTTTCTGGGAACCAATTATGTTCGTGAGCTGAGGTATCACTGTATATGTGTATAAATATATATATATATATATATATATATATATATATATATATATATATATATTAATAAAAATACAATTTGTTTTATTCATTTTTGTTTTGTGTTTTATATATTGTGCTCCTGAGCTGATCAATTTGAATTTATTATTATTTCTTGATTTTATTTAATTTTATTTTTTTAGTATCGAATGGATATTGAAAAATGTTGACAGTTTAAATAAGGGCACTTTTTTAAATTTCAGGCAAATTGATGCACTTTAAATCTTTTTGTTTAAAGACAAAAAAATTGTTAAAGTTTTTGGATGTTGATCTATATTTCTTCATTTTTTTGTATTCATGTTAATGAGGATACAGTGTTATGCAGAGGATTACAACACTATTTAAACTGTTTTCCTCTTCCTAGGGGACAGAAAATAATTGAGAATCACTGTATTAGCGGGAATAGCCCAAGTTTTTTTTTACTGTTCCCAAGTTTTCCGAGTGCATGTCAAAAAACCGGTTTTGCTTCAGAGTATTGCAATACATATTGTTTGCTTGTTAGAACCGGTTTAAAGTGATAAACCATTATTGCGGAGCTCGAGTTATCACTGTCCCCAGTGCAGCTAACTGGGTTATCAAAGCCCGGCCATGTCTCTCATTGTCGATGGTGAAAGGCATGTAAAAGAACCATTGCTGACTTGTCAAGAGTAACTGCATAGCCGTCAGCGCGTTTCTGTGCCTTGCTAAAGAGTTGTGTCAAGAATGGCATCCGACATAAAAACCTATGCCAAATCGAATATGTGAATCATTAATATGACATCCATGAAGACCAAGGTAGATGATTCGCTGTGGCGACCCCTGAACGGGAACCGAAAGGAAAAGATATATATATATATATATATATATATATATATATACACACACACACACACACACACACACCTCACTTTCTACGTTTATGGGGACAGAGATCCCCCCGCGACCGCGGATTTCTGCGAAGTAGGATCCCCCCCCCACTGATGTATATGTACATATATATGTGTATATAATATCAATAAATACATATTCAATGCAATAAATGCTTACAATAACAAACATTCAAACAATGCACAAGATGTAAATAAAATATAAATACACACACAGATGCATGCACACACGCACGCGCACGCGCACACACACACACACACACACACACACACACACACACACACTGCACACCTTGCATAACAATGTAAGTAATTTTGTTTTTTTGCATGGGGTTTTTTTTTTGCACAATTCGTTATCTTTTTCCTTAATTTTTTATTTTTCAATAAATATTTTTAAAAAACCCACGATACCACTGAAGCCGCAGAAACCAAAGCGGACCTATATGTATGTATTATTACATATATATATATATACACATATACACACACACCGTATTTTCCGGACAATACGTCACTCTGGAGTACAAGTCTCATTGGCCAAAAAATGCATAATAAAGAAAAAAAAAAACATATATATATATGTCTCACTGCACTATTAGTTGCAAACTTGTGGAAACTGTCTCCTTTGGTTTGGAAATCTACTGCCAGTTTGTGAGACGCTGTGGTCTTCGCTCTGATAGAGGCAGTTGCATTGCATGAAGTGGTAACACCAAGAAAGTCCTCACAAGTCATTTACAGGGATCCCTCGCTACTTCACGCTTCAATTCATGCGGGTTCAGTGCATCACGTTTTTTTTTTAATTAAATAATTAAATATTCATCGAATTAAAAAAATAAGGAAATTAAGGAAGAATAGGGGAAAATGTTATGGAAAATGCCACAAAAACAATGCCAATTATGCAAAAAAATCCATAAACAAACAAATCAAAAAATAACCCAAAATCTCCCTTCACAACTACTTACATTGTTGCATCTGTGTGTGCACACACGTATACATGCATCTGTGCGCGAGCGAGTATGTATGTGTGCCCTCTTCTTCTCATGCAATACCATCTATATGTGTGTGTATTTATATTTTATTTTACATCTTATGTTATTTTTTAATGTTTAATTGTTATTATAAGCATTTATAGCATTGAATATGTATTTATTGATATTATATACACAAAAACATGTACCCATACGTCAGTCAGGGGGGGTTGGGGGGAGAAATCCTACTTCACAGACTTCGATAGTCGTGTGGGGATCTCAGTCCCAATGAACGGCGTAAAGTGAGAGATCCCTGTATATTCCTCTCCTTGACAACTACGTGAACGTGGCAACGCAACTGTACTGTTGACAAGCCTCTCTTTATACTGGTGGGTGAACAGAGGCACACATTTGGTTGAGACCTTGCCCAGGGGTCTAGCACAGTGAGGGTTTCAGTGGGATTCGAACTCACAACCTCCGTTCATGAGCGCAGCACCCTAACCACTACGCCCCCGGCCCCACTGGTATGAAAAAAGTACGACTTATAGTCCGGAAAATACAGTAGGCACGTGTCTGTGTATATGTGTTTTTATATATATATATACACACATACACACACACACACACACATATATATATATATATATATATATATATATATATATATATATATATATATACACACACATACACACACACACACATATATATATATATATATATATATATATATATATATATAAAAAACTAAATAAATAAACCCTCCAGGCTTGAACAAAGATCAGGTATACTGTTTATTCACCGAACTAATAACGCTGCATTATGAAAAGGTATCACACTTAATACCAACACATTCAACCTTTCCCATTTTTAAAATATCTATGAATAGTCTAAATTGCAAATGACAAAACTCGATCAGGATTTTCCACTTGAATATACATGTTCTCTGAATGATTCGGCAGTTTAGCGGTTCGCTGAGCAATTCAGCAGCTCACTACCCCGGTCGATCTATCAGTGCCAAGATAGTCTCGTGGTACAATCCTGTACAGACTGCCTGTCGCACAGTGCATCACACAGTACTTCTGCGGCCACCGGCTTTGAGACTTCAGTGTTTCCAATTTCTCTATTTGAGATATAGCGCTGGTGAATCATTTAATTTGCATTTCCAAATTCATTCAATTCATTCACTCCTGAACATGTATAGCTTCGTGTAGTTCTTTAATTGTCTTTTGTGCACTTTTCTTCTTTCTTATAATTGTTACTAAACAATGAGCTACTGAACCGATTTTCATTGTTCATGCAACAGTTGACAAAGATCTCTTTATCTTTATTAAATGAATCGATTCTTCTGAACAATCCATCCACAAATCACCCATCACTAATGTATGTGTAAATCAGTGATCAGAGTCAAAAAAGTCAGGTGAAGACAAAAGCTGTGCAAAGAAAATGCAGTCACAAGAAAAAAAAAAAATCCTGAACATAAACACCACTGCATGGTGTCCTTTCCAAATGTTTCTAAAAGGCCAACACGACGGGTGAATTGCACTTCCTTCTGCTGATGGCAGCAGTTCCTTCCTTGTCCACCAGTACAACAATCAGAACCACCAATCTACCATGAAATGATATAAATTACCCAGACGGGCTTGACTGCTCACACATAAAACTATCTTCTTCAACTTAATTGTGAGAAGATGACAAGCTGTAGCCAAAAAAAAAAAAAGCTCTGGAATGACTTCCACACCACAAAAAGTAGATCAAGTTGCCCCCTGCAAGTGTTAAATAATTTTTACACAGGCATTTGCATCGGGGAAACTTGAGGCATATAAAAGCAGCTTCTAATATGTTTTTAGGCATTGTTGGAAAGAATGATTGTCTTGCGCACATCTCGGGTCATGTCCATATGTTTCAAGTAAGCGACTTACCTCCCAGTGCTGGAGAGCAGTATTAGAATAAAAACTTTCGAATTTGTGGTAAAAACAAAACCGTTTAGGTGGCACAACGGCGTAGTGATGAGCACATCCGCTTCACAGCAAGAAGACCCTGGGTATAGTTCCTGGGCATTTCTGTGTGGAGTCTGCATGTTCCCCCAGTGACTGCACTGGTGTCTGCTGGGTTCTCCAACAGCCCAAAGACATGCACATTAGGCCTACTGGCTGTTCCAAATTGACCCCGAGGACTGAATATGAATGGTTGTGTACATGTTGGCCCTGCAGTGGACTGGAAAGATGTTTGGAGTGTAACCCATCATCTCCCAAGGAAGCCGAGATAGGCTCCAGCATTCCTGCAACCACAGTAGGATAAAGCAGCCCGGCAAATGACAAAATGGAGGGAGTTTTTTTTTTTCTTAAATCATAGTATTGCAAGTCTGTTGGGCCCTTTACATCCAAGCCACCAGTCCAGAGCTTCTCAGTGATTTCCATAGTGTGAAGCGACTAGGTGTTCAACTCCTCCTGGAGAGGAATATAGTCTATAGCAGGTTTAGTGGGGCTGGGGGTACAGTGTTTAGGGTGCTGGGTCATGGGTTCAAATCCCTATTAGACCCCCACTGTGTGAAAATTCAAACCACAGTTGTGCCTCTGTCCACCCAGCAGTGTAAGATAAATACAGTGGTACCTCACATTACAAAATCAATCTGTTCCAGAAGTGTTTTCATAACCTGATTTTTTCGTAAGTTGAGCCGCATTTTACATGTAAAAGGCCTGATCCCCCCCCCAATACTACCCCCTAAACCAGGGGTGCTCAATCCTGCTCCTGGAGATCTACCTTCCAGAAGGCATTTGCTCCAACCCTAATCATGGCCACCTAACCATCTAATCATCCAATCAAGGGACCTTGAAATGTCTTTACCTGACTGGATCTTACATGTCACATGGGCCACACTAGGGTTGGAGATAAAGTCATCTGGAAGGTAGATCTCCAGGAGCAGGATTGAGCACCCCTGCCCAAAACCCTTTAAAAATTATACCTTTTAAGGCCTCCGTCTGCTTCAATATTGTACAAATGGTGGACGGGTTTGGCCATATTCCTTTGCGATATCACTCAACCGCATGCCATGAGCCCACTTCTTCTTTTCACTCACACCGGGAATCACTTTCACCGGGAATCACAAGCGCGTGTGTGCACGCATGTGTGTGCGCACGTGCGTGTTGACCATGTCTTCTTAGCAGAGTTATAACCTTACAAATGTTTATGCAAGGTTAAAAGCCTGAGCCAAAAAATAACATTGCAATGAGCACACTCGAAAAACTCACGAAACAACAGTAACTCTGTCCTTTAGGCGTGTTAGAACTCTGTGAAAGAACAATTGATCGAAAAGCATCATGGGTATTATGGATATACAGCTCCATAATAGCCAATGGGAGGGAGCTGCATCATGGGTATCTTCCTAGCCAATGGGAGGCCAGCGGGGTGGGCCGTTGGGAGATAGCCAATGGAAGGCCAGCGGGGCGGGATGTTGGGAGATAGCCAATCAATGGGAGGCCAGCGGGTCGGGATGTTGGGAGATAGCCAATCAATGGGAGGCCAGCGGGTCGGGATGTTGGGAGATAGCCAATGGAAGGCCAGCGGGGCGGGATGTTGGAAGATAGCCAATGGGAGGCTAGCGGGGCGGGATGTTGGGAGATAGCCAGTGGGAGAGCAAATTGCGTTTGAATTTTGAATTGGCGCTTTTGTGAATTTGTCATAAGCTGGATTTTTGGTTTGTTCGGTCTTTCGTAAGGCGAGGTACCACTGTAAGTGAAAATGAATATGTGGGATGTTAAACTGCTTTTTTTATATATATATAAGTAACATTATACAGTAATCGTTTAAAAATTACTTAGCTATATTATCACTACCATTAAGCAGTTCTGGCAAATAAAAGTCAAATATAACAATCAAAAATTCATGACTTTATATCAATTTAATTTTAATACTAAACTGTTGATGAACTGGCTTGACACGTTAAAACATGCACACTGATTACCCTAAAAAAAAAAGTAAAAAAAAAAAAAAGGCAGCTGGAATAGGATGTGCATGTTGTAAATATGCAATACAATTCCTATTACACTTAAAAAAAAAAAAAAAAAAAGACATGCAATAGTACAGTATAAGTATTGCATGCTTTTCCACCCCAAAAAAGTATCTTAATAGTTTGACTTTCTAGAGAATTAAAAAAAAAAAAAAACACTGCATGATTTATATATGCATTGCACTTGAACTTGGTTCGAAATAAAGTGTTGAAATGCATGACGTCGCTCACAAATAGAAATAAATAAACAATTGAATAGATCACTGACAAGCAGCGGTTACCTGGTGGAACTATTTAATGGGATAACATTGGAAACGCGTATTAGATTAATCAGGAAAACGAGGTGAACTTGACACGTGCCATAGAATTACTTTTAAATGCATCCGATGCAAAACAGATCAAAGAGCCGCAGCGTCGCGGGGAGTTTTAATGAGATGTCCCCGCGCATCAGTCATCCATCTAATGCACGGAATAAACGTGTGCGGGTTTGTGTCCATTACAGACACAATAAACACTTTCAGTTCAGCACGAGGACATGGCCGCGGGTTTGCTTTAACTTCTCCCGGTTCTCTGACTCGGGTACATGAAGCGAGCTGAGGTCTGATTGTAGGCTGTGTCTTACCTTCTGGAGCGCCACTGATTTTTTTTTTTTTTTTTTTCCTCCTCCGGAGGGAGTTTACCGCTTTTTTACCTAAAAGGGCGATAAAGCACTCACTTCCCAGCAATCCGCGCGCCAACACCGATTACAGGCAGCGTGGATGGGATGCACAGCGCCACGGCTGCAAACAAAACCTATTTCTACCCTTTAAATTAAAAAAAATAAATAAATAAACTGCGCCGCAAATGTGCGCCGACAAATTGTCCTAAATGTAGCTTCGTTGTTCAGCACATAAAAAGAGAAAATGGCGCATTGAATGACAGGGAAGTGACGTCCAATCCTAATTAGCATATTGCATTCCTGACCAATGAAATATCAGGTCACTTGAAGTCTAGCAACTCTTTAATAAACGGGACCTACAGTCCCTTAGCTGGACTCACATCAAGCCAACACCTACAAGTCTCCACGCGCCATGGTTAACATTAACTTCCTGACTTCATTAATTCAAAATTACATTCATCTCCAGGATGTTAGAACTCAAAAGTGGGCGGGACTACTGGGTGTAGACAGACCAGCCAGGCGCTAGAGGGCGTCCGTGAGCTGCTCTGGTCGCTCAGCAACTGAAAAAAGTGGGAGGTCCTGAGGTTCTGATGATGAAGTCATATCACCCCATGTGTTGTTGGCCAATAGAAGACGACCAAGCATAACTATTTTGGTCTCTGTCTGAAGTGGAAAAGATGACTAGCTATTTTGATAGCATATTGTAATAATCTGTCAATAACTAACATGAAACTCTTAATTATGCACAGCACAACATATCAGGCTACATCATATCATAGCATCTCCGAGGCATTCAATGTGCCAAATTTAACCGATTTCTAAAATTTATCTCAAAATGTTCTAGCTACATAACGGCTATACCATACGGTCTTCTTCTTGACTCCTGAATGTTTAAAAATGTTAAACAAGTTATAGGACTGAAATTCAGCAATTTAAAAAATTAAATTCGCTTAGAAAATTTAAGCTAGCAGCAAAATCCCGAAATGCAGAATACTTAACGATAAAAGTTCCCACAAGCTTAACAGTCACGTAAACCTGTATGTACCATACGCATTTCTTTTAGTGGTCAAAAAACCCAATTAATTTTCTTACAAAATTATGTCGGATATCACTGTCTGTCTTCCTTTCGGCCTTTTTCCCTTTTACTCGGGAGTCGCCACAGCGAATGATCTGATTCGCACGTTTGATTTGGCAGAGGATTTTACGTCGGATGCCCTTCCTGTCACAACCCTTTTTTAACAAGGGACAGAAACACGCTGACGACTTTGCAGCTACTCTTTACGAAAGTCAGCAATGGTTCTTTTACATGCCTCTCACCATAGACAGTGAGAGACATGGCCTGCCTTTGATAACCCAGTTAGCTGCACTGGGGGGGACAGTGACAACCTTGTGGAGAGTGGGACTCAAACCCCCAACCTTTGGATCAGCGATCCAGCACCCTATACCACTAGACCACCACTGCCCCTCTATGTCGGATATCACTATGTTTCTATATTTGAATAAAAAAAAATACTGGAGTAGTTATGTCTGCCGACTTGGAAAAATAAATCAGAAGGAACTGTTGAACATCGTATCGTAAATGTACGTGTGCAAAAGAAGCGTGAAATTTGAGTAAACCTCGTAGAATGTGGACAGTTTATGGAGCAGTAAAGATAGATCTGTGTGTCAAAAAGAAGAGCAAGAAAGTGTTCTAAAATTGTACCGTTGATGTCACTTAAGTAGACAACGAAGAGTAAACTATTAAGGAATTAGCTATTATTAGCATTTTTGCCTGAGATTGTGTATGAAAATATCAAACCTATTTGGTTAAAACCAGCACACAAGGACAGTAAACAAAAAATAGCTTCATGTTGCAAGCTACATAGCTAACATACCAAATATTTGATTGCAAACAAAAGTTACATTTGAAAGTCTGTTGATCACAAGTTGGGAGGCATGGTGGCATAGTGGTTAGCGTGTTTAACACACAACATGGTCCTGGGTTCGAGTCCCAGGCATGGGCATTTCTGTGTGGAGTTTGCATGGTCTCTCTATGCTTGCATGAGTTTCCTCCGGATAATCCAGGTTCCTCCCACGGTCCAAAAACATGCACATTATAGGTCAATCGGCTGTTCAATATTGATCCTGTATGTCAGTGTGAATTGTTGTGTGTTTGTTGCACTGTGATGGTCTGGCCAGCTGCTGGCCCACTGCGAACTGAGACAGGCTCCAATCTGCCTGCGACCCTAATAGGATTAAGCGGTATGGAAAATGAATGACTGAATAATCAAAAGTTCCTTTTGTGAAACTATTTGCTCAGTGCATTTTGAGGTTAGAGTAGCTTGTGATATGTTGAATTAACAGTGGAGATTAACAACACAAAGTCATTGATATTTTCATTATCAGGTGTTTTTTTCTTACATTTTCAAAGTTGCAATCTGTTAAAATCTGTTAGATAAATTGTATTAGTGTAATCAGTTTCAGTCAGATTGCATTAGCAGTTTCACTCTTCTGACTCCACGAGATCATGAGAATAGGACATAAATTTGTCAATTTGTATAACCCACTGAACCCAGAATACAGATATTAACCTAACAAGTTGAGATATAAACCAGTGAACATCTGAATGAAATAAAACTAGGCACAATTCCTCCATATATAGTAACAGCATCCACTGTTATACATTTACAGACCATTCTTTAGAATATTGATAATACTGTACATATCAATCACTGACACCATTCACTCTGTAATCCTTAGATATTAGGACATTACTAACTTCAAATTTTATATATATATATATATATATATATATATATATATATATATATATAAATATATATATATATTTATTTATTTATTTATATATATATAGTGTATATATATTTTTTAATTTATATAATTATTATTCATTATTGAACACTCATTATTCGTGGGGATTACGTCCCCCCCCTTACCTGCGAATCCCAAAAATCCGCGAATTATTGATGCGGTTTTAAAACCCTATGTATGATATTACATGGGCTAAAATATGCTTGTTAAACACATTCTATAAACAGTGTTACTCATTAATCCAGTAATAATGCAGTAAAATGTAGTAATGATTCAGAAAAAAAAAATAATTTTGTACTGTGATAATATTTATGAATAAATAAAGCGCTTAGGCTTCTTACCAGAAGCTAGAGAAGATGCAGGGCGTTTAAGTGGAATCATAGGGCTTAAACAATCATTAAAAACAAATAAAAAAACATCAAAAGCACGAAAAAATGTGAATTTACAATTCAAGCAATCATGTTAATAACTTGTGCGTGAAGGAGAAAGAAAGATGTGTATACATCATCTGTAACCAATCAGCAGGAAGGAGAAACAAAAGCTCTCAGCCATTGGCTAAATTTGAATTACGCGTTGCTGCCGGGGCTGCCATTAATTTAAAAACATTATGGAAAAAAAGCCTTTGAGGGCAACATCTGTGAGTATGCTGGGCTGCGAACCGTGAACCTCGAATGGACGAGAGCTTACTACACACACACACACACACACACACACACACATATATATATATATATATATATATATATATATATATATATATATATACTTACTTGCAACTATGTGCACAGAATTTCTACGAGGATCAATAAAGTATTCTAATTCTGGTTCTGATTTTGATGACATAATACAAACTGATGTTCACATTCATTCATTCATTCATTCCTTTTCTGAGTCGCTTTATCCTTATTAGAGTCACCCATCTCAGCCTACTCTGGGAGAGGGTAGGGTAGATCCTGGTGAGCTGTCCAGGGTGTACCCTCCCCTCTCCCAGAGTAGGCTGATATGGGCGCCAGTCGCCCATGACCCTAATTAGGATTAAGCAACTCAGAATCTCATCCCATCTCAACTTACTCTGGCCAAGGGCAGGGTACACCCCGGACAGCTTACCAGGCCATTGCAGGTCCAACACTCACACAACCATTCATGCTGATGTTCACATAAATGAGCAAACATTGACTCATTTATAGTAACCAATGGAATCTGCCAAATAAAATAAATATTAATGTAAAGTTTAATTATCACCAGGACATCTAATTACCAGCATCTAATTGAATTATCAAAATTGAATTATCAGCATCTAATTATAATATGTAAGTGTGTATTTGATGATAATTTGTACGCACTTGTATTATATGTACAATTTTTAAAATGTGTGTGTGTATATATATATATATATATATATATATATATATATATATATATATATATAAAAATTGCTATGGTGAAACAAAGTCTTATGAGATATTGTAGAGTAAATATGTAAAATGAACAGTAATACAGTGGAACCTTGACTTACGAATTTAATCCGTTCCACTGGCGAGCTCATAAGCCAAAATGTTCGTTAGATGAAACAATTGTTCCCAGAAGGAATAATAGAAAACCAATTAATCCTTTCCAAACCCCTCCCAAACTCATATAACCTGCCACAAACACGTATATTTGACCAAATATATTAAAGATAAACATGTAAAAACAATAAATATTTAATAATAATAATACATGTACATTAACTTTAATAATAATTAATGATAAACAATAATAAAAGAAGAATTAACAGTAAGTCAACTAACCCTTCCTATCATCAACTGCAGCGAAGATGTCACATGGGCGCAAACATGTCACGTGGGCAGGCATGAGGTGGTGCGTAAAAGTGAAGGAGGAGGGGAATGTTGTGCATGTGCACACTATGAATGCCAGCGAGGAAAGGCTCGTGGTTATCTCCCACAAGACTCCCTTGGGGGGGGCCTGGTGTGATGCCGGGTGGGGGGGAGACATGTTTTTGGGGAACATGCTTTTTTGCCATACTGTACTGTAATTAAATGTAAGTGTAATTACACATCCTCTACAGTAGGTGGCAGTGGCGCTGTCACTGTGTTCCCTATGGTGTAGGGAAAAGCACCGAACAAATGATGTGAAGTGCAGAAAACACTATTTATAGTCACGCGCGGGGCGCTTGGGGTGGGGGTGGGGGGTTGTTTTTTCTTCCAAAAGGAGGCATCACAGAAAATGCAGCCGTGAGGGGGCACAAGCCAATGCTCTCAATCATGCTGGTCCCAAGCTCGGATAATTGCAGAGGATTGTGTCAGGAAGGGCCTCCGAAGTAAAACCTGAGCCAGATCAAATATGTAACTCACAAATATTAACTCCATACTGGATCGGTCAAGGCCCGGGTTAACAACGACCACCATCAGTGCTGTTAACCAACACGGTGCTGGTGGAAATTGGACTACTGTTGGTCGAAGAAGGAGAGGCGGGAGGTGTGTCTGTAGGCGGAGAGAGAAGAGGAAAGGCATGAGTCTAGGACTGAGAGTAGGGGCTTTGAATGTTGAAACTATGACAGAAAAAGGTAGAGAACTAGCTGACATGATGCAAAGGAGGAAGGTGGACATACTGTGTGTTCAGGAGACCAGGAGGAAAAATAGCAAGGCTAGATGCTTAAGAGCAGGGATTAAGCTGTTTTATCATGGTGTGGATGGGAAGAGAAATGGAGTAGGAGTCATCTTGAAGGAGGGGTTGGTCAGGAATGTTCTAGAAGTGAAAAGAGTGTCCGGGAGAGTGATGAGTCTCAAGTTAGAAATTGAAGGCGTGATGTTCAATGTTGTTAGTGCTTATGCCCCACAGGCAGGATGTGAGCTAGAAGAGAAGGAGAGATTCTGGAGTGAGTTGGATGAAGTGATGCAGAGTATCCCCAGAGGTGAAAGAGTGGTCATTGGTGCAGATTTCAATGGACATGATGGTGCAGGAAACAGAGGGGACGAGGAAGTGATGGGCAGGTTTGGAATCCAGGACAGGAACACAGAAGGACAGATGTTGATAGATTTTGATAAAAGGATGGAAATGGCTGTGGTGAATACTTTCTTCAAGAAGAAACAGAAGCATAGGGTGACTTATAAAAGCCGAAGTAGGAGCACACAGGTAGACTACATCTTGTATAGACGATGCAATTTGAAGGAAGTCAGTGACTGTAAAATAGTAGTGGGTGAAAGTGTTACCAAACAACATAGGATGGTGGTGTGCAGGATGATACTGATGTGAGGGAGGTGAAGAAGGCAAAGGCAGAGCAGAAGACAAAGTGGTGGAAGCTGAAAAAGGAAGAGTGTCGTGTTGTCTTCAAGGAGGAGTTGAAACAGGCTTTGGGTGGTCAGAAAGTGCTTCCAGATGACTGGACAATCACAGCAAATGTGATCAAGGAGACAGGTATGAGAGTACTTGGTGTGTCCTCTGGAAGGAAAGTAGAGAAAGAGACTTGGTGGTGGAATGAGGAAGTGCAGGAGTGTGTACAAAGGAAGAGGTTAGCTAAGAAGAAGTGGGACATTGAGAGGACCGAAGAGAGTAAACAGGAGTACAGTGAGACACAGCGCAAGGTGAAGGTAGCGGTGTCAAAGGCCAAACAGAGGGCGTATGTTAACTTGTATGCTAGGTTGAACAGTAAGGAGAGAGAAAATGATTTATACATGTTGGCACAGCAGAGAAATAGAGATGGGAAGGAAATGCAGCAGTTCAAGTGATAAAGGACAGAGTGGGAAATGTATTGACTGATGACAGAAGAGTGCTGGGAAGATGGAAAGAGTACTTTGAAGAGCTGATGAATGAGGAAAATGAGAGAGAAAAAAGAGTAGAAGAGGTGACCGTTGAGGACCAGGAAGTATCAAAGATTAGTAAGGGTGAAGTGAGGAGGGCATTGAAGAGGATGAAGAATGGAAAGGCAGTTGGTCCTGATGACATACCGGTGGAGGTATTGAAGTGTCTTGGAGAGGTAGCAGTAGACTTTCTGACAAGAACATTCAACAAGGTTTTAGAGAGTGAGCAGATGCTGGAGGAATGGAGGAGAAGTGTGCTGGTGCCCATTTTTAAGAACAAGGGAGACATGCAGAGTTGTGGCAACTACAGAAGGATAAGGGTGATGAGCCATATGATGAAATTATGGGAAAGAATAGTGGAAGCTAGACTAAGAGCAGAGGTCAGCATCTGTGAACAACAGTTTGGTTCCATGCCAAGAAAGAGCACCACAGATGCAGTGTTTGCTTTGAAGATGTTAATAGAGAAGTACAGAGAAGGTCAGAGGAAGCTGCATTGTGCCTTTGTGGATCTGGAGAAAGCATATGACAGGATGCCAAGAGAGGAACTGTGGTATTGCATGAAGAAGTCCGGAGTGGCAGAGAAGTATGTTAGATTGGTGCGGGACATGTATGAGAGATGTAAGACAGTGGTGAGGTGTGCTGTCGGCGTGACCGAAGAATTCAAGGTGGAGGTGGGACTGCATCAAGGGTCAGCTCTGAGCCCCTTCTTGTTTGCGATGGTGATGGACAGGCTGACAAACGAGGTTAGACAAGAATCTCCATGGACTATGATGTTTGCAGACGGCATTGTGATTTGTAGTGAGAGCAGGGAACAAGTGGAGGAAAACCTAGAGAGGTGGAGGTATGCCCTGGAAAAGAGAGGAATGAAGGTTAGCCTCAGTAAGACAGAATACATGTGTGCGAACGACAAGGACCCAAGAGGAACGGTGAGGTTACAGGGAGCAGAGATAAAGAAGGTGGAGGATTTTAAGTACTTTGGCTCAACCATCCAGAGTAATGGAGAGTGTGGAAAAGAGGTGAAGAAGCGTGTGCAAGCAGGTTGGAATGGTTGGAGAAAAGTGTCCGGTGTGATGTGATAGGAAGATATCGGCAAGAATGAAAGAAAAAGTGTACAAGATGGTGATGAGGCCAGCGATGTTGTATAGTTTAGAAACAGTGGCCCTGGGGAAAAGACAGGAGGCAGAGCTGGAGGTAGCAGAGATGAAAATGTTGAGGTTCTCTTTGGGAGTAACGAGGATGGATAGGATCAGGAATGAATACATCAGAGAAACAGGACATGTTAGACGTATTGGAGACAAAGTCAGGGAGACTATATTGAGATGGTTTAGACATGTACAAAGAAGGGATAGTGAATATATTGGTGGTAGGATGCTGAGGATGGAACTACCAGGCAGAAGGCCGAGAGGAGGACCAAAGAGAAGATTTATGGATGTGGTGAAGGAGGACATGAAGATTGTTGGCAAAAGAGAAGAAGATGCACAATACAGGGCGCGATGGAGGCAGAATGATTTGCTGTGGCGACCCCTGAAAGGAACAGACGAAAGGAAAAGAAGAAGAAGGAGGCATCACAGAAAATAGTTGAGAAGTGCTGCATAAGGTGTTCTCGGAGCACGGGGGAATACACGCAGAAGAATACGAGGCTAATCAGCCTGGAAAAGCCATTTCCCCAGCAGAGCTTGTAAATCGAAATTTTGCTTGTTGGATGGAACAAATTTTTGGTGGATCGAAGCTTGTATCATGGAAAATTCGTGATAAAAGGCAGTCGTAAGTCAAGGTATCACTGTAAATGAAACAAAGTCATATTGGGTGTGACAATGCTTAGCTTTAAAAAAATTAATAGTTCAAGGTACGATGTGTTCAGTTTTAAAAGAAAATGAGAGCTGCAGCTTTTACTCAGCGTCTTACAGAACAAGAAACAACTGAGCTGGAGGTTTTAAGTGGTGCGCTTGCTTCTTAATTTTACTGCAAATTCCTTGTTCTTCATTTATTCATTTTCTCAGCTGTCTAATCCTAATTAGGGTTATGGGGAAGCTGAATGAATTCACATCACATCACTGTTATGTAAAATTGTAAATTGCTTATTGTTATAACTTTTTTCTGTTGTTATCTATTCCAGTCGTATGTCCATTTTAAAAATGATTTTACCATGACTTTATTGTAGTTGTTCTACTATACTCACTCACCATTGTTTCTGCCAACAGCTTCTTCACTTTTCTCAGCATTCTCACTGTGGTTATCTCCATGTAAGGGAATTATGTTTGTGTCTGTAAAAGAAATTCATTAAAAACAAAAAAAAACCAATAGTAGAACAATTATTATGACTCGATCTGGAGTTTGTTCTATCTATCTATCTATCTATCTATCTATCTATCTATCTATCTATCTATCTATATATATATATATATGTATATATGTATGTATATATATATATATATATATATATATATATATATAATGTACTGATAAAAATTAAACTTTCATCTATTTTAGATTCATTGCACACCAACTGAAATATTTCAGGTCTTTTATTGGTTTAATGCTGATGATTTTGGCATACAGCTCTTGAAAACCCAAAATTCCTATCTCAAAAAATTAGCATATCATGAACTGGTACTCTAAACGAGCTATTAACCTAATCATCTGAATCGACCAATTAACTCTAAACACCTGCAAAAGATTCCTGAGGCTTTTAAAAACTCCCAGCCTGGTTCATTACTCAAAACCGCAATCATGGATAAGACTGCCAACCTGACTGCTGTCCAGAAGGCCATCATTGACACCCTCAATCAAGAGGGTAAGACACAGAAAGAAATCTCTGAGCGAATGGGCTGTTCCCAGAGTGCTGTATGAACGCACCTCAGTGGGACGTCTGTGGGAAGGAAAAAGTGTGGCAGAAAACGCTGCACAACCAGAAGAGGTGACCGGACCCTGAGGAAAATTGTGAAGAAGGGCCGATTCCAGACCGTGAGGGACCTGTGGAAGCAGTGGACTGAGTCTGGAGTAGAAACATCCAGAGCCACCGTGCACAGGCGTGTGCAGGAAATGGGATACAGATGCCGCATTCCCCAGGTCAAGCCACTTTTGAACCAGAAACAGCGGCAGAAACGCTTGACCTGGGCTACAGAGAAGCAGCACTGGACTGTTGCTCAGTGGTCCAAAGTACTTTTTTCAGATGAAAGCAAATTTTGCATGTCATTCGGAAATCAAGGTGCCAGAGTCTGGAGGAAGACTGGGGAGAAGGAAATGCCAAAATGCCTGAAGTCCAGTGTCAAGTCCCCACAGTCAGTGATGGTCTGGGGTGCCATGTCAGCTGCTGGTGTTGGTCTACTGTGTTTTATCAAGGGCAGGGTCAATGCAGCTAGCTATCAGGAGATTTTGGAGCACTTCATGCTTCCATCTGCTGAAAAGCTTTATGAAGATGAAGATTTTCATTTTTCAGCACGACCTGGCACCTGCTCACAGTGCCAAAACCAAAGTTGAGAGACACCAGACCCAACACTGTGGATGAGCTTAAGGCCGCTATCGAAGCATCCTGGGCCTCCGTAACACCTCAGCAGTGCCACAGGCTGATTGCCTCAGATGCCCTTCCTGACACAACCCTTTAGCAAGGGACAGAAACACGCTGACGGCTTTGCAGCTACTCTTTACGAAAGTCAGCAATGGTTCTTTTACATGAACCTCTCACCATAGACAGTGAGAGACATGGCCCGCCTTTGATAACCCATTTAGCTGCACTGGGGGGGACAGTGACAACGTTGTAGAGAGTGGGACTCAAACCCCCAACCTGAGGATCAGTGATCCAGTGCCCGAAATATATATATATATATATATGCCGCTGGATGCCTGTTGGTGTCTGCCTGTCGGTCTCTCTTTTCTCTCTCTCTCTCTCTCTCTTTCTCTTTGTCTGCCCCCTCTATCTGTTTATTATTATTTTTTGGATTTCATCCCATTTTCTCCCTAATTTAGTCATATCCAATTCCCACCCATCAGGTATTACCTTCCCTATTACATGACCGCCACCAACCAGGGAGGGGCGAAAGCATGCAATGCTAGTCTGCTGCCTCTTTTTGAACTGTGGCACATGTGCATTTAGGGACGGTCTAACACACTCGGAGTAAACGCACTATTGTACCCCCTCATACGAATGAGCTCACAAATGCTCATCATTTGCTGGCGATCGCTATGAGGAACAGGTAAGTGAGTGTATGCCGTCCCTCCCTCTCGTGAGAGCACAGCCAGTTAGCTCCCATGGACTCCCTGCTATGGACAGCTGTGGCATTAACTCGGATTCAAACTTGTGATCTTTGAGTTGATAGTCACACACCTTGTCAATTCTATCTGTTTATCTCTCTGCCTGCCTGCTCTTCCTTTATCTGTGTGTGTGTGTGTGTCTTCTTCTGTCTCTTTGCCTGTCTGTCTGGCTTACTGTCTGTCTGTCTGTCTGTCTGTCTCTCTTTCTCACTCTCTATAATCTCTCTCTCTCTCTTTCTCTCTCTCTCTCTCTCTCTCTCTATCTGCCTGCCTCAAGGACAAGTGGGTCAAGGAGCCACTAATGAGACCTTGAGCACGGCTCAACCCGCAACAGCTCAGCTGTACAAATACAAATGAGATAAAGGCATCTGTCAAATGCCATGTGTCTGTCTCTCATTCTTTGTCTGTCTGTCTTGCTTGTCTTCATCTGTCTGTCTCGTCTGCCTCTTTTCTGTCTATCTGTCTGTCTCTCTTTCGCCCTGTTTATTTGTCTGGCTGTCTACCTCACATTCTCTCTCTCTGTAATCTGTCTCTCTCTCTCTCTCTCTCTCTCTCTCTCTCTCTCTCTCTGTCTGCCTGCCTCAAGGGCAAGTGGGTCAAGGAGCCACTGATGAGGCCTTGAGCAAGGCTCTTAACCCTCAACTGCTCAGCTGTACAAATGAGAGAAAAATGTGACTTGCTCTGGATAAGGGCATCTGTCAAATGCCACGTGTCTGTCTCTCTCACTCTCCATCTGTCTGTCACGCTTGTCTTTGTCTGTCTGTCTCAACTGCCTTTTTTCTATCAATCTGTCTGTCTCTCTTTTTCTCTGTATATTTGTCTTGCTGCCACCACACCACCATACGTCCTTACACATGAACATGTTTTATTACAGACTTTTTTTATGAAGTTTTTCTGATACTACTGTAAGTTGAAATCTTGTTGATGTATGAGGTCTCCTCTACATGCCAATTTAAAATGAGTGTGCAGGGAACTTTGTATTTACTATTCTGTGTTATTGGTGTTTTTTCCCCATTGCTATAATTCATGAGCAAGAAGTTAGAAGACACCCCTCATGTATGTAGAGTTAAAATCACATTTGAATATGTGAATATAGTAGGCCCCTGTTTTTCGCGGTGGTTTATTTACGGCCCTTCCTACGGATCACGAAAATCCGCAAATTATTTACGCGGAAGTAAAACCCTATGTATGATATTACATCCACGAATTATTGTTGTAGTACTAAAAACCCTATGTATGACATTACATCCGCTAAAATATGGTCAAATACATTCTATGGACAGTCTTCTTCTCAATAATACAGTAATAATGTAGTAATAAATGTAGTAATGATGAAGTAAAAACTTTTTAATTTTGTCCTGTGATACTTGATAATAAAAATATATATACAGTATACAGTGTGTGTGTGTATGTATATATATATATATATATATATATATATATATATATATATATATATATATATATATATATATAAAATCTTCTTTTCCTTTCAGCTGCTCTCCTTTCCAGGGCATACCTCCACCTCTCTAGATTTGCCTCCACTTGTTCTCTGCTCTCAATACAGATCACAATGTCATCTGCAAACATCATAGTCCATGGAGATTCTTGTCTAACCTCGTCTGTCAGCCTGACCATCACCATAGTAAACAAGAAGTGGCTCAGCGTTACCTTGATGCAGTCCCACCTCACCTTGAACTCTTCTGTCACACCGACAGCACACCTCACGACTGTCTTACACCTCTCATACATGTCCTGCACCACTCTAACATACTTCTCTGCCACTCCAGACTTCCTCATGTAATACCTAATGCCACTTAGATACTGGTTCATTCCCTTGTCATCTCAAGACTATATTACTGCAACTCACTCCTCACTGGTTTTACCTTTGAATGCTATTTGACCTCTGAAAATGATCCAGAATGCAGATTTTCAACCTTCCCAAATTTTCCCACACCACACCACTGCTACGATCTCTCCACCGGCTTCGTGTAGCTGCTCGCATTTGATTTAAAACCCTAATGCTTGCCTACAAAGCCAAAAATGGAACTACACCTTCTTACCTCAAAGCACTTATTACACCTCGCACTGCACTGCGTTCTCTCAGATCCTCTAGCACTGCTAGACTGATCCTTCCC
>CM045731.1:61411416-61463916 GCA_024760905.1 Plotosus lineatus | reverse complement strand
ATGCTGATAGCTAAGTCTAGGGTTTTTTTTTGTTTGTTTCATGTTACAGTCGGGTAGCAAATCCTTTCTAGGGACGCTGCAGTCAAATTCTAAGCATGTGATGGTGTACGAAAATCCTGAACTTCAAAACAAAGCACTGAGATGTATACCTCATCAGCAGCTCCGATCAAGAGCTAAAGAACGGCTGAACAAGGCCAGAGAAGCAGATCCAGGTAAGAGCTAGTGTGGAAAGAGTCTGTGAGGTTGATAAAGCAAAACATTATAGAGTAGTGAATCAGGCTCTGTTTCTATATTTAGACTGTAATCTTGCGGAGGAGGACATGCTGGTGTTAGAGCTGTTACAGTGGTTTAAGCAGGATTTCTTCTCCTGGGTGAACAACCTGCCATGTAGCCGGTGTGGAGGTAATACAAACTCCTCCATTTCCCTCCCACCCTCGACAGATGACCTACATTGGGAAGCTGGACATGTTGAGAATCACTACTGCAAAGCCTGCAACCACAGCACCAGATTCCCACGGTACTGTACTGTCTTAACGATAAAACGAAACAACTTTCTACATTTGAGTTTTTTAAGGTATACAGTGATACCTCAGCTCACGAATATAATTGGTTCCCAGAAAGTGTGTGTAAGGCGAAAAGTTCGTCTTCCGAACATTTATTTCCCATAAGAAACCATTAAAATGAGAATAATCCGTTCCCAGGTCCCCATAAAACATAATTTTCTACTAAATAAGCCTTAAAACTACACAAAAATATATCTTATTTTATGTATAATAAATGTGCTATTGTATTGTAATTAAAGAAATAAACTGTACTGTATAATAAAGTCGTTTTATTTACCTTTGTGATGGTAGTTGATAGCTTGATGGAATGGAGTGGGAGGAGGAGGGAGGGAGGGACTTACTGTTTGGAAGGAGTGTTTGGAAACACCCTTAGCCACACACGCACCCTTAATAGCTTCCTTGTTCTTAAGGATGGGAGCAATGGTAGACTTAGCGTACTGGTACTGGGACGCTAAGTCACACAAACGCACACCTCGTTCGTGTTTTTCAATGATCTCCGCCTGTGGTGGGTCTTTTTCGGTCCCATAATAGCAAAAGTACACTCAATATGGTCCAAAATGTCTATCAAACACAAACCACTTCCGCACTCAAAGAAAGGGAGTGACGAACTGGGACGCCGTGAGCGTGCGTCAGCTTCTCGTGGCCGCCACCGTGGCGCTGTTCGACCGCGTGGTTTGATTCGTCCGCCGAAAACTAGTTCGTCAGCAGAGACTATATGCTCGCAAATTTAATGTTCTTGAGGCGAAAAGTTCGTGAGCTTAAGCGTTCGTCAGCGGAGGTTTTACTGTATTCCCATCCAAATGCAGATTTACGTAGAATAAAATGCAAATTAGTGTGTCAGATTTTAAGCTTGGTGCTCTGGGAAACCAGAATGGATCTCGTTATTGCAGAATTTTACAAAATGTCTTGTCTGCCACTGACACACTTTGATTCAGTGGTTACAGACTCTTGGTTACTGACCGAATGTCGGTGAGTCAAGCTGCCTCTGTTGGTCACTTGAGCAAGGCCCATAACCTTGCTCAAGGGCCCATCAACCTTAAAGTGAAATGAAAGGCAAGCCTTTCAAACTCTCCTGTTACACATGTAAATATGTATTTTTCATCATCAGGTGGTTTTTCTTCCAGTTTCAAAGTTGCAGTCTTCTAAATCAATTTGTTTGCATAAGCTAGTTTGGAAAGGCTTGGGCTTCACTCTTGCGAGAATACGAAATCGTGTGAATAAGATGTGAATTCCACAGTTCATATAAACCGAGTTAATGGCAATAATAACAGCATACAGATATTAAATCAACAAATCAGATATGGGATTAAGCGGTTCGGCAAATGAGTCAATGAACAGAATAGTGTGACCATAATGTGGTATCTTCACATACTACAAATTTAGTAGGTTATCTGGTCGGAAGTCCGTCTATCTCCCTGCCTGCAACAATGTCCCACTCCAGGTGGATGGAAGGTCAAAGGGGACAAAAAGCACCTACAATTGAGCTTCATGCACTGCTTCTAGTTAGTAGGCTGAAAGAATCGAAGTCTGAGTATTCGGATGCAGCCATTATATTAATTTCCCTTTCTTTCTATTTAGATATAATAACCCGGAGAAACTGCTTGAGACCAGGAGAGGGCGCTGTGGGGAGTGGGCAAACTGCTTCACTCTGTGCTGCAGAGCATTGGGGTTGGAGGCCAGGTACATCTGGGATACAACAGGTATTCTGATCACCTTTCTCTTTTATTATACACGATCAGATAGTAGACTCTCTTAGTGTCACACACTACACATATTATCTAGTCGTTTTTGTTTTTGTGGTAAACAACAAATGTTTTATTTGTGCATTTGGAGCACATGATGTTTTGTGTGTGTTTGTGTGTTATTAGATCATGTGTGGACGGAGGTGTACTCTCAATCTCAATGTCGCTGGATGCACTGCGATCCCTGTGAAAATGCATGTGATAAACCTCTGCTCTATGAAATGGGCTGGGGAAAGAAACTGTCCTATATCTTCGCTTTTTCCAAAGATCAGGTATAAACATGTTGTAGATCAGGGATCTCCAACACTGCCCTGGGAGATCTAACTTACTAAAGACTTTGGCTTAATCACACCTGAGTACCTGATTATTGCCTTGAAGAAGTTCTTGAACAGGTAAAAAAAAAGTGCGTAAAATTTTGGTTGCAGATAATACCAGCTGGAAGGTAGATCTCCAGGAACAGGTTGGCGACCACAATCCCACTGAATAGTTGTCTGTTTCATACAATGCCTCGTTCGATAATTGCTCATTATCCACCTCGTAAACTCAGGATATTAGTTGAAACAAAATGCCTGGCAAAATAAATCATAGTGGTTAATTTGTCTGCCTCAAAGCAAGCTCTTGATTTGATTCCAATGCTCAGCTGGCTCTGTGTGCTGTTTGCATGTTCCTGTGTTTATGTGGGTTTCCTCTGCGTACTCTGTGGTGTAAGTGTGAATTGTTGTGTGTCTGTTGGCCCTAGAATGGTCTGAAATAGATAAAAAAGGCAAGAATTTATTTTCATTTTTTTTAGTGATATTATTATTTTCATTAATATGGTTAAGTTTTATTGGTACTTATAGAATCTCCAGTGTCTAATTAGCCGTAAAAAGAATGAAGAGTTTCGGCAAATGAATGAATGCTGCTTTTCTTATCATTGATATCGTTCTCATATCCATAGTTCCAAAAAATAAATGCAAGATGTATGTTTCGAATTTATCCTTTCAGAACATATATACAGGGATCCCTCACTTTCCGCGGTTAATTGGGACTGAGATCCCCACACGACCATCGAAATCTGCGAAATAGGAATACCCCCCCCCCCCTGGGGGGGGACTGACGTACCGTATACGTACATGTATACGTGTATATAACATGAATAAATACATATTCAATGCTATAAATGCTTATAATAACAATTAAACATTCAAAAAATAATGCATAAGATGTAAATAAAATATAAATACACACACATATAGACATGCGCACGCACACGCAGATGCATGTGCACACACAGATGCGCACCTGACATAAAAATGTAAGTAGTTTTGATGGGAGTTTTTTTTTTTTTTTTTTTTGCAGAATTGGCCTTGTTTTTGTGGCATTTTCCTTAACTTTCCCCCCTATTCTTCCTTAGTTTCCTTATTTTTTTAATTTGATGAATATTTAAAAAAAACGCGATGCACTGAAGCCTCATGAATTGAAGCGCGAAGTAGCGAGGGATCCCTGGACAGAGTATAACATAATTCTAAAGTTTATCTTAACCTTGCACTGTGAACACAACTGAACTCGCCTTCTTTGACCACAGCACATCCTCATTCATTTCATTTTCTGTAACCGCTTAATCCTAATTAGGGTTGCGGGGAGGCTGGCGCCCATCCCAGCCAACTCCGGGGGAGGGCAGAGTACACCCTGGACAGCTTGCCAGGCCATCGCAGGGTGGAAACACGCCGACTCTTTACAAAAGGCAGCAATGGTTCTTTTACATGAACCTCTCACCATAGACAGTGAGAGACATGGCCGGCCTTTGACAACCCAGTTAACCGCACTGGGGGGGACAGTGACAACCTTGTGGAGAATGGGACTCGAACCCCCAACCTTTGGATCAGCGATCCAGCGCCCTACTCCACTAGATCACCACTGTCACAGTGCACTTACAGGGTGCCTCATATAACCTAACACAACCTGAAATCATTCTGCCTTCCATATATGGTAAAGGACTGCAGTGCATGTTGATTGGTTTTTTTTCTCTAAATTTCGTTACCAATTGCCTTTAAATTTAGGAAAACAGAATAAAATCTGTGCTTAATTGTGAATCACTCATAGAGCAAGGAATACAGTGTTACACTTTATAATATAATATCTATAATGCTTTGTGTATAAATGCAGGTGGTTGATGTAACATGGCGCTACTCCTGTAAGCATCAGGATGTGCTTTCCAGACGTAGACAGGTTCAGGAAACATGGCTGCTCCACACCATTAATGGACTTAACACTATGGTAATAACACTCAGTTACTTGAGTTCATCATTCACGCAATTCCAGCACATGTCCCTCAAACTCCGCCTCCAGGAACCCTGAAGATTAAAGTGTAAATTTGTTCTGGTCCGTGTTTGTGCGTAGAGGCAGCAGTCACTGAGCGCTGAGAGGAAGCAGGAGCTCCTGGAGAGGCTGCTGGTGGAGCTGGTCGAGTTCATTTCTCCAAAGAGTCCAAACCCAGGAGAGGTAGGAGGCCGGATTTCAGGTTCTCTCGCCTGGAGAGTCGCTCGTGGAGAGACCACTGGTGCTTCCAAAGGGGTGAGAGACATGTTTATTAATTTACACTGATATTTCAATGTTTGTAACCCCGCTAAGAATTTCCATGTTTTATTTAAACAGTTGGCAAATATTATTATAATACCTGTGTGTCATTTATTTTTTTGAGGAAAATATTTTTAATGTTGGAGTTAAGCTAAAGATATAAGTACTAATACATTCTTTATACAGTAGTTCTTTGGTATGATGATTATAGAGCTGCTTTTCATCATTTTGATGGTATTGTCAAAGGATGAAGCGATTAATTAAAAAACGGTTTTGAATAGACAAGTCAAAGTTCTGAGTTGTGTGATAAATGTCCCCGAGGTATTGAAACTGTTCCGTAGAGAATTATGCAGTAAAATTCCTCCGAACTCACCTCCAGGACTCATTGTTCATTTTCTGAACCGCTTAGTCCTAATTAGGGTCATGGGGAGGCTGGCGCCCACCTCAGCCAACTCTGGTGAGGACAGAGTACACCCTGGACAGCTCATCAGACCATCGCAGGGCAGAAACATGCTGACGGCTATGCAGCTACTCTTGTCGAAAGTCAGCAATGGTTCTCTTACATGAACCTCTCACCATAGACAGTGAGAGACACGACCGGCCTTGGCTAACCAAGTTAGTGCACTGGTAGACCTTCAGGACTTCTTCACTTCACTTATCCCTTCACATCCGAGGATGTCGTTGGGGCGCCTTCATGGCGAGACTTGGGCTGATTTGGCCTGGCAGAGCCCATCCCGCTCCAGGTCGTAGAAACACGCTGACGGCTTTGCAGCCTACTCTTTACGAAAAAGTCAGCAATGGTTCTTTTACATGCCTCTCACTATAGACAGTGAGAGACATGGCCTGCCTTGAACCCCCAACCTTAGGATCAGCGATCCTGCGCCCTATCCACTAGACCACCACTGCCCATCTCCAGGACTGATTAGCAATAAAACCATTCACACTCCCAGCCAGCTTCCCACCACATCCAGACAAATTGGGTGACTGCAGTAAGAACGTTGAACAACATGGAAATACCGCAGTAGAAACTGTTAAGGGAGGGACTAAACTTTACACAACTCGAGCAGATGTGGTTGACAGTGGCGTGGTGGCATAGAGCATATTAGCATATCTGCTTCACTTCAAAAAGGTCTTGGGTTTGAGTCCCAGGCTTTTGTGTTTCTGTGTGCAATTTACGTGGGTTTCCTTCAGGTACTCCGGTTTCCTCTCATTCTCCAAAGACATGCATATTAGGCTAATTGGTTCTTTCAGATTGCCCCTTGGTGTGATTTAAATGGTTTTGCATGCATGTGTGTGTGTGTGTGTGTGTGTGTGTGTGTGTGTGTGTGTGTGTGTGTGTGTGTGTGTGTGTGTTTTGCCTCGTGATGGTCCGGCAAGCTGTTCAGGGTGTACCTCATCTTTGCCTAGTGTCAACTGAGGTAGGCTCCAATCTCCCCATTAGTGAATGGACATGGTTGACTCAGGACATAGAAATAACTTAATAACAATGTAATGATGACAGTGTTGGTGAAGTAACGTCGTATCTAAATTCTCGTTGGGACTTAATTCGATTAATGTACTAGTGTGGCGAGGTGGGCATGTTGAATGTAGATGTTGACATGGAGTATCTAGAAGGACTGGACGGACGCAGTGTGAACGTGGTTCCTGTGTAGTGAGTCCTGATTGGTTGTAGGAGGAATGCATTGGAGGCGGTGCGAATGTGATAAGAGATTCGCTGGAACATGTTCTGTGCAATGAGAATCTGGCAGGACTTGAGAATCGTATGTTTTCCTATTTTAGTCACATATTTATCCCTCCTGTGTTTGCTGAAACTTTCCGCTGTCTTTATGGTCGTCCTCCGCGTACCATGGGACCCTGAGCGAAAATGTTGGTCGCCCTTATCAAGAGTGAATTGCATTATTATGTGAGTTATACAACTGAGCAATTGAGGGTTAAGGGTCTTGCTCAAGAGTCAACACTGGCAGCTTGCAAGTACTCAGACTTGAACCTCCAACCTCCTAATCAGTAGCCCAGAGCCTTGACCATTGAGCCACCACTGCTAATACTACACCAGAGCTTCTGAAAACAAAGGTTCACATATTTTTAAAAAATTATAAAAGTAAATGACTATTCATTCATTCATTTTCTGAAATGTTTAAGCCTTTAATTCCCAGCAGGACCATATGGTCCTCTTTCAAAAATGCTATAACTACTAGACGCATTGTAGTCAGTGCTGCTGCAGTTCAGAACGTGTTCTATACTTGTGGCTTCGACTGATGCAACTGACGTGCTTCAGTCAGCTGTGAGATAACCTTGAGTGCGCAGGTTTATGTTGTTTACGAATTTGTAAGCGTGTTATTATTTGTTATTATTATGTTAATATTATTATCATTAGTGTTATTATAATTTTGTTGAAAGAAATGTGTTCGGGGTGTTTCCTTAGGTATTTATGATTAGGAAAAACTATTGATACATTTTTTTTAACTGCAAAAAAATAATTTGGGCATTAAAGGGTTAATACTAATGAGGGTTGCGGGGAGGTTGGCACCCATCTCAGCCGACTCTGGGCGGGGTACACCCTGGACAGCTTGCCAGTTCATCGCAGGGCAGTAAATGACCAAATGTTGTATACTGTGATCCCTCGCTACTTATTGCTTCAGTTTCTGTGGCATCAGTGCATTGCGGGTTTTTCAAAAATATTCATCGAGAAGTAAAAGAATAAAGAAATTAAGGAAAAATAGGGGAAAAAGTTAAGGAAAAGGCCTCAAAACAAGGCCAATTTTACACAAAAATCCCCAAACAAACAAAGACAAAAAAAACAAAAAAAACAACAAAACTACTTACATTTCCATGTGAGGTGTCGATCTGCATTCGTGCACATCTGTATGTGTATGAATTTATATTTTATTTCCATCTTATGCATTATTTTTGAATGTTTACTTGTTATTATACACATGTATAGCGTTGAATATGTATTTATTGATATTATATGCACATATACTAATACATGTACGTATACGTCAGTCAGAGGGGTCGATCCTACTTTGTGGAAATTGGTGGTCGCAGATGGGTCTCGGTCGCCATTAACCGTGGAAAGTGAGGCATCCATGTATTATTTTTGTGTCGTTTGTTCAGTAACATTCCTTTTTATCTACATTTAGGACTTATGATGATTTTGCAGCCACATAGAATATTTGAAAGGTTCACATATGAACAGCAGTGGGATACAAAGAAAAACCGTCAGGGTTTAATTACTGTACCTGCCTGTTGCAAGTCTGTTCACATTCCTAATTGTTTTATCAGCAACTGGTGTAAGTTCATGCACTTTTGTTTTTATTTCTAGAAAGACAAAGAGTTTGTGTTTATTCCCACTGAGGCAGAGAAGCATGCAAAAACCTTCCACCTGCAATATAATGTAGTTGAAGACGCTTACTGTAGAGTGCAAAACAACCAAGAGAAGATCCATGGCTTGGAAAAAGGAGTGTGGAAGAATGAGTGTGTGTTCAGAAAAGAAGAGCAAGACTGGCAGATGGTTAGATTGAATCTACAGATCTTTTATTTTCACTCATTCGCATGTCTGACAGTATTCCTAGTTGGTCTATAGTTAAAACATCTGTCTGCATATATGAATTATTCATCTTTATTGTCTTCAGTCTTTTTCTATTATTCTTATTACTGTGTGTGTGTGTGTGTGTGTGTGTGTGTGTGTGTGTGTGTGTGTGTACATTTTTTTTTATTATTTGTATTTTTTTAATGTAGGTGTACCTAGCGCGAACAGAGGGCGCTTCCTCAGGCAGCTTATGTTGGAGGATTGCTTGTGCTCCAGTGGGGATGACGATTAAATCAGTCTCTGTCAGAGCTGTCAGCCAAACCTTCCATTCTGGTGCTGTCTGCTGGAGATTACGCTCGCCGCAAACCATCGTCGAGTTTCCTGGAGGTATAAAAATCCCACTGGATAAATCATTCACTGCTCGAGTGGGAGTCAGAATCTGAAAGGTTTCTGATTCCCTTGCATGAGGTTTAAATAGTTTAACTATTATTCTGATGAGTGATAATACTGATGTTGTGAAGATAAGTAAGAAAATGTTGAATGGCCCCTAATTTGCCTTTAATTGCATTTTTTATAATAAAAATAAAATCATATTGCTTTTGTTCCGTTAAACAAGTTAGTTCCTGTGAGGGGCATAGCGGTTAGTGATGTGTACCTCACAGCTAGAAGGTTTTGGCCTCAGGATTTTTTTTTGTGAACTTTACATGTTCTTCCTGTGCTCGTGTGGGTTTCCTCCAGGTATGCAAGTTTCCTCCCACAATCTAAAGATATGCACATGAGGCAAACTGGCTCTTTCAATGTACCCGTAATAGTGAGCGTGTGTGTGTGTGTGTGTGTGTGTGTGTGTGTGTGTGTGTGTGTGTGTGTGTGCTGGCAAGCTGTTGATGGGTGCACCTCACTTTCACCAGTGTCGGTTGAGATAGGCTCCAGCCTCCCCCGCAGCACTAGTTGTTCAATAGTCAGCTCCTTTTTTTCATAAAACAAGAAGGAAATTGCAAACTCTCCCTCTGTGTAAAAACTACTAACTGTTATAAAACACTGACACTGGAGACTCCTTCCATAACGATACTCTATAAAACAGGATAAGGTGTGTTAATACAGTCGTTCAATGAGATTCTAAAGCTGACGTTATTGTCTATGAAGGAAACCTTGAATTTAGCTGCACCGACTCATCAGACGATCAATAAATGTTTTTGAGCAAAATCATCATTATATGTCCTTTTATCCACTCGTGAGATTTGAATTTCATACGGGACCGCCACATTTTAAAAGCTTTTAAAGCATCTCGGAATTGGGATGTTTTCTGACTGCTCAGCATTATGGTATTACAGGGGCAGTGGTGGTCTGGTGGATAGGACGCAGGATCGCTGCTCCTAAGGTTGGGGGTTCGAGTCTCCACAAGGTTGTCACTGTCCCCCCCCAGTGCAGCTAACTGGGTTATCAAAGGCGGGCCATGTCTCTCACTGTCTATGGTGAGAGGTCCATGTAAAAGAACCATTGCTGACTTTCGTCAAGAGTAGCTGCAAAGCCGTCAGCGTGTTTCTGTCCCTTGCTAAAAGGGTTGTGACAGGAAGGGCATCCGACATAAAAACCCATGCCAAATCAAAAATGTGCGAATCAGATGATTCGCTGTGGCGACTCTCGAGAACGGGAAAAGAAAAAGCCGAATGAAAAGAAGAAGAGTATCAGTGAATACTGACAAAATCCCCTCAAGAACCTTTGCGACAGCTCACATATTGCCATATTAGTTTAGAAAATCTCAGAGGAGGAGTTAAACTCGGAAAAAAGATTCATTCGTTCATTTCCTGAACCGCTTAATCCAACCTCATCACGGCCCTCGTATGATTAAGCAGTTCGGCGAATGAATGAATATGAGAGTGAAGTAAAAATGGTCTGCACACTTATTTTATAAAGTCACCTGATCTCATTAGATATCAGGTGAGAACAGTATCATTCTACTCTGTAATTTAATGTCATTAAACAGCATCACTGCATGGTTTCGCAGATGGCAAAATGCACTCACCGACAGGCCTCACAGGGTCGACAGAAGTGGAAGTCGAAGCTGAGCTGAGTGGAGGCGACGGAGAGGCGGCGTGGCAACATGCCCAGCTGTTCAGGCAGAGTCTGAAGGACACAGAGATATCATCATTTGAGGTTCTTGTGGAAATGGAGGAGGCTTGATAAGAGTGTTGTGGCCTTTGACCAAACGTTCAAAAGACTTGAAGCACACTCTCACTTTTCATATGATCATCTTTTCATTAGAAAAGAAAATAATTTAACATTATGTCTATAAGGGATGGAAAACCTCTACTTTTTTTTTTCCGACTCATTTTGTGTTTTAATTAGGGATGCATGGATACACTGTTTACTCCTACTGATCCAGATGTGGAACCTGTGCTGGCAGGATTCTGTATCAGATCACAACATCTCCAAGTTGAATCTTGTTAACAGTTATAACTACGCTATTTGAAACAGTATTTAAACCTTTACTCATGTGTACTGTAGGGGATGAAAGGGAATAGTTTTATAATCATTTGGCAGCAGGTGTATAATAACCAATACCTCCAATGTGACGGTGAAACTTTTATTGATTATTTTGTAGCTGGTTTTACTGAAGGCCTTGTGACTGTACACTCATAAAGCCATATAACAAAACAGAGATTTGTCTTTCTGGGATAATCTTCCTTTCAGTTACTTAAAAAAACTGTTTGCAGTGTCATAAATATTATTTCATGTTTAACACTATTCACCATCCCCCCCAAATTGTGCCTTTTAATGTGCCTCTCAATCTGTCTGTTAATGTCTCGTTTTTTCTCTATTTGAGATTTTTCTATCCTTATTTCTGATTTTATGTCTGTCTTATTATATATCTGTGTCTATTTATACTGTCGGTGTCTGTCAGCCTGTCCATCTCACTGTCTATATGTTCTCTATTTGTGTGTTTATTTGCTGTCTATGTGACTCTAATTGCTTTCTTGAGCCTCGTCTGTATGTGTCTCTGTTGTAAGTCTGTCTTGTCTGTCCGTGCTCTGTATTTGTCTGTCTCATTGTCTGTGTCTCTGTTTTTTCATTGTCTCTTCATTTGTCTTCTTGAGTCTCATTGTCTGCTTGTGTGTCTCTTTCTCTCTGTTTGTCTTAATGTATGTCTGTGTCTTGTCTGTCTGCCTTTCTATTTCTGTTTCAGTGTTCTCATTGTCTGTGTGTAGCATTTGATTTTTTTCTGAGTCTCTTGTTTGTTTTACATCCGTATTTCTATATAGATCTGTGTCTCTGTATAAGACTCTGGTTAAGTCTCCATTTGTATGTGCCTTACTATTTGGCTGTATCTCTCTATGTGTCTGTTTGTCTTTCTGTGTAATTTGTGCTTCAGTGTGTCTCTATCTCAGGGGTTTCAAACTCGTGCCACAAAGGGCAATGTGGCTGCAGGTTTTTGTTTCAACCAAGCAGCAGCACACCTGACTTGCTTATTTAAATAAACAACTTGAGTCTTCAGGCAGTTGATTGGTCAATCTGTGTGCTCTGTACAGAGACTGACCAATCAACTGCCTGAAGACTCAGATCAGGTGTTTACATGAGCAAAGTCAGGTGTGCTGCTGCTTGAATGAAACAGAAACCTGCAGCCACATGGCCCTTTGTGGCATGAGTTTGACACCTGTGCTCTATCTGTTTCTGTCTCGTTTTATGTATCTGTCAGTCTCTCTCTCTCGCTCTCTCTCTATCTGTCTTCCCTCTTTTTATTCGACTGTCTCTGAGTCTGTTTGTTCCTCTGTTTATATATTGTATATAAAGTGTTTATTGGTGATTACTGTCTGCCGGTACCTCGGATTTCATCCCTATTGGTCAGTTCTTGAGCGCCTTGTGTTTCCAGCATCCTATTGGTCAACTGGCTTTTTCTCCTCTCCTATTGGTGGTCTGCGACTCTGGGGCTCGTCTCTCCTCACTGACGCTAAACTGAAGCCGGATGGAGGGACGTAGCAGCGCCGGTGTTGTTGTTTCTGAATGAAAATCCAGGAACTGTAGCACTAATGAGGGGGGAAAATACAACCAGCTCCTATTTAAGCTTTATTATAATGTAATGTGAGGTGTGCGCGCGCGCGCGTGTGTGTGTGTGTGTGCGTGTGTGTGTGTGTGTGTGTGTGTGTGTATGTGTGTGTGTGTGTGTGTGTGTGTTTTTTGTGTAGCGCAGTTGTTTGTTCGCCGGCAGCAGGAAGGAAAGTGTGTGAGTGTGTGAGTGAGCGAGAGTTGGCAGCTCAGGCCTGGTGCTGTACCGCGGGTCGATTTTAACAATAGCCGAAGTGCTCTCACTTCTTCAGGCTTAAACAACTCTGGGTTTCCATGTAATTCATCCCAACACACACACCTCACCTTATGTCACGGCTCACATGGAAGGCAATTTAACGACATAACTGCATTTAAGGACTTTTTTAAATATTCTTTTTTTTTTTTTTTTTTTTTTTTTTTTAATAAACACTGCTCGTTTTTAACACCTTGGAAAGACAATAGGAGAAAATGTCCAACAGTGGTGCAGGAAGCGGAGGGCTGAACTGGGTGGTGAGTAAAATTAAACCCACATAATCATCAGAGTGTAATTAATATGTTATAAACAGTATTTTCTTGTGCTTGTTATCAAGCAACGGTTGCTTACATACTACATACAGAACCGCGCGAGCTCACTCACTGAGGTAACTTTAGCTTAGCCTCTAGCTGTGGCTAGCCTGGCTGTAGTATTGTCGATAGTACAATGAGAAAGAAACACGTACAAATATTGATACGTCAAGTGACAGAAAGCTCAGATATATTCAAGACTATATACTATAATTGATAATCATTAAAAATATTTTCCTGGACATTATGGACCCATCGTTTATTTATGGGATTTTTTTTTTTTTGCTAACAAAGCTAGCAACGCTCGAGACCCCTTTTGTTTCACCGTACTAGCGTCCGTCTGACTGAATGCAATTGGCTTTCCTCCACGTTTCTTCTCATTTCTCTCTAAAATGTAATAAATTAAAAGAGCAGGACGACTGTAAAAATGCTGGGGGTGACGCCAGACGTGGTGAAAGAATGGCTTTAAAAGTAAACGACCGCCAGTGAGGATTTTGATTGAAAACTTGCGGACATGAATACAACTGAAGGTTCAACAGACTCAGAAAGACACGGGGTGGCTAATTACAACTAATCCAAATCGATAAAGATGAACACGTCACTTAAACCCACGTTCTAAGTCCTCCGACTTCGGCACAGGACTAATTTATGACGTCAGTAAACAAAACCCAACGCGACCTCTGACCCACGTGATCGCAATTGGGTTTAAAACATATGAGTTCAACAGTGAGAACTTTTTTTTGTTGAACTTTATCCTGGACTTTAGTTATTGATGGATCAGCCAACCTCAGGAATACCTGGAGCAAGTTTGAATGAGTTACCAGAACATTTCATGAGGATGCTAGGGGCAAGTCAGACATCAGCAGTATTTGTGTGTGTGTGTGTATGTGTGTGTGTGTTGAACAGTAATGTAAAGATAACATTACCTGATACAGTGAAAAATTATGGGTGGTACAGTGACGTGGGGGCTAGTATACCTGCCGCAGAGTAAGAAGGGTCTTAGTTCGATATGGGAGGTTAGCAAGGTCATTTCTGTGTGGAGTTTGCATGTTCTGTCTGTCCTTATGAGGGGTTTCCTCTTGGGAAACCGGTTTCCTCCAACAGTCCAAAAACATGAGCATTAGGCTAACCGGCTGTTCCAAATTGACCCTTATCTGTTAGTGTGAGAGTGAATGGTAGTGCTATGTTGCTCTGCGATGGCCTGGTGAGCTGTCCAAGGTGTACCCTGCCCTCTCTCAGTGTTGGTTGAGACAGGCTCCAGCCTTCCCTTGACACCATCGTAGGATTCCGCAGTTTGGCGAATGAGTGCGTGGGATGAGTTAAATTATACATGTTAACGAACACACTGATCTTTTCAGAAAAGGGTATAGAATTGAGGTTGCAGTTGAGAAATAGAGCAATGATTTGAGTAATGGATAATCAGAGCTAAATGGTACGGATGATTGACAGATGCCACCAAGCACTTTAAAAATAAAATGTCATGTGCATTTCATAGGCAAAGAGATAAGTGATACCATAATATCATGGTTCGCACGGGCGCCTGAATGCCTTGAAAAGTACTTGAAAGAATAACTCTAGGGTCCTGGAATTGCCAGGCCACTCCTTGAAAACCAATGGTCTTCTTACTCTGTCCTTGTATAATACTTGATTTTTAGCTTTGGGTCTATCAACGCAATAAATGTATTTCATTAGAAGCGTCTAATTTTTGTATCTTTTCGACAATAAAGTCACAGAAAATTTATGTTTGTCGAGTGTCGTCTGCTAACACATCTTCCCAGAAGTTCCGCTGTTGTTGTTTATCCCTTCTATGTTGACAAACACCGTGTACGAGTATACGGTTGTTAATTTTATGACATAGAGTCCTCTTTTACAAGTACAAATATTTTGTTTTATAAAACTCACACATAGTGTCAAATATTAATACTACAAGATATTAAAATTTAGTACGTAGTAAATTATTTAATTTACGACACAAAATTATAGAAGCTTCTAGATCTGTTTTTCGACAGTTTGGTAATGGTGTGTGTCGCAGGCGAACAGCCCAATGCCAGGCGGTCGGTGTATATTTAAAGCAGAATGGCAGGAGAACAAAGACTACAGTGATTGGATAGATGACAAAAGCATCATCATACATTTTGCAAGTCGAAAAAGCAAAGTTGGTGCTCTGGGGCAGATGCATTAAATTCACACGTAAAATCAAATGTTACTAACTCAAAAATCATGCAAAGACTTTTAAGAACCAAGGAGCATGAGGGTACTCTGATAACGACTATTTCAAAAGAAATGCAGTCGGAGCAACTGCCACAAGCACTAATGTTAGCGTTACTATGACTACGCCGAGTGGATCAGCAACCAGTACAGGTGTTGACCCGAAGCCAAAGGTGGAGAACATGTTTACATATACATGGATCCCTTACTTTTAATTGGGACCGAGATCCCCCCGTGACCACTGAATTCCGCGAAGTAGGATCACCCCCCTGACTGACGTATACGTACATGTGTATGTGTATATAATACCAATAAATATATATTCAATGCTATAAATGCTTATAATAACAATTAAGCATTAAAAAGTAATGCATAAGATGTAAATAAAATATAAATACACACATACAGATGCGTGTGCACGCACTCAGATGCGCACCTCACAAAAATGTAACTAGTTTTGATGGGAGGTTTTGGGTTATTTTTTGTTTTGTGTTTGTTTAGGGTTTTTTTTTTTTTTTTGCGTAATCGGCCATGTTTTTGCGGCATTTTCCTTAACTTTTTACCCTATTCTTTCTTAATTTCGTTATTTTTTAATTCGATGAATACTTTAAAAAAAAACGTGATGCACTGAAGCCGCATGAATTGAAGCACGAAGTAATGAGGGAGGGATCCCTGTACATTTTTATTTACATGTACATTTAAGAAAGTATGTGGTCTTCTTGTCACAGTTTATTAAAATTATTGAATATTTTCCAGCAAAATTATTTAAATTACTTGTATTTATTAGTTTGAAAGTGTAGTTGTTGACTGTTTGTATTCTTACATATATTAATTTTCAGTACAGTATATCAAAATTATTGTATTTCACTCTTTGAATGTCAGAAACAGTATTTATTGTTGTATTGTACTTTTTTAAACACAACTTGAAAATGAAAATTTGTTCCTTGAAAAGTGCTTGAATGGTATTTGGCCCAATGTATGGTACCCATGTAATATGTTTTAGTTATCCATTGACAATTAAAAAAAAAAAATCTTCAAATCCAACACGTGTCCTGTCTGACACGTCTTAACATTTATTTAAACAATGAGCAAATAATAAATTTCTGTTATTAATTATTGTATTTGGTGATTAATATCTTACGGTGGTGTGCTTTTCAAATCATCAAACATAGTGAAGAGGTGGCGGGGGTTCGTCTGGCTTACTGATCTGAGGGTTCAGGTTTCTCGCCCCAGTCCCACCAAGCTCCCACTGTGGGACCTTGAACAATTTGCTGACTTGTACTTGTTCAGTTGCATTAAAAAAAAGAAATGATAAATGTACCGTAAGTCCTTTTGGATAATGGTATTTGCAAAGTGCCTTAAAAATGTTATATTACCTAAGTTGCTAATTGTAAATAATGAATTGGATATTTTATATATAAACATTAAATAATGACGGGAACCAGACACACCTTTAAAATTTCAATATATTTATAATAAAACGATATCCTTTTCCATAGTAAAAAATAACGAATATGGATCCAGTCGCTTTTGAGATACAGTGGTCCAAAATAAGTAAAAATAATGGCATTTTTAAGTTTCGAGGACTTTTACTGTTACTTTTTTATTGTATGCACATTATTACTGTATAGCTTTCAGTATCGTAAGAACTAAGGTGTAATATCCTGTACAGAAAGAATGAAGACAAAATATTAAAATTTATAATTGAAGACTTGATGCTCGAGTATGCCCTGCGATGGCATAGCGAGCTGTCCAGGGTGTACTCCGCCCTTGCCTAGAGTCAACCGAGATGGGCGCCAGCCTCCCTGCGACCCTAATTAGAATTAAGTGGTTCAGAAAATGAATGAATTGATGCCCGAGTATATAAAAACCCCCACCTTTTTCATAAATTCACATAAATCACTTCAGTGTAAAACAAATGAAAAACCAACCAGAAATCATCATTGATGGTGAAGAAGTGTGAAATTTGGTATGAATGTGAGTGATATTTGAAACAATCTTTTTCGGAAATCTCCCCCCCAGGCCAGTTCAAAATTCTTAATATCTTCGTGTTTTATTTTGAGTTGAATTTGGATATATTATACTTTTTCCTTGCTTGATGACTAGTGAGTTTAGCGTTGGCTTATTTGACAGAATGTATAGTTTAATGGCATTATTTTGTAATTCATAGAATACTTAACATATTTACTGTATTACCATTCTATCAAAACATTTTATTTCCACAAAACACCATCATATTCTGTTCTTTTTTTCTTCAGATTCAGTTTCTAACCCAGACCTGGAACAGATGTGATTATATTACAATTGGAGGGAAATCAGTTGTAAATGCTCTGGAGTTTTGTTCTTTTTCTATGGTAGTTTGAAAGTGAAACTCCAATTTTCAAGAATGGAAGTGAGAGAACCCAGAAAAGAAATTGGCGTTTATATAATAATAATAATAATAATAATAATAATAATAATAATAATATTAATAATAATAATAGTAATAATAATAATAATAATAATAATATAAGGATATTCATCCCTTGTCATACATTCACATTTGTCATGAGGGGTTGTCAGTGAAGCTCTGTGTAGTGTAATCTTTGGCAGGAAGGCAGCCAATTTTTAAAAATGTAAATCTTTGATTTTATTAATTTTTATGATATTTATAAATTTTATGATAGCTAGAGTCCTGTATCAAATTTCATGTTTTTATAGCCATGTGACCTATTTTTGCATCAAGCTGCTCCATTACAGGTTAATTTCTAAAACACAATAAAAGTCACAGCCTCATTCACAATTGATCCTGGTTTTGATGTGGCTTAATACACAGGCATAAATTTATGTGAAAATTTCTATTTTATTCGCCACATTTCAAAATTCTACAACTAGAAAATGATTTGGGGTTCATCTCTAAGGTTTGGCATGGTTTCATTTTATAGATAGGGGTATGAATATGAAATTTTTGGAAGAAAACACATGACATTAGCTGAGTTGGCATGGAGTGACCCTCACAGATGACCGTTGATTTTATGATTGTGTTCTTATCACTTTGTGGCAGCAGTTTAAGGAGGAACCGTATAGGTGTGTAATGGTCAGGTGTCCACATAGTTTTGCTCATGTCATAACTTAGATATCCCAATAGTGTATGAATGGCTTTGGTTTTACATAACGGCCACTGAGGCTCGTGGATTACTGTGCACCTTCTCCTAGTGTATGCATTATCCAGGTTCTCTGGTTTCCTCCTGAAATCATGCCAGGAGTTATGATTGAGTGTAAATGTGATGGACTGGGACTCCCGTTCAGGGCCTCATTCCAAGTGTTGCTAAGGTTAAGCAGCAGATTCACAGTGACCCTGACCATTTATTTGTTTGTTCATTTATAGTATTTAATACTGTTCGGGTTGCGGGGGGTGTGTGTTTCTGGATCCTCTCTCACCCTACTCAGGTAGAAGGTGGATGGATACATCCTGAATAACATGCCAGTTCATTCCTGGGCAAAATACAGACAACTGTTCATACTCACACTCACACCAATTTAAGTCAGTCACTTAGCCTAAAGTGCATCACTTTGTACTGTAGGAGGAAAACCATAGCACCTGGAGGAATCCCATACAAGCACAGACAGGACACAGTGAAGGAATTAAATAATTAAATGAGCATCATTCCTAAATGAAGAATCTGAAGGTATTTTCAAGTAATTATTTTGTTCCCCATGTTGTAGGATGACACCAGTGATGTTCTCAGGTTTGGGGCGTTTATGCCTTGGTGCATTTTTCTCTAATCGATCGCAGAACTCTCTGGTTTCTCAAAAAGGCTGTAGTCTGATTTAGGCAGTTGAGTTGTGGAATCATGTCTAACACCGCGAATCTTACCAACAGACCCTCTTTGATAAAAACAATGGCACTAAGAGAGAGGAGGCGAACGGTGAAGGCAGAAAGAGTGAGCTTCCCAAGAAAGAGAGCTCCAAGAAGATGTCTGTCGAGCGTGTGTACCAGAAGAAAACTCAGCTGGAGCACATCCTTCTCCGTCCAGACACCTACATCGGCTCAGTAGAGCCTGTCACTCAGGTGAGGTTTACTTCTACACACGCTCTGATGACTGAAGTTGTTGTGTGATCATTAACAGCAGCTTAAAGCTGAACAGATTGCACAGATTGTAATATGGCAGAAACTAATGGCAGATTTACTGTCTGGTGAGATTAGTATGAACTCATTTCAATCTGTGCTTATTATTTCCAGCAAATGTGGGTTTTCGATGACGAGATCGGAATGAACTTAAGAGAGATCACTTACGTCCCTGGACTGTATAAAATCTTTGATGAAATTCTCGGTAAGTTGATGCCCTACTAGCTTCTCAATTACCCACATCTCGGCACTGTGCCTCTGTAATTGATTTTAGTAGGGAGGCATCGATGCCATTATTTTTTTTAGAGTGACTATGAGTATGTATTATGTAGACACTGATATTTATAGTATTCAAGTAATCTTCTTAGTGGTAATCAATTGAGGATCTCATGGAGAAATTTAAATAGGTCTGTATGTTCTCATGGATGTGTATATAAATATATATATATATATATATATATATATATATATATATATATATATATATATATATATATATATATATATATATATATATACATACATATATATACATATATATATATGATTTTCTGAGTAGATCCTTCCATAGGAGAGCGCTCAATACTTTTTGGTAGAGCAAATAACAATAAAAATAAAAGGACAGGACAAAGACTTTCAATTGAAACTCCATTTATCACTACAGATCTGTTTCGAGGGGTGGTGAAACCATCCTCTCTCTTCAGGTGATTATAGAAGAGTGATTACAAAGTGCTGGGGGCGGTACTATGTCGATAAACATGGCATCGTCTAGATGGGGTGGTGTTCATTATGTATTCGGGGGCGGGTTCTCTTAAATATTGGTATCGATACATGCATATAAGTGCATACATTTTTACATGCCCGTGAACTCATATATGTACACACATATATATAAAGGTATCCACACATACACATATATATATATATATATATATATATATATATATATATATATATATATATATATATATATATATATATAAAGGTATCCACACATACACACTTACAAACACATATATATATATATATATATATATATATATATATATATATATATATATATATATATATATATATATATATATATATACTAGTCCTCAAAAAATTAGCATATTGTGATAAAGTTCATTATTTTCTGTAATGTTCTGATAAAAATTAAACTGTCATATATTTTAGATTCATTGCACACCAACTGAAATATTTCAGGTCTTTTATTGTTTTATTGATGATTTTGCCATACAACTCATGAAACCCCAAAATTCCTATCTCAAAAAATTAGCATATCATGTTCAGGTAGTCTAAACGAGCTATTAACCGAATCATCTGAATCACCAATTAACTCTAAACATCTGCAAAAGATTCCTGAGGCTTTTAAAAACTCCCAGCCTGGTTCATTACTCAAAACCGCAATCATGGGTAAGACTGCCGACCTGACTGCTGTCCAGAAGGCCATCATTGACACCCTCAAGCAAGAGGGTAAGACACAGAAAGAAATCTCTGAGCGAATAGGCTGTTCCCAGAGTGTTCATTCAGAGCCACCATGCACAGGTGTGTGCAGGAAATGGGCTACAGGTGCCGCATTCCCCAGGTCAAACCACTTTTGAACCAGAAACAGCGGCAGAAGCGCTTGACCTGGGCTACAGAGAAGCAGCACTGGACTGTTGCTCAGTGGGTCCAAAGTACTTTTTTCGGATGAAAGCAAATTTTGCATGTCATTCGGAAATCAAGGTGCCAGAGTCTGGAGGAAGACTGGGGAGAAGGAAATGCCAAAATGCCTGAAGTCCAAGTGTCAAGTCCCCACAGTCAGTGATGGTCTGGGGTGCCATGTCAGCTGCTGGTGTTGGTCCACTGTGTTTTATCAAGGGCAGGGTCAATGCAGCTAACTATCAGGAGATTTTGGAGCACTTCATGCTTCCATCTGTGAAAAGCTTTATGGAGATGAAGATTTCATTTTTCAGCACGACCTGGCACCTGCTCACGGTGCCAAAACCACTGCTAAATGGTTTACTGACCATGGTATTACTGTGCTCAATTGGCCTGCCAACTCTCCTGACCTGAACCCCATAGAGAATCTGTGGGATATTGTGAAGAGAAGGTTGAGAGACACCAGACCCAACACTGTGGATGAGCTTAAGGCCGCTATCGAAGCATCCTGGGCCTCCGTAACACCTCAGCAGTGCCACAGGCTGATTGTCTCCATGCCACGCTGCATTGAAGCAGTCATTTCTGCAAAAGGATTCCCGACCAAGTATTGAGTGCAGAACTGAACATAATTATTTGAAGGTTGACTTTTTTGTATTAAAAACACTTTTTTATTGGTCGGATGAAATATGCTAATTTTTTGAGATAGGGATTTTTGGTTTTTCTTTACTTTTTTGCCAGAATTATCAATGTTAAAACAATAAAAGGCTTGAACTACTTCAGTTGTGTGTAATGAATCTAAAATATATGAAAGTCTAATGTTTATCAGTACATTCCAGAAAATAATGAACTTTATCACAATATGCAAAATTTTTGAGGACCTGTGTATATGTATACACACACACACACACACACACACACACACACACACACACACACACACACACACACACACACACACACACACACACTACACCTGAATGGTGAAATCTGATAGGTCTACTATCTTGGAATAATGGGGAATACTCATTAGTCACATGGCTTAGTCAGCAATACTTAACATTAGCCACCTCCCCTTTGATGAACAAATCATTCATTTGCCAAACCACTTAATCCTACCAGTGTCCTAGGAAAGCTGGAGCCTATCACTGCCGACACTGGGCAAAAGCAGGTTATGCCTAGAGCAGCTTGCTAATTCATAGCAGGGTAACACACAACCATTTGCACTCACACACCTGGGGGCAATTCAAAACGTTGATAATAATGCTCATGTCTTTGGATTGTGAGAGGAATCCGGCGCACCTGGAGGAAGCCCATGCATGGACAGATGCATTTCTCAGCGGCATGCAGATTCGAAGTTAGAGAAATGGGTTCCATCCATCTGTCTATCCATCTGACATGGTACTCAGATAATTTTGAAAGGAAAATAACACAGGATCACCAAATTTGGAGGATGTGTCCCCCCCAGGAAGGTCTTGCTGGAATTGTATATGGGTCACATTGACCTTTTAAGGTCACAGCAGTCAACTTAGTGACTTTTTCTATATTGACATTATGAAATGGTCCTTTTAGTGGGAGCATCTGGATCCCTACCCTCTGTTTTTAATGATGCATATTAGCGAGCTTCATTAATTCTGTCCATCTGTAAATGAAGCTATTTTTTTATGGAGTCATAATCTCTGGTTGTACGAACTGACCAGTAGTAGCTGATCGCCATGAATAAATTACAGGATAAAGGCTCATTTATGATTAGTGATAAATAAATTCTGAGCCTTCTGTCCATACTGTGCGTTCATTTCTTCAGGATTTATAATGTTTTTTGAAGGTTACCAGATCAAAATAAAACATCGGAAATATTGGAATTGCAGTGGAGGCGTCACCAGTAGACAGAAGCTTTTAATTTCTGTTTCAGGTTTTTGTACTATCGGAAGACACTGTAGTTCTTCCCCTCACTGTATCTGTTCCCACAGCACATTTGCACTCTGCTTTGCTTTGATTAAGCTCATTAATTGTGGAATAAGTTTAGATTGCTGGCTTTTTTAGTGCCACGACGTGTGGTAGTATCACAGGGTTTCAGATGTTTCATGATTGTGAGTATGCTATTGGATGGACACTAGCACTCAGATCGATGCACCCCCAGATCTCTTTTCTGATCGTTACTGATTACTTTGCACACTTTTTGTTGTACGTTGGCCTAGTGATTTGATTAGCACATCCATCCCACAGAAAGAAGGTCCTGGGTTCTCGTCCCGGGCTCGGCTGTTTTCTGTGTAGAGTTTGCATGCCCTTCCTGTGGTTTTGTGGGTTTCTTTCGGGTACTTCTGGTTCTTCACGTAAGGCTAATTTGCATCTGTCAGGTGGCTCTATTTTGAGCTGCTGTGACTGAGATGATATGTCATCGCGTACTCTCCACCAAGGTAATGTGATTGGTGGTCAGGTCCTTTCACATGGAAACCTGCTGACGGCTTTGCAGCTACTCTTTACGAAAGTGAGCAATGATTCTTTTACACGCCTCACACCATCGACAGTGAGAGACATGGTTGGTCTTTGATAACCCAGGTAGCTGCACTGGGGGGACAGTGATAATCCTGAGAAGAGTGGGACTCGAACCCCCAACATTAGGATCAGCGATCCAGCGCCCTATACCAACCACTAGGCCACCACTGCCCCTAAGGCTAATTGACTGCTCCAAATTTCCAAATTGCCCCAGGCAAGAGTGTGAATGGTTGTGTGTGAGTTTGCCCTGCAATGGTCTGGCAGGCTGTTGAGGGTGTACCATGCCTTCGTCCAATGTTGGCTGTAATAGGCTCCAGCCCTCCAGCCTCCAAACCCTAACAGAATGAAATGATTCGGCAAATGAGTGATGAGAAGAATTTCCGTCGTAGAAGAAGTACAGTAATTATATCCTTGGTGCACCTTTACTAAGCCAACAGAATTAGACACGGCCTGTTGTTTGAGTTATCAGAGTTAACGAGCCGCCTGAATCTTCGTCCGAATCAGAATATCCGCAGAGATCTTCATTTCCTGTGTCGTATCTGCTTTTAGCCGCATCACTGTGAGAATCAGTGAATTTAATGAAATGGTCTATTCATAGATTCAGATTTAGCCTCATTTTCTTTTCTCCTCACAGTTAACGCCGCTGACAACAAGCAGCGGGACAAGAACATGAACAGCATCAAAATCACCATCGATCCGTGAGTCTTTTCTCCACTTTCCCTTGAGAAGCCAAAGAATTTCAGCTTGTTTACATTTTAACTAATATTCTACAACGCACTGAATCATCATCTCACAGGGATTCATTCTCTCTCTCTCTCTCTCTCTCTCTCTCTGTCTCTCTCTTTCTCTCTCTCTCTCTCTCTCGCTCGCTCTCTCTCTCTCTCTCGCTCTCTCTCTCTCTCTCTCTCTTTCTTGCTCTCTCTCTCTCATTCTCTCCCTCTCTCTGTCTGTGTGTCTCTCTCTCACACTCTTGCCCACTCTCTCTGTCGCGTTCTATGTCTTTCTCTCTGTCTCTGTCTCTCTCTTTCTGGCTGTCTCTATCTCTCTGTTGTTCTTTCTCTTTTTCTGTCTCTCTCTCTCTCTCTTGCTCTTTCTCTCTCTCTGTCTCTCTCTTTTTCTCCCTGTCTCCTTTCTCTCGCGCTCTCTCTCTTTCTCATTCTCTCTCTCTCTCTCTCTCTCTCTCTCTCTCTGTCTGTCTCTATTTCTCTCTCTCTCTCTCCCTCTCTTTCTCTCTCACTCTCACCCTCTCCCCTCGCTCTCTCTGTCTGTCTCTCTCTCTCTTTCTCTCTCTCTGTCTGTCTCTATCTCTTTGTTGCTCTTTCTCTTTTTATGTCTTCTTTCTCTCTGTCTATATTGCTTTCTCTCTCTTTCTCGCTCTCTCACGCTCTTGTTTTCTCTCTCTGTCTCGCTCTCTCATTCTCTCGCTCTCTTTTTGTCTCTCTCTTTCTCTCTGTCTCTCTGTCTCTCTCTTTTGTATGCTTGCTCTTTCTCTTTTGCATGCTCTCTCTTTTTCTCTTTCCCTCTCTCTCCATCTCTCTGTTTTTCTCTCTCTCTTATTACTAATAGGATTTTATTTTTTCTTCTCTTCTCTTCTCAGTGTGTCTCTGTCTCTCTCTTTCTCATTCTCTCTCTTTATGTATGTCTATTTGTCTCCCATTTTTCTCACGGATTCCATATGTCTGTTCTTTACTTTCAGTCTCAGTCTCTGTGCTTCCTCTCTCTTTCTTTTGCTTTCTCTCTCAATCTCTCTGTCTTTCTCACTTTGTTTTCTCTCTGTGTGTCTCACTTTGTCTTGCTCTGTCTCATTCTCACTTATTCTGTTTAATTATCTCTCTCTCTCTCGCTCTCTCTCTCTCTCTCTCTCTCTCTCTCTCTCTCTCTTTCTCCTTACGCACTGAGGCTTCTCACAGACCCATGATACAGAGAACACAGTGAATTAATTTCCTTTCCTGTGGAGCTGTTCTTTTTTTCTGCTTTAGAAAATTGCATTAAAACATTTTAAAACGTTGATTCTGTTTTAAACAACTGTAGGTTATTGTTGTGTAGAACTGAGGTGTACTGTGAGAGATTACACACAGGATGTAATATGCAGGATGAACACTTGTTGCAGGTTTGATACACTCACAACAGAGAAATAAATATTTAGGGACACAGTGATATTATCACTATTATCTTTCATTCATTATCTGAGCCACTTAATCCTTATTAAGATCACGGGGAGGTTGGAGGCCATCTCAGTTGACACTGAGCGAAGGTGGGATACAGCCTGAGCAGCTCACTATCACAGTGCAACTCACACTCAAATATTCACAGTTACACCTACGGTTAATTTGTAAGCAGCCAGTATTGTGCATGTTTTTGGGCTGGGGAAGGAAAGCGGAGTACCCGGAGGAAGCCTACACCAGCACGAGAAGGATATGGAAACTCCATAGATTGCCTGAGCCTGGGAACCAAAGTCAGCATCTTATTGCTGAAAGTCAGACATGCTAACCACTATGTCACCCTCTTTTCTAAATGGCAAAATTTTTATTTTAAAATATTTAAATTAGCATGGTTGCATGTTGGCCTCACAGTTTGTCTCACAGCAAAAAGATCCTCTGTTTGAGCCCCAGCTTGGGCATTTCTGTGAGGAGTTTGCATGTTCTCCCAGTGCTTGCCTGGGTTTTCTCAGGGTAGGCTGGTTTCCTCCAACAGTCCAAAAACATGAACAGTAGACTGATTGGCAGCTTGAAATCACCCCTAGGTGTGAGTGTGAATGGTTGTGTGTGTGTGCACATCAGTCCTGCAATGGCCTGGTAAACTATCCAAGGCGAGCCCAGCCCTCGTCGGCTGAGATGGGTACCAGCCACCTTGTGACCCTAATTAGGAATAAGAAGTTCAGAAAATGAATGAATGATAAATTAGCATATTACTACTACAATTAGCATTTTTTACGCGGTCTGACATTTCATGAAAATACATGTAATAGGAAGTAATTATATTGGGTTTTGCTTTTACGAAAGTACAGACACTCCCCGACTTATGTTCATCCATTTTACGTTTTTTTTTTTTATTTTACTTTTTTAAAAAGTCAAATTTCGAGTTTTGACGTACCAACGTAGTACGCTGATGTAATGACGTCATGACGCTGCCTCCATTGTTTACAAACGACAGACTGAACGTGCCTCTCCTTCTTCCCAGTTCAGTTATTTATATATATATATATATATATATATATATATATATATATATATATATATATCAGTTACTATATATCAGTTATATAGCGTGTTCCCCTTGTGTTAAGACGGCGTCTCTGTGATCTTTGTGTTTACACTGATTTGCGGACTTTTGTAACCCGAAGCAAATATTGTTGGTCAGAAGTGTAAGCCTACTAACATGGGTGCAAGTCTCATACACAGAGATGAATTAACTATCTGCTCAGATCGACACAATCTACCATGCATACTCAGTTAAGCAAAAAGAGTTGTAAAATGAATGAAAACCCGAATCCAGAAAAGAAAGAGAATTCTCCGCTCTGCTAGTGATTCACATTGGTGCAGGCTGAGTACTAAATGAGTTCAACGGTGCCCTTGCTCACTTGAAAGACCGGAAGTCCATATAACCCGCGCTTTGTGTCAAGCACAGCAAGTAAACTGCTTTCGGTTTTTAGTTTCGGTTTACAAGCAGAAAGATCGCATCATAGAGAATGTTAAAGGTTATATTTGATACTGTATTTGATATTTGATGAGTGAATTTGATTCAAATTTATCTATTTGAAATTATTTTGCTTGAATTTAATTTATTTGAAATTAATGTTGATATTATTTGATATCTTTGATATTATTTTACAATGTTATGTTTAGAATAATTGATTTAGGGGTGTTTTACGAGATACGGTAATGGTATTTATGGATGTATAGTACAGTATGAGCGTCATATGTCATACGTCACTGTAATAACTTATGTTCACTTTCAACTTACATTCGGCCATCCAGAACCGATTAAAAACGTAAGTCATGGAGTGTCTGTATAGAGTATGAAGTTGTCATTAATATCTAGATTTAGATTTGAAGGAGGAAAGAGATGAAGGGTGTCGTGGAAGAAGCTGATGGCATGCAGACTCCTTATTTTACATTCAACATGCCTCAGCCCACTGTGGCCTTCACACACAAACACACACACACACACACACACACACACACACACACACACACACACACACACACACACAATCATATGCAAACACTCACAACACCTTGCCAATCCCTCTCAGGTTTTTAGGTGCTGCGTGTTACCTTTGTGATAGTTTCTCAACCCTTTTCTTATCTAATGTGTGTGATTTTGTTCTGTTAGGGAGTTGAACACTATCTCTATATGGAACAATGGGAAAGGAATCCCCGTGGTGGAGCACAAAGAGGAGAAGATGTACGTCCCAGCTCTGATTTTCGGACACCTGTTAACCTCCAGCAATTATGATGATGATGAGAAGAAGGTCACAGGTAACTACAACAACTAAAGAGAAAGTGCTACATGAAAACAATGAGCTGCTAAATGAAATATGTTGTTGTGGTTTGGATTGGACCTCGGGCTGAATTTCTGTTTGCTATACGAATTAGAAATATAATAAGCTCCTGTATTTATGCTTAATATTGCATCACTGTATTCTTTGGACCATAAGGCACACTTAAAAGTCCTTAATCTAAAAAAACTTTGGCGGTGTGGCTTACAATCCGGTGCGCCTTATACGTGGATGAATCCGCGAGACTTCATCTCACTGACACGTCAAAACCTGAGTGAAACAAACTAATTCAGAGCTTGCAATCATTCCGGTGGATTAACCAAAGAAATCCAATCTCTAGATATTGTTGTCAACAGGTCGTAAGTTAGAAGGAACCAGGCTTTATGTCCAAATACCAGCATTGCTGCAATCGTAGTCAGGTGAATCGCTGAGTAATACGTGAGTGGTTTTTCCTCCTAATCTCTGTCTCTAACCTCAGGACACTCAGCTGGCTTAATCAGAGTCTCATGTTTATCACTGGGATAAAGCACTTCTACAGGTCTCATCCTGAGACCTCGGATTAACCTTCTTGTGTTTAAAGTTACACTGATACAGCTCCTTAAGAGTAATGACCTCCGTTCTGTAATGAACACAATACTCACGCTGCAAATGAGTGCCACCTTGTTAGTTACTGTGAATGTGCTGTCTCTTTAAGAGGGCGTGGCTGAGAGAAGTTTAGGTCATGACCCCGAAGACTTCTAATCTCCATCTTTATTGAACTGTGTGAGGGAATAATAGATTATAAAATATTATAATATACAAGGATCCCTCACTTTCCGCAGTTAATTTGGATCGAGACCCCCCCCCATCCCTCCTATTTCCACGAAATAGGACCCCCCCCCCCGACTGACGTATATTTACATGTATATGTGTATATAATATCAATAAATAGATATTCAACACTATAAATGCTTATAATAACAATTAAACATTCAAAAATAATGCATAAGATGTAAATAAAATATAAATATACACTCAGATGCGCACCTCACATAAAAATGTAAGTAGTTTTTTTTGGCGGGTTTTGAGGTCTTTTTTGTTTGTTTGGTTTTTCTTTGCATAATTCGCCTTGTTTTGTGGCATTTTTCTTAACTTTTCCCCTATTTTTCCTTAATTTCATTATTTTTTTTTATTTTTCAATGAATATTTTTGAAAAACCCACAGGACAGTGGTGGCTTGGTAGTAAAGGGCGCTGGATCGCTGACACTAAGGTTGGAGGTTCGAGTCCCACTCTCCACAAAGTTGTCACTGTCCTCCCAGTGCAGCTACCTGGGTTATCAAAGACCGGCCATGTCTGTCACTGTCCATGGTGAGAGGTTCCTGTAAATGAACCATTGCTGACTTTCAACAAGAGGAGCTGCATAGCCGACAGCGTGTTTCTGTCCCTTGCTGAACGGTTACGTCAGGAAGGGCATCCAACGTAAAAAACCTATGCCAAATCAAACATGTGAATCAGATGATACGCTGTGGAGACCCCTAAAAAGGGGACAAAGGCGAAAGGAAAAGAAGATTTTTGAAAAACCCGCGATGCACTGAATCCAGAGAAACTGAAGCATGAAGTAGCGAGGGATCACTGTAATAATAAAAATAATAGAGGGATCCGTGCTTTATGTGCAACTCATGCAACTGTTAAACTCAGACACTGAAGATGACGAATTTGATGGATTTGTGAAAGAGGAATGAACTGAAAAAGTGAAAATGTTTATTGTTTTATGTGTTACATCTGAACAATGATGACAGTTATTGTGAATGAGCTGAATCAAGTTTGACTTATCTGACTTTTGTTTCACTTAATGGGCCTTATAGTCCAGTGCGTCTTATGTATGGACAGAGGCCGTTCAAGCGTCGTTCATTGATATTGTGACTTATAATCTGGTTGGCTTATGGCCCCGAAAATTCAGTAAATCTCACAATATTCAGAAGTTGGGTTATTTAATAAAACATTTGTATCTTTGTACCGCTCATCTTGCAATTTGTTTGTCTTATCTGTGTTATGCAGGTGGAAGGAATGGCTACGGTGCTAAGCTGTGTAACATATTCAGTACCAAGTTCACGGTGGAAACTGCCTGCAAAGAGTACCATCACAGTTTCAAACAGGTAACAACAACTTCACTCAATTAAACATGGTTTATATTACTTGAGAACAGTAAAAGTGCATGCGTATGCCATCTCTCCCTCTTGTAAGAGCTATTAGCTCCCATGGAATCCTTTTCATGGATGTCTGTGGCATTAACCTGGATTCGAACGTGTGATCTGTAGGGTAATAGTCACGCACCCTGTTGATGTGCCACTCGGAAGCCCAGCTTTAAACAATTAAAGAGCAGGTATTGTCTATACAAGGTGCTGGACCAACACTCATGTTTTCACCCACAGGTTCCTTGTTTTTATTTTGACATTGATAACAGAGACTGTTATCCATGACCAGAAGTCCACAGGAGCTAATTGGCCAAGCTCACACGAGAGAGAGTCAAAGTTTGAGGGGGGCCGTAAACTAATGGTGACAGAGGTGGTTTTGGGATGGAAGGTCACTGATTTAATTTCTGAACTGTGCCTACTCTTTACTGTGTGCTTACTTTAGATGTGGGATTAATATTCATTCATTCATTCATTCATTCATTTTCTGTAACCGCTTAATCCTAATTAAGGTCGCAGGGAGGCTGGCGTCCATCCCAGAGTACAGGCCACCGCAGGCGGAAACACACTGATGGCTGTGCAGCCTACTGTTGTCGAAAGTCAGCAGTGGTTATTTGCATGCCTCACACCATACACAGTGAGAGACATGGCCGGCCTTTGATAACCCAGTTAGCTGCACTGGTCGGTGAGATTAATATAGTATATCAAAATGTAAACATTAAAGATACTGTTGGTACCTGGTAACGATGGACATGTTTTGAATTATAAATATAATGTGAGTGCAACATTACATATTACTCACCTTTCGTGGTTGAACTCTTGGGTGTGTACAAAAGGCTTTTAACCGATTAACCCGTGAGGGTTTTAACCTTTATGAAAGTGTCGGTTGAATACCGGGACGGTTCTATGTTCCGACAGCCCATTAGTCCATCTGCTGAACTCGTATTATATGAGCATCTTTTTTTTAAATCAGTTTGGCACCCTACTCAGTTCAGCTGGGTTATCGTTTGGGCTGTGGGACCAGAGGCCTGGGCTGTACACGTTGAACACCCACATGCAAAGAAAATAATTCATTTTAAAAAGATGTGAGCAGTAAGGCAGTGAAAGTTTTTTGAGTAATGCAGTCAAGTGGTGCATAAGTACACAATGTTTACTGCTCGTTTAGAGACAACTCGACCTTGTAAATGTTCACACACTACACAAGGAAATGCATGGAGTGTGACATCACTGCGCATCGATGCGTCAATGTTAATACAGAAGTACATAAACCGCGGCGCTGCGTGTAATGTATGTATATACTGCTTCACTTATCGTCTTCTTCCGGATCGAGGACGTTCTGTACAACGACAATTTCACATAACCTCAGAGAGTCCTGATTATTTATCTTTAAATATAATTCGGTCATTTATTCCTGTAGTGCTTTTAAAATATCATTGGTATGTCATTATAATAAATTGTTTTCACACTTTATATTGTTCTTTACAACATGCATTTGTATGAAAAACACTCTTCACTGATGCCAAATCTGTTGTGTTTTCCGCACCTTAAAGACATGGCAGAACAACATGACGAAAACCAGCGATGCAAAAATCAAGCACTTCAGTGGAGACGATTTCACCTGTGTCACATTCCAGCCTGACCTCGCCAAATTCAAGATGGATAAACTGGACAAGGATATCTTGGCTCTGTTGACACGCAGGGCCTATGACGTAGCCGGCTCATGCAAGGGCGTTAAAGTCATTCTCAACGGCAAGAAGCTCCCTGTAAGTCGCAGCCTACTGCAGATTGGGCAAATCGTATTACACATTGTCATGACATTGTACATAAGATATCAGTACCCCATTTTCTACAGATACATGCTGATAGTGTTCTCTAAATACCCTTTTCTCTGGTTGTGATATCTTCTCAGATTGATAGTAATTAATTCCTGTAGTGTGTAATCTTTACAGTTTAAATCCCGTATTGCTCCTGAAGAATTATCACCACAGTATAAGTGTGTACCATTCATCATAACTGTCCAGAGGCTTACAGTCACACGAGAACCTGGCCAGGCAGCCTAGTTCAATGATAATGCTCAGCGACATATCTTGGCCTCTGCGTGTATCTGATCTGAATTTAGTGGTCGACTTCAGATTTTTATTTGGATTTAATATTATAGCTCGAAAGAAGAAGAGCCTCTAATTGTAAAATTGCCTGGATGGTTGGATAAGATACCCATTAGAAACAGCTGCAGTTGGAGGCTGTGGTTTTAACATTTCCTTTAGGCAGTTGGTGGGTGAAAAAACAGCCTTGCCCGCTTTTTAAACATTTACAGATAAACACATTGTTTTCCCCCTTAAACAAACATCGCAAGGCAGTAGAGCATAAAATTCTAGCAGTTAAACAGAACAAAACAGACCCAGATGTGTTCGACGGGGCCAGGTATGTTAAATAAATATGAAGTATACTGTAGTGTCGTTTCTTGTAAATGATATGAACTCAGCCACGATGTCTTTCCGAAATCATTCGATTATTCCTGTGCGTGAGTGTCGGTGACCCCTGCGCCTGGTGCCAGCATATTAGTAAACGTTATCATCTTTTTTATTTCTCATGAAATCATAGGCTATGTCTTTTTCATAACACTCGATCTCAGACTTTTCCACTTCCTGCAAATCAGTAATGCATTGCCAATCTATCACTTCTGCTTCATGCGGCTTTGTTATTGTTTACACTGGCGTTTGTGCATCAGCGTAAACAGTTTCACACATGACGTCTTCACTTATTGATCGTGTGCACTGCTGCAGGTGAATGGCTTCCGTAGCTATGTGGATCTCTATGTGAAGGATAAACTGGACGAGACTGGTGTAGCACTGAAAGTAGTAAATGAAGTGGTGAATGAGCGCTGGGAGGTGTGTCTCACTATGAGTGAGAAAGGATTCCAACAGATCAGCTTTGTCAACAGTATCGCTACGACCAAGGTACCTGAAGCACTTGTGCTGACTTTAAGACCTTGTGATACTGATATTGCAATGATGCGAAATGAATATAATACAATAATATAATCAAACCCAGTTTTACACAAAGAGTGCTGTTCTGCTGCCAGTTTAACATCATCAAGTACTGTATTGTTTTCCGATATTGTGCTAGTATTTAGTTTTATGACCCAACCATGGGGGGGCACTCTTACTTGTACTAGTATATCCTTGTTAGTCCTGTTGTCTAGGCTTTAATTCCTACCGGCTCTTTTGACAGGGGGGCAGACATATTGATTATGTCGTAGACCAAATAGTGGCAAAACTCATCGAGGTGGTGAAAAAGAAGAATAAAGCAGGAGTCTCCGTGAAACCTTTCCAGGTTTGTACTTTATTGAAATATAAACATGAATTTTGAGATACAGGGATCCCTCACTTTCCGCGGTTCATCGGGACTGAGATCCCCATGCGACCACCGAAATCAGCGAAGTACGACCTCCCTCCCCCAACTGACGTATAAATACATGTATATGTGTGTATATAATATGTGTGTAAATACATATTCAATGCTATAAATGCTTATAATAACAATTACACATTAAAAAAAATAACATCAGATGTAAATAAAATATAAATACACACACATACAGATGGTATTGCATGAGAACATGACGACATACATACATACGTGTGCAGATGTGCATGCACGCAGATGCAACAATGTAAGTAGTTTTGATGGGAGATTTTTTTTTTTTTTTTTTTTTGCATAAATGGCCTTGTTTTTGTGGCATTTTCCTTAACTCTTCCCCTATTCTTCCTTAATTTCCTTATTTTTTAATTCAATTAATCTTTATTTGTTTATTTAAAAAAAAATGCGATGCACTTGAAGCCGCATGAATTGAAGCGCGGAGTAGCGAGGGATCCCTTTATTTCACATTATTCTATCCACATCCACTGGATATGAGGCATGCAGTCCACCAAGCAAAAACGCTCACTCCATCTCACTCACCAACTCATTTGCCAGACTGCTTAGTCGAAAAAGACTGGAGCATTTCTCAGCCATTCACACTCCCAATAGGGGCAGTTTGGACTGTGGGAGGAAACCGAACTCCCTCGAGGAAACACATTCAAGGTCATGTAGAACATGAAAACTCCGTATGGCAAGGCATGAGTCTGGGCCTTGTACTCGGGACCTTTTTGCTCTAAGGTGAATGTGCTAAGCACTTCACAACACACTGCTCAGAAATGATCTTGTATTATATACATTTTTGATTAAAATAATAATAAAAAATAATCCAGTGGATGTGGATTTAATTTAACAGATTTTTCACTCCATCTTGACGTAAATCACTGATATTCAGTAGAACGTGCTTCGAAAGCTTTCAGATCCTGTACGGCTCAGTTTCTTTGAATAATTTTTGGATGTTTATGCAGTGATTAAAAATGACAGGTTTCCTCTCTGATCGGCTCCGATCGGTGATCAGCGTTGCCTAAAACATCTCGCATATTTTAGGGTATCGTTTTAATAAATGTATTGAAATTAATAAACAGTATGACGATGCTAACGATATTGAACTGATTTGATAAATTTCAGGTCAAGAACCACATCTGGGTGTTTGTAAACGCTCTGATCGAGAACCCGACCTTTGACTCTCAGACTAAAGAGAATATGACTCTCCAGACCAAAAGCTTTGGCTCTAAATGTGCTCTCTCTGAAAAATTCATAAAAGCGGTAAGAATTATTTTAATAAAAAGGTCATTCAGCAATATCAAAATGTGAATTTGGGCTTCAGGTCCAGTTCGTCAGACTTATTTTTGATCCGCATTGCGGTTAATCTGGATATATATACCGGGGCCACAATGTCCACAATCGACACAATTCAAAAAAGTGTGGAGCATCACACTTTATTACCACACTTAGAGCTCCGGGGGGTTATAAAAAGGAGTCCAGATGCATTCAAGAGATCAAACTTGAAGGTATCGTGTATCCAATTTCATCAAGTTCATCCATAGTTCATCCTCTATGATGGTGCGTCAAGATCTTATGAGCTCTACTGCGATTTGCACGTTCTTTCACAATTGGCTTCAAATTGTAGTAAATCGTAATAACCTTGACTAAATTTTCATTCCTCCAAGTTTCCTCAAAATCATCACTTCAATTCCCTGACCTCATTACTATTTTCTCAAATCGTGGAGATTGTGGACATCACAGCCAGACTCTAAATCCAGGGATAGACACCTGATATAGCTCATGAAGAGCTCGATAATTAACTGGTATGTGTGTGTGTGTGTGTGTGTGTGTGTGTGTGTGTGTGTGTGTGTGTGTTTGGTTTATGTGACTTCATAACCAACTTTGATATCTTTCATATTTTTCTAACATAGTCCTTACATTTTATTATTGTTGTTAAATACCTGATACTGATTGTCGTGTGTTTCTGCTCTTCAGGCTACTAACTGTGGCATTGTGGAGAGCATTCTGAACTGGGTGAAGTTCAAGGCCCAGATACAGCTCAATAAAAAGTGCTCTTCAGTCAAGCACAGCAAGATCAAAGGCATCCCTAAACTGGATGATGCTAATGATGCTGGTGAGTTCAGACCATTTGAGTGTTTTTTTGACATTTTGACATTATTTGGCCCTGTAGCTCAGACGTTCTGTGAATGATGTAACCAAGAGCAGCTGTACAACACTCGTGTTCAATCGTGGGTTTATATAATCCGAATATTTCCCAAATGCTGTAAATTCCACTTGAACTAAATTATGTTTCTCTTCTGGCACAGCAGTCAGTGGTAACCCTCGGGTTGAGTGCTGGATTACTTGATTCCATGGTCGAGAGTTCAAGCCCCACTATCAATAGTTGTCACTGCTGTCCCCCAGTGCAGCTCACTGTGTTTTTAAAGGCTGGCCGTGTCTCTCACTGTCTGTGGTGAGAGGTGTAAAGGAACCATTGCTGACGGTCGTCAAGAGTAGCTGCATAGCCGTCGGCATGTTTCTGCCCTGTGATGGCCTGGGGTGTGCCCACTCTCAGAATCGACCGAGATGGGTGCCAGCCTCCCCGTGACCCTCATTAGGACTAAACAGTTTAGAAACTGAATGAATGAATGAATGAACAGCACAATGGTGGAGCATTGAGCACATCCGCGCAACACAGCGCAGTGAGGAGATCTGGAGTTCCTGACTCGGGCGTTTCTGTTTCGAGTTTGCATGTTCTCCCTGTGCTTGTGTGGGTTTTTTCCTTGTACACCAGTTTCTTCCCACAGTCCAAAGAGATGCACATGAGGCTAATTGGTTGTTCCCAATTCCCCCAGGTGAAAGTGAGTGTGATTTTCGGTGTGTGTGTGTGTGTGTGTGTGTGTGTGTGTTCGCTCACTGATGGTCTGGCGGGCTGTTCATGGCCTTCCCTGCCATCACCCAGTGTCGGTTGAGATAACCGAGATAACGAGACTAGTATTAAGAGAAGTTCTTTGATAAATGTGTGTGTGTGTGTGTGTGTGTGTGTGTGTGTGTGTGTGTGTGTGTGAGTTTTTGAATTTGATCCATTCTTTTCTCTGACTCTCACCAAAGCAAGACCTTGACAGTACAAGTCTGGCTTGACCATTTGTGTCCTGTGCTGTTAATTTTTTTTTACGTGTTCCCTGATGACTCACTTTTTCTTACACTAAGGTGGGAAACACTCGTCTGAATGCACTCTGATTCTTACTGAGGGAGACTCAGCCAAATCGTTGGCTGTCTCTGGACTGGGCGTAATCGGACGAGACCGATACGGAGTGTTTCCTCTAAGAGGCAAGATTCTAAACGTGCGAGAGGCCACCCACAAACAGGTGAGCACAGACTCCATGGCACACCAGTACAGTTTCATGCGGAATTGAGCTTTGTTCGCTCACACGTCCGTCTCACTCGTCGCTATAAATATTCTTTGGAATTGTAATATGAGTAACGGACAGTCTTTGTGATTACAGCAGTGGTGTATAGGTACAAGTCTGAAGTTTTAAAGTAAAATTATCAGAGGAAGGATATCCAAAACACCCATGCCATGTGGAACTTGTACTGCAGACATCAACGTGGATAATATTCCTAAATATATTTATCATGAATTACATATTGTATGGGCGCTTGTTCTGACGGTGCAGTGGTAATTACCATCCTTCCCCCCCACCCCCCATTTTCTTCCTAATTTAATTGTATCCAACTCCCACCTATCAAGTACAGTAAAACCTCCGCTGACGAACGCTTAAGCTCACGAACTTTTCGCCTCAAGAACATTAAATTTGCGAGCATATAGTCTCTGCTGACGAACTAGTTTTCGGCGGACGAATCAAACCACACGGTCGAACAGCGCCACGGTGGCGGCCACGAGAAGCTGACGCACGCTCACAGCGTGACAGTTCGCCACCCCTTTCTTTGAATGCGGAAGTGGTTTGTGTTTGCTAGACATTTTGGACCATATTGAGTGTACTTTTGCTATTATGGGACCAAAAGACCCACCACAGCCGGAGATCATTGAAAAACACCAACGAGGTGTGCGTTTGTGTGACTTAGCGCCCCAGTACCAGTACGCTAAGTCTACCATTGCTCCCATCCTTAAGAACAAGGAAGCTATTAAGGGTGCGTGTGTGGCTAAGGGTGTTTCCATACAGTAGGCGTTTCCAAACACTCCTTCCAAACAGTAAGTCCCTCCCTCCCTCCTCCTCCCACTCCATTCCATCAAGCCATCAACTACCATCACAAAGGTAAATAAAACCACTTTATTATACAGTACAGTTTATTTCTTTAATTACAATACAATAGCACATTTATTATACATAAAATAAGGTATATTTTTGTGTAGTTTTAAGGCTTATTTAGTAGAAAATTATGTTTTATGGGGACCTGGGAACGGATTATTCTCATTTTAATGGTTTCTTATGGGAAATAAATGTTCGGAAGACGAACTTTTCGCCTTACACACACTTTCTGGGAACCAATTATATTCGTGAGCTGAGGTATCACTGTATTGCGTTCCCTATCGCCCCACCAACCAGGGCTGGGTGAAAGCATGCACATGCCCCCTCCATGACATGCAGTGCTAACACACTCAGAGGGAAAAGCGCTATCTGCCTCTTCGTACAAATGTGCTCACAGACGCCCATGATTGGCTGTCGATCGCTGTGAGTGACAGGGAAGTGAACGTATGCCATCCCTCTCTCTCGTGAGAGGTCATCTAATTTCATGGAGTCCCTGGACTCCCAGCTACAGATGACTGGCATTAACCTGGATTCAATCTTGCAATCTCCAGGTTAATAGTCGCGCACCTTGTTGATGCACCACCCAGGAGCCGTAAGTAGCACTTCTGCCTTACAACAAGGGAGTCCTGGGTTTGAATCGGAGTCTTGGTCGTTTTTGTGTGCAGTTTGCATGTTCTCCTCATGCTTACATAGCTTTCCTCCGTTTTCCTCCCACAGTCCAAAGACATGCACTGTTGGCTGTTCCAAATTGACTCTGAGCGTGAGTTTGAGTTTAAATGATGACCGGGGATTTCGCTCAGTTGGTAGAGCGTCCGCTTTGTCCTCTGGAAGATCGGAGTTCAAATCCGGCCGCATCATACTATGAGACGTTAAAACGTGGGAGTTCCTTCCTGCTTGGTGCTCAGCATCAAAAGGATAGAACAACACAACAACTGGCGACGAGTGCCCGGAGCGCAGGGGGCGCTGGGGTCTCATGTGCATTGAGCACACACGTGTATGAAATTGCGCTATATAAGCATCCATAATAATAATAATAAATGATTGTGTGTTGGCCCTGCAGTGATCAGGTGTGCTTTGAGTCGGCTAACATAGGCTACAGCTTTCCTGCGATCCTAGTAGGATAAATCGGTTCAGAGAAAGAGTGAGCGAGTGAGTGAGCAATGGGATGCTTGTTCAGTTTAACTGTATTGTTTCTCGTCTTTGTAGATCATGGAGAATGCAGAGATCAACAACATCATTAAGATTGTTGGCTTGCAGTATAAGAAGAGCTACGACGACGCAGAGTCCCTGAAATCTCTACGCTATGGCAAAATCATGATAATGACTGATCAGGTGAGTTACGCCTTAAACTTGTCAGAATCACTCGTACCTCTGCGCTACTGTTAACCGATAGAAGGTTCGTTATGTTCATTTATCAAATTTTATTCGTGGTCAGGATCAAGACGGCTCACACATTAAGGGCCTACTCATCAACTTCTTCCACCATAACTGGCCATCCCTTCTGAAGCACACGTTTCTGGAGGAGTTCATCACCCCGATTGTTAAAGTACAAGCTGACATATTCCACAGAACATTGTTGTGTTTTGATCTGCTTTAAAAAAGATATATATATTTTTTCATTTGACTTTTTTAATGAGCTTTAATATTGATTACACTGTGTACAGGTTACTAAGAACAAACAGGAACTTTCATTCTACAGCATTCCAGAGTTTGAAGAGTGGAAAAAGCATACAGACAACTACAAAACATGGCACATAAAGTACTACAAAGGTTTGTTTTCACTTTATTTAAAAAGATTGGCATTTCGGTCAATAGCAAAATTAATGCTAATATTGTTTAATAATCTGATATTATAGGTTTGGGTACCAGCACAAGCAAGGAAGCCAAGGAGTACTTCGCTGATATGGATAGACATCGGATTTTGTTCAAGTACGGAGGCACAGAGGATGATGCAGCCATCACTTTGGTATGTTTGAACATAAATTTGAGTCCACATCAGCAAAATTGGACATGTTCTCAATAAAGGAAGGGTAGCACACTGCCTCTCTCCTCTCAATTACAGCAACACTAACCAATCATGAGCATTTGTGAGCTTTTTTATGTGGGAGGAGGTGGAGCACCCTGAACAACTCGCCAGGGAAACAAACACACATCGATATCCAGGGGCAATTTAAAACACCCAAATAGCTCGGAGTGCTTGTCTTTGGACTATGGGAGGAAAACCCACGCAAAACACAGGCGGAGCATGCAAACTTCAATCAGAATTTGCTGTGCAACAGATATGCTAAATACTATTCCACTGAGCCGCCCTCCATAACAAACCCACTTTTATAAATCTGATGGTAAACATGTGACTTAAATACCCATCACTGCAATATAGCTGTTGTTTCTTTTTATTAATGCAGTTTACATCATGTTAATTTAACAAACCGGATACTGTTCCACCTCTGTTAGTTGTGCATACCGAGTTTAGAAGAATTAGGGGTTTTAGGTCATATTTTGTTGAAATTTTATGTGACACAGAAAAGCATCGTGTTACTAATATCTTTATTGGGATGTAAACAGACGCCAGCGTCGTAACCAAAGTGCTCTGCCTGGTTGTCCTTTCTGTAAAGGCCTTTAGCAAGAAGAAGACAGATGACAGAAAGGAATGGCTCACTAATTTCATGGAGGACAGGCGACAGAGGAGAATGCATGGTCTGCCTGAGGTGAGAGCTTTCACGATTACCTGTCCATAACAGCAAACACCTGTCAGAACAGCTCAAAGTCCTTCTTGAGTATGAAGCGCTTCTAATTTATCATCTTTCCAACCAGTGCAGACCCTTTTTTTATGTTGCAGCAATTCCTGTATGGCACGGCAACTCGGCACTTGTCCTACAACGACTTCATCAACAAAGAGCTGATTCTCTTCTCTAACTCCGACAACGAGAGATCTATTCCGTCCCTCGTTGATGGTGGGTTTCCTGTATACCTTTATACTGATTGTGTGTGTGCAGTCAGGCATTTAAGGACTCTTACAAGGGTCTTCTGTGGCATATAGAAAGCATGTGTTTCAGATGCAATCTGTTATTTCTTTCACTAAGTTCAAAGCGGGTGGACACAAGTATAAACATTGCTACATCACCACTTGTCTAAATGCTTAAGGTGATTGTCTGAGCGAGTTTGTTTGTTTGTTTGTTTGTTTGTGCGTGTGTGTGTGTGTGTGTGTGTGTGTGTGTGTGTGTGTGTGTGTGTGTGTGTGTGGTGTGTGTGTGTGTGTGTGTGTGTGTGTGTGTAGGTCTGAAGCCGGGCCAGAGGAAGGTACTGTTTACTTGTTTGAAGAGGAACGATAAGAGGGAGGTGAAAGTGGCTCAGCTGGCTGGCTCAGTAGCAGAGATGTCTGCTTATCATCATGGCGAGGTGTGTGTGTGTGTGTGTGTGTGTGTGTGTGTGTGTGTGTGTGTGTGTGTGTGTGTGTGTGTGTGTGTGTGTGGGTGGGTGGGGTCTGGAGGTGGGGGGTTCTGGCTGGTGAGTTTTCCCCCTCTGGCCACTGGTACAATACTGAGTGCCGAATTTACTCTGTGCGTGCACAAATGCTCCTCTGGCATTAAAATCTACTGTCAGGATTTAGTAAAGATGGACGGTGAGTATGCAGTGATGGAAAGTCAGAGACACAGTTGTTTTTGTGACTATTCTCATTGCATATGTATTTATCAGAGGTTTCCTTTTAAACTGCAAACTCCGGGAACGGAATGTATGCAAATAGATCATGCAACATAATTTATGAAAATTTACAGTAATCATTCATTCATTCATTTTCTGAAACACTCAATTGTAATAAGTGTCGCGTGGAGGATGGCGCTCATTTCAGCCGACGCTGGGCATAGGCAGAGTACATCCTGGACAGCTCACCAGGCCATCACAAGGCAGAAATACACTGGCAGCTTCTCTTAATAAAAGTCAGCAATGGTTCTTTTACATGAACCTCTCACCGTAGACAGTGAGAGACATGGCCGGCCTTTGATAACTCAGTTACCTGCACTGGGGGGGCAGTGACAACCTTGTGGAGAGTGGGACTCAAACCCCCCCAACATTAGGATCAGCGATCCAGCACCCTTTTCCACCAGGCCACCACTGCCCACAGTAATCCTTTACAATTCAATTCAATTCAGTTTTATTTGTATAGTGAATTTTACAATTGACATTGTCGCAAAGCAGCTTTACACAGTAAAACAGTAAATGTAGGAGCTTACAAAGTACAGTAACCTCCCATTAATCACGTGAGTTGCATTCCGCCCCTTCTCACGAGTCCTGAAAATACGCAAATTATTGATGTGGTTGTAAAACCCTATGTATGATATTGTATACGCTAAAATATGCTTCTTAAACACATTGTATTACTCATTAATACAGTAATAATGCAGTAAAATGTAGTAATGATTAAGTAAAAACGTTTTAAATTTGTACTGGGATAATATTTATGAATAAATAAAGCGCTTAGGATCCTTATTAGAAGCATCATAGGGCTTAAATAACCATTAAAAACACGAAAAAAACATGAGTTCACAATTCAAGCAATCATGTTGATGACATGTGCATTAAGGAGAAAAAAGAGGCATACACATCATGTGCAACCAATCAGCGAGAGGGAGAAACAAAAGCTCTCAGCCATTGGCTAAATTTGAATCGCGTGCCACCAACTTCCGGGTTTGCTGCTAATTTGCGAGTATGCGGGACCGTGAGCGCTGAACCACGAATGGGTCGGGGTTACTGTCTAAAAGAATTTAAACATTTCCTATAACTCATACACATCCCTAATGAACGTTGCCCATAGCGACGGTGGCAAGGAAAAACTCCCTCACTAGATGCGAGGCAGAAACCTTGAGAGGAACCAGGCCCAAAAGGGAAACCCATCCTCATTTGGGTGAAACCACGAGAATACAAACCACTTCGTCCGGAACCAATTAAAAACGTAAGTCAGGGAGCGGTGTGTGTATATGTATATATATGTATATGTATATATATATATATATTTTTTTTTTAATTGGTTCCGGACGGCCAAACAGAAGTTGAAAGTGAACGTAAGTTGTTACAGTGACATATGACGTGTGACGTATGACGCTCATACTGTGCTATACATCCATAAATACCATTATCGTATCTCATAAACATCCATAAATCAATTATTATAAACCTAACATTGTAAAATAATATCAAATAATATCAACATTAATTACAAATAAATTAAATTCAAGCAAAATAATTTCAAATTGATACATTTGAATCAAATTCACTCATCAAATATCAAATACAGTATCAAATATAACCTTTAACATTCTCTATGACGTGATCTTTCTGCTTGTAAATGGTTCCGATGGTTGACGGATGGTCACATGACATGAAGCTGAGCTGAATCACATGACATGAAGCTGAGCCGACTTACTGGATGCATGAAGCTTAAAACAGCCAATCAACTCTTACAATATGTGAGGCGCTCAATACCGAAAGTAGTGCACTTGCTAAAAGTAGTTTACTTGCTGAAGCAAAGCGCGGGTTATGCGGACTTCCGGTCTTTCAAGTGAGCAAGGGTTTAGTACTCAGCCTGCACTGATGTGAATCACCAGCAGAGCAGAGAGTTCTCTTTTTTTTTTTTTTGGATTCGGGTTTTCATTCATTTTGCAACTCTCTTTGCTTAACTGAGTATGCATGATAGATTGCGCCAATCCGAGCAGATAGTTAATTCATCTTTGTGTATGAGACTTGCACCCATGCTAGTAGGCTTACGCTTCTGACCAACCATATTTGCTTCGGCTTACAAACTCCGCAAAACAGTGTAAACACAAAGACCTCAGAGACGACGTCTTAACACCAGAGTAACACCCTATATAACTTTTATATATATATATATATATATATATATATATATATATATATATATATATATATATATATAAATAAAACTGAACTGGGAAGAAGGAGGGGCACGTTCAGTCTGTCGTTTGTAAACAATGGATGCAGCGTCATTACGTCGGCGTATTACGTAGGCACGTCTAAACTCAAAATTTGGCTTTTTTTTTTGAAACGTAAAAGCGAAAAAAAAAAAAACGTAAAACGGATGAACGTAAGTCGGGGAGCGTCTGTATATATATATGGAATGATCTAGTGAGCTGTTCAGGGCATATTCCACCTCAGCTAAGTGCCAGTTACGATAGGCTTCAGCCACCCTGTGACACTAGTAGGAATAAGCTATTTAGAAAAAGAGTGAGTGATTGAGATGAGAATTCCACTGTAGTTCTATAATGAGACAAAAAACAAACAAAACCAGACCCTGTGGTGAAAAGGGGATATTTTCTCCACTTGAGTTAATTAATTTGTGTATTTATTACATGTTCGCTCTTATGTGACCCTTTGCTAATTTAAACTCGGGTTATTATTAAAAGTAACTGATTGTCTGCGTTTATTAATTTGCACATTGTTGATATATTACTCACATCTGAAATGGATGCTCCCGTCTGTTCATTCATTTATTTTGTGCTCCTCACTAATTTGCCCCTCATAGTAAATCTACCTGTAAATGTTTGCTGCAGTTTGGATTTGGTTCCTCATTAGATTGTATTTGTTATATTTACCACTTCACATTATCTCTGCTGACACTGGGTGAAGGCATGGTACATTTTGCACCCTGAACAGTTCACCAGGCCAACACACACTCACACTGTTACACCCAGGAGTAATTTAAACAGCCATTTAGACTCATTTTGACCGTGGGGGAAAAACCCAGATGAAAAATGAGGAGAGCATGCAAACTCCACACAGGAACGGCCAGGCCGAGCCCGAGTCTGAATCTCAGGACATTCTTGCTGTGAGGTGGATTTTGCTAACCACTCGACTATCAATTCTGGGGGCAGTGGTGGTCTAGTGGTATAGGGCGCTGGATAACTGGGTTATCAAAGGCGGGCCATGTCTCTCACTGTCTATGGTGTGAGGCATGTAAAAGAACCATTGCTGACTTTCGTAAAGAGGAGGCTGCAAAGCCGTCAGCGTGTTTCTGTCCCTTGCTATAAAGGGTTGTGACAGGAAGGGCATCCGACGTAAAAACCTCTGCCAAATCAAAAAAAAACGTGCGAATCAGATGATTCGCTGTGGCGACTCCTGAGTGAAAGGGAAAAAGCCGAAAGGAAGACAGACACTCTACTATCAATTCTGCCTGGTGATTTTTTTTAACAGGAACTACAGGGATTCATCGCTACTACGCACTTCAATTCATGCAGCTTCAGTGCATCGTGTTTTTTTTTTTAAATATTCATCAAATTAAAAAACTAGGAAATTAAGCAAGAATAGGTGGGAAAGTTAAGGAAAATGCTGCAAAACAAGGCCGATTCTGGAAAAATAAAATAAAACCCCCAAACCAACAGATAACAAAAAACAACCCAAAACATCCCATCAAAACTAGTTACATTTTTGTGACGTCAGTCGGAGGGGGGGGGGGGGGGTCTTCGCTGAATTTGGCGGTCGCAGGGGGATCTCACCCCCCACCCCCGACTGACATATACATACATGTATATATGTATATAATATCAATAAATACATATCCAATGCTATAAATGCTTATAATAACAGTTAAACATTGAAAAAATATCATAAGATGTAAATAAAATATATATTCAGACGCTCTCCAACTTATCAACATTCGTTTTGCAAACATCTGGAGATACCAAGCTGTCCAAGGTCGAAAGTGAAAGTGAGATGAAATTGAAGAACAAGTAGAAATAGAAATGGAATAAAATCTACAGCAAGATAGATCATAAATGTGATTAAACATTATTCTGAGGTACACTTAATACTAGCCTCTGGCAGAGGGGGCGTGGCTGTACAGATGCCCACACAGATGCAACAATGTATCCAGTTTTGATGGGAGATTTTGTGTTGGTTTAGGGTTTTGTTTATGATTTTTTTTGCATAATTGGCCTTGTTTTTGTGCCATTTTCCTTAACTTTTCCACCTATTCTTCTTTTTCTTATTTTTTAATTTGATGAATATTTATTATTTTTTTAAAAAACTGCGATGCACTGAAGCCATATTAATTGAAGCGCAAAGTAGCGAGGGATCCCTCTATATATATATATATATATATATATATATATATATATTCTTCCTTTCGGCTTTTTCCCTTTCTCGGGAGTCACCATAGCGAATCATCTGATTCGCACATTTAATTTGCATTTAATGGCAATTAATTTTACATCGGATGCCCTTCCTGTCACAACTCTTTTTAGCAAGGGACAGAAACATGCTGACGGCTTTGCGGCTACTCTTTACGAAAGTCAGCAATGGTTCTTTTACATGCCTCGCACCGTAGACAGTGAGCGACATGGCCCGCCTTTGATAACCCAGTTAGCTGCACTGGAGGGACAGTGGCAACCTCGTGGGGACCCCCAACCTTAGGATCAGCTTTCCTGCGCCCTATCCACTAGACCACCACTGCCCATATATATATACATATATATATATATATATATATATATATATATATATATATATATATATATATATATATACACATTCATCCCTTGAATATTGCGGATAATGTAGACCAGATCTGGCCGTGATATTCGAAAAACCGCGAAGTAGGAACGCCCCTCTCATTTCTACCATGTTGTCTCATTTCTATATGTTTTTGCGTCTATACAATATCAATAAGTGTATATTAAACGTTATAGAGTTATATGCATATGTAAATACTGTAATGTATTAATATTTAAATAGAATTTATATATCAATACTTTAAGTGCTGTACTCACCTCTGACAATAGCTCTTCTCCGCGGTGCCTACATATATATATATATATATATATATATATATATATATATATATATATATATATATATATATATATATACACACACACACACACAGACGCTCCTTGACTTACGTTCATCCGTTTGACATTTTTTTCGATTTTACGTTCCCCCCCCCAAAAAAAAGTCACATTTTGAGTTTAGACATACTTACGTAGTACACTGACGCAATGACACTGCATCCATTGTTTACAAAGTACAGACTGAACGTGTCCCTCCTTCCCAGTTCAGTTATATGTATATCGTTTTATGTTACCCTTGTGTTAAGACGTCGTCTCTGTGATCTTTGTGTTTACACTGTTTTGGGACTTTTTTAACCCGAAGCAAATATGGTTGGTCAGAAGTGTAAGCCTACTAGCATGGATGCAAGTCTCATACACAGAGATGAATTAACTATCTGCTCAGATCGGCACAATCTACCATGCATACTCAATTAAGCAAAGAGAGTTGTAAAATCAATGAAAACACAAATTACAGAACAATTACAGATATTTATTATCTTTTAGCAGAATCCTGAGTGTATACTTATTTTTATATTAATATTCATTCGGATTTGTACTTGTTTTCTTTGTATGCATGTTTTGAATAAAGTTTACTTACTTATGTACACAAAAGAAAGAACTCTCCGCTTTGCTGGGATTCACATGGCAGGCTGTGTTCTAAATGAGTTCAACGGCACCCATGTGCATTTGAAAGACCAGAAGTCTGTATAACCCACAGCAAGTACACTACTTTCGGTATTGCGCACTTCACATATTGTAAGCGTTGATTGACTGTTTTGAGCTTGATGTAAAGTGCCTCTGTATAAATAAGTGACTTATTTGAAATTAATGTTGATATTATTTGATATATTTGATATTCTTTTACAATGTTATGTCAATAATAATTGACTTAGGGGTGTTTTATGGGATTCGGTCATGGTATTTATGGATGTATAGTACAGTATGAGCGTCATACGTCACTGTAACAACTTACGTTCACTTTCAACTTACATTCGGCCGTCCGGAACCAAACCAATTAAAAACGTAAGTCGGGGAGCGTCTGTGTGTGCATATATATATATATATATATATATATATATATATATATATATATATATATATATATATATATGTGTGTGTGTGTGTGTGTGTGTGTGTGTGTGTGTGTGTGTGTGTGTATATATGTGTGTGTATATATTTATATATGTGTGCAATAATGTGATTCAATCTGGTTTCCCAGAGCACCAAGCTTACTTTAGGGGATTAAATAATTTATTTTTATTTTTTTTATCATCACCAGCAAGCTCTCATGATGACCATTGTGAACTTGGCTCAGAACTTTGTCGGTAGCAACAACATCAACATCCTGCAGCCTCTGGGTCAGTTCGGAACCCGCATCAATGGAGGCAAAGATGCTGCTAGCCCTCGTTATATTTTCACCATGCTCAGGTTAGTCCATCTGTGCAGAGGTTATTGTGTGTATTAAATATATTCGTTGTGTATGGTGGGGGAAGGTTTTTAGTCCATGTAGGGTTATATGATCTTGTGTTTGTCTCTCAACTCGTTCACTAACAGTCCACTAGCCAAGCTGCTGTTCCCAGCCGTGGACTCAAATCTGCTCAAGTTCCTTTATGATGACAACCAGAAGGTGGAGCCAGAGTGGTACATTCCTATTATCCCTATGGTGCTGGTGAACGGAGCAGAGGGTATCGGGACTGGATGGGCCTGCAAGATCCCCAACTACGACCCGCGAGAGATCGTCAACAACATCAACCGCATGCTTGATCACCAAGATCCTTTGCCTATGGTAAACTCTTCATGCCGCAGATAACAGATGTGCAATATCAGAATCACCAGTTAGCCTTTTAACCTGCTGATGGTTGTTATATCTGTAACGATGATGCAGATCTTTATGCGCTGATGATTGGTTTCTCTGCTCCTATGTCCTGACATTATGAATATGTGTCTGTTTCCTGCCTTTTTGACCAGCTTCCCAGCTATAAGAACTTTAAAGGCGTGATCCATGAGCTGGGCCAGAACCAGTATATGGTCAGCGGTGAGGTCTCCATCCTTGACAAGAACACCATTGAGATCACAGAACTTCCCATACGCACCTGGACTCAGGTACGTTAGATTACATTTAGACACCATCTATTTATGAAACTAAATGGAGTTTGGAATTTGATTTTTATTTTATTTTTTTTTATTTAATAAATTGTGGTGAGTGTTTGTAACTGATATAATGTAAATAGTAATTGAAACATTTTGGTTACTCACAGACATTATGATTACAGAAACTGTATTGTAACTATAAACAATGAAGACGTACAAAGCATCATTCATTATGAATGTTTGTTTGCAGTTCAGTGTGATGCAAGGGCAGTAAACATTGGCACTTTGAGGTGTACTGGTACATGACATTACAGTGATCCCTCGCTACTTCATGCTTCAGTTTCTGCGGCTTCAGTGTATCACAGTTTTTTCAAAATTATTCAGCGAAAAATAAGGAAATTAAGGAAAAATATGGGAAAAGTTAAGGAAAATGCTGCAAAACAAGGCGAATTATGGGAAAAAAAACCCCAAACAAACAAAAACAAAAAAAACAATCCCCATAAAACTACTTACATTTATATATGAGGTGCATATCTGAGCGTGTGCACGTCTGTATGTGTGTATTTCTATTTTATTTACATCTTATGCATTATTCGATTCCAACTTCACGGAAATTGATGGTCGTGTGGGGGTGGGGGTGGGGGGGGTCTCAGTCCCCATTAACCGCGGAAAGTGAGGGATCGCTGTAATAAGCTGTTTTGTCGTGATACATTGTTTTCCTACGGCATTTCCTATCATGGTTTATTCCATACATTTAGCCTTTACTCACTCACTTACTCATTTGCCATACCGCTTCATCCCACCCGGGTCACGGTCAGGCTGGAGCCTCTCTTAGGCAACACTGGACAAAGGTGTGGAACACACACACACACACACACACACGAGCAATTTGCCTAATATGCATGTCTTTGGACAGTGGGAAGAAATCAGAGTATCTGAAGGAAACCCACACAAGCACCGGCAGAACATACAAACTCCATACAGAAATGCCCGGGGACCAAACCCATTGCATTTTCACTGTGAGACAGACGTATTAACCAATACACCATCGCCCAGTCATGTTTAGCATTTAGATAATTAAAAATAATACATAATAAAGTTTTCTGTAAAGGTGTACTTTTGTCACAGCCCTCTTTGTGCCTGTAGGCTGATTTGACTAACAAATGTACAGTGATACCTCAGCTCACGAACATAATTGGTTCCCAGAAAGTGTGTGTAAGGCGAAAAGTTTGTCTTCCGAACATTTATTTCCCATAAGAAACCATGAAAATGAGAATAATCCGTTCCCAGGTCCCCATAAAACATAATTTTCTACTAAATAAGCCTTAAAACTACACAAAAATATACCTTATTTTATGTATAATAAATGTGCTATTGTATTGTAATTAAAGAAATAAACTGTACTGTATAATAAAGTGGTTTTATTTACCTTTGTGATGGTAGTTGACGGCTTGATGGAATGGAGTGGGAGGAGGAGGGAGGGAGGGACTTACTGTTTGGAAGGCGTGTTTGGAAACGCCTACTGTTTGGAAACACCCTTAGCCACACACGCACCCTTAATAGCTTCCTTGTTCTTAAGGATGGGAGCAATGGTAGACTTAGCGTACTGGTACTGGGACGCTGAGTCACACAAACGCACACCTCGTTCGTGTTTTCCAATGATCTCCGCCTGTGGTGGGGTCTTTTTCGGTCCCATAATAGCAAAAGTACACTCAATATGGTCCAAAATGTCTATCAAACACAAACCACTTCCGCACTCAAAGAAAGGGGTGATTTAACTGGGACGCCCGTGAGCGTGCGTCTGCTTCTCGTGGCCGCCACCGTGGCGCTGTTCGACCGCGTGGTTTGATTCGTCCGCCGAAAACTAGTTCGTCAGCAGAGACTATATGCTCGCAAATTTAATGTTCTTGAGGCGAAAAGTTCGTGAGCTTAAGCGTTCGTCAGCGGAGGTTTTACTGTATTTATTAAATTAATATTCTATATTAAACGTATTATGTTTCCTGTAGGCCTACAAAGAGTCAGTGTTGGAACCCATGCTTCAGGGCACAGAGAAGACTCCAGCACTCATCTCTGATTATAAGGAGTACCACACAGACACCACAGTGAAGTTTTTAGTGCGCATGACAGAGGAAAAGCTGGCACAGGCTGAGGCAGCGGGGCTTCACAAAGTCTTCAAGCTACAGTCTTCTCTCACCTGCAACTCAATGGTGAGGCTCTGCACTGATCAAACACACCCATGAACTTATTTCATGTTATAGCAAAGTGCTGAATCACAGTCTCTTTCTGTGTTTTTTCTCTGGGTCATGCGTACTTAGGTGCTATTTGACCACATGGGCTGTTTGAAGCGGTACGATTCAGTGAATGATATCTTGAAGGAGTTCTATGAGCTGCGTTTACACTATTATAAACTGAGAAAGGACTGGCTGGTCGGGAGTCTGGGTGCTGAGTCAGCAAAACTTTCCAATCAAGCACGCTTTGTGCTTGAGAAAATTGAAGGAAAGATTTCAATCGGTAAGAATCTCCTTAGATCACATGGTTATTTTTAAAGCACTGTTTTAATTTTAACTCAGGATTAAGGACAACAAAATAACAATAGCTTGTACTACAGGGTGACCCACGGAAAATATAAAAAAAAGTTAAAGATAATAAAATTTTTATTTGCACACATGAAACTGATGGATGAACGAGAGGCGGTGCCAAGTCCTGTTGGTAGCCCATTCCCAACTTGAGCACCTTGAGTTTGAAGAACTCAATGTGTGGTTTCAGCTCAGTGGTGCTACAGCGCACAGAGCTCGATTATTGGAAGTGCTTGTGATTTTTTTTTTTTCTGTGGGGATATCTTAAATCAAGGGTGTATACTCATCAACCCCAAACTCTCGAAGCCCTTAAGGTCTCTAGTCAGCAGGAGATTTTACTGCTGTTTCACCTGAAATGACCGGTAAAGCCATGGCAGGCTTGGAAGATTTTTAATTTACATTTCAAATGCGGGAGGCTTTATTGGCACATCCTGTATAAAAATCCGTTTTATCCACTGATATTACATAATCACAGGGCCTCATATGGATAGATGGATGATCTATGCTCTCATTGTGCGTGTCTGTGTATGAACTGAAGAAGCTTAGTTTTAGTTTTCAGGCTTTTTTTTTAAAGGAAACCAGCATGAGCAGTTAGAAACAAGTTAAACAATGAACAGAGGTTTAGTGTATTTGTGTAAGAACATGGACAGACATTCTGTTTCAGTAACAGATAAAAGCACAGATCTAATTTACAGTGCTGGCCCCACAGTCAGCAATAGGCCTATTATATTGCTGTGTGTACATTGTACACAATAGTTCACCCTTCAACCATAAATCCCTGTAGTTTTACTACGGTTAATAAAGTAGGAGATTAATTCACCCATATCTGATCTGAGTAGAGACTGCACCACACCATTTCTTTTTCCTGTTATGCAATATCAGCATTTTCTCTCTGCCAGTCACAATAAAGATGAGTAATTCACTCATGGTAAGTATGAAACTTTTAACTTTATTAAAACAGAGAACAAGAGTAAGAGGGATCTGATCCGGATGCTGGTGCAGAAGGGGTACGAGTCTGACCCAGTGGTAGCCTGGACCAAAGCCCAAGAGAAGGTACGGAACACAGACACAATTACCAGATGATTATAGGGCGGCACAGTGGAGTAGTGGGTAGTGTACCTGTCTCACATCAACAAGGTGCTGGGTTTGAATTCTTTACTCAGGTGTATCTTTGTGGAATTTGTAAATTCTTTCTGTCG
>CM045731.1:61396416-61406416 GCA_024760905.1 Plotosus lineatus | reverse complement strand
AGCACAGTGTGGCGATTGCTTCTCATACTAAACATGGCAGATGAGTAATGATGACAGTTGATGTAAATAAAGATAACTGAGAATGTGGTAACCTCTGTTAACTTTGTCGTACAGTGTAAAGTTTATGCTACAATATTGTGCTACTGTGGACGAGATTATGAGCTCATGAATATTCAGTCAGCTGTGTAGTTTTTGTCACGTGTTGTTCAACTAAATAGTTTCCTGTAGGCACCAGACCGAGGCCAATCCCTTTTATCTCTGTTTTTTCGTCTGTCAGAGGGTGGAGGAACAAGAGCGTGAGAGCAGCAGCATGGGAAAAGCAGTGAAGCTAGTCAAAGGCAAGGTGGGCAAGCCCAAAGTGAAGAAGATTCAGTTGGAAGAGACGCTTCCATCACCCTTCGGTCGGCGAGTCGAACCCCAGATCACACTCGCCATGAAAGCTGATGCCTCTAAGAAGATGACCAAGAAGAAGAAGGTGAGAGAGAGAGAGAGAGAGTATAATAAGGAAGCGTGAGTGTTAAGAATAACCACATGTTGAAAAACATCCACAGCATCTGGAGCATAGTTAAGATAAATTAGCCATTTATAAATGATCTCACTTTAGTATTGCAGTGCCCTCTGTTCATATGTAATTTTGATTTAGGCCTAACAGCGAATTTGTCTTTTTTCCCCAGCTAAATATAAACAAATGCAAATAAAAGTATGTATAGAATGTGGTACAATTGTCATAATGTGATTCTTCTTCTTTTCCTTTCGGCTTTTTCCCTTTTACTCGGGAGTCACCACAGCGAATCATCTGATTCGCACATTTGATTTGGCAGAGGTTTTTACGTCGGATGCCCTTCCTGTCACAACCCTTTTAGCAAGGGACAGAAACACGCTGACGGCTTTGCAGCTACTCTTTACGAAAGTCAGCAATGGTTCTCTTACATGCCTCTCACCATAGACAGTGAGAGACATAGCCCGCCTTTGATAACCCAGTTAGCTGTTCTGGGGGGACAGTGACAACCCTGTGGGGACTCTTAAAATTATTTATTATATAAAATTATTATTGTCATAATATATGTTTTTTCATTTGTTTATTTATTTATTTATTCAGAATATTTTAATCCAGAAATCCAGTTTTGAATGATTGGTGTTATATTTTTGAGTGTTTAAACAGGTGAAACATGTGGGTGATGGTGACTGTTACCATGGTTACTGTGCATCACTTTGCATGCAGAGTTTATTGTTTACTCATGAGTGTGATAACTTTTTTTTTTTTATATAGTTGACTGTGTGTGTGTGTGTGTGTGTGTGTGTGTGTGTGTGTGTGTGTGTGTGTCTTCCAGGGTGATGCGGAAATGTCCGTGAAGCTAGAATTTGATGATGACGGTATGATGGACACGAACGGTGCAGCAGGAGACAATTCTATGATCTCCCCATCTGGCCTGCCAAACCCTGGAGCCAAACCCAAAGCTCCTCGTGTTAAAAGGGAGAAGAAGGAACCTGGTAGAGAATGAAATAACACTTCTTCCATACTTATCCTTGGCTTTTGAAGCTCTACTCTGCGTTTCACATCTTTCCATAAACATTACACCACCTCTGAGTGTGTAACTGTTTTATTTGGCATGTTTTCATATCAGGCGCTCCGAGGCAGAGGAAGACTCCGGGGACAGGGAAGGGCACACCCAAGAAGGCAAAGAAGAGGAACCCCTGGTCAGATGATGATGACAAGTCTGACAGCGACCTGGATGAGAGCGAGCAGCCCGTTATTCCCAGAGACACGGTGTCCAGAAGAGCATCTGGTGTGTGTTCATTTTTTCATCATTTTTCGTGCTGTGCGGCTTTTTCTCTCTTGCTCTCTCTCTCTTTAAATGAAAAGCTGCATCGGTATGATGCAAGCGAAGTGCAAGGGGAATGCTGTGTGACTGCACATCTTCTCCCCACACATCTCGGCTGACTACCAGTCTCATTTAGGATTCAAGAACCGCTGCTAAAACTGAGAAACATGAATTACATGACATCCATGCGGTCGGGATTGAAGAGGGAATTTCACATGCTTCTAACATAAGAATGTAAAGGAGCTTAAAAGATCCTGCATGGATGAGTGGACCCCAATCCTTCAGTGATGTCTCTGAACTTGTTCAGCGGGTCAGGAAGAGGCTCAGAGACAAAAGTGACAAAATATTCGTTGCAAGGATTCCCATAATTTTACGACCAAACTTTCTTCATTGATTTTGTGTGAACAGCTAGAACATTACCATGTTTATTTAATTGCAATCCAGCAGGTTGCGGCGAATCAAGTGCTGGGTTTGGACCTTTCTGTGTGGCGTTTGTACGCGCTCCTTGTGTTTGTGTGGGTTTCCTCGGGGTACTTTGGTTTCCTCCCACACTTCATAGACATGCATATCAGGCTGATTGGATGTTCCAAATTAATCTTTGGCATGAGTGTGAATGACCGTGTATTTCCTAAACTTGCGATTGTCTGTCTGACGAGCCGTTCAGGGATTCCCTGCCTTCAGCCCATGTCGGCAGAGATAGGCTCCAGCCTTCCTGGGTTTTCAATAGTAAGATTACGTGTAAAATAAATTTCCTTGCATTTTTTTTCACATTTAAAATGTGACTATAATTTATTATATTTATTACAGCCCTGCGATGGCCTGGCGAGCTGTCCAGGTGTACTTTGGCGTTGCCCAGAGTTGGCTGAGATAGGTGCCATGACCCTAATTAGGATTAAGGGGCCCAGAACACGAATGAATGAATGATATTGATTTCAGTATATTTTAAAATGCTTGGTGGTATTATTTTGGTTGAAGAAGTGTTTATCTGCTTTGAGATTTGTAAAGTTTTTCAATTTTTCTCTCACAGCCGCAAAAGCCAAGTACACTTTTGACTTTTCTGAGGGGGAGGAGGAAGAGGAGGATGTTGACGAAGACCAAGATAATGAGCCATCGTCTTCTCCAGTCCATCCCTACAAGGAGAGCTTCAGCACAGTGCAGAATAACAATGAGGAAGAAGAGGATGATGATGACGATGACATATTTCCTCCTAAACCAGCAGTCACATTGTATGTGCTGATTTTAGTCTCATGCACCAATTCAATTTTACCTTCCTCACAATTGTATTTTATCCAAGATCCTTTCAGTAAAGTTGAAGCACACCTTTTATTATTCTTTATTTTATACCGAGAGCGTCCGAGCTTTGTTGAAATTTATTTGCCGAATGAATGTGTTTGTAGTTCTGCCGCAGAAGTTAAGAAGAAGGAGCCAGAGAGCATATTCTCTTCATCCAAACATGCCTATTCGGAGAAGAGCAGTGACAGTGGTAGGTGTGTGTGGTGTGTGTGTGTGTGTGTGTGTGTGTGTGTGTGTGTGCGTGTGTGTGTGTGTGTGTGTGTGTGTGTGTGTGTGTGTGTGTGTGTGTGTGTGTGTGTGTGTCTGTGTATGTCTGTGTGTGTGTTCGAGAGTCCAGAATAGTTTATGTGCCCCTTTAAACAGAACCAGATATCCTATCGGTGTATAAATGCCTGAGTGTGTGTGTGTGTGTGTGTGTGTGTGTGTGTGTGTGTGTGTGTGTGTGTGTGTGTGTGTGTGTGTGTTACAGAAGCGAAGTCTGACAGTGATGATGACAGGGAAGCGGTGTTCTCATCCTACTCCAGCAGCTCAGCGTTTGACAAACCCTCCCCTGTTAAAAAAGGTACCGTTTTCAAACTGCTGCTTTTCTGTTTGTACACTGTAGCACCAACGGAAAAGTGTGTGGCATTCACTCTGTGTTTATTAGGCTATCATTGTACACCTGCACATGTTTGTTGGTGCCAGATGGTTTGTGATGATGTTATAGAAATCTTCAGGGATTCTCATACACAGTAGTCCCCAGAGTTTAACTAAGAAAGGTGTGAAAAACAAAAGAGTCTAGTAAGCGACAGTTTTTCAAACAGAAACGCCTGTTGGCTAGCGAGATCATAGGAGAACAGCAAAACTGAAACGATCACCTTTCACGTCCGTGGTGGGCAGAGACACGTCTCAGAGGAAGAATACACAACATGGCAAAACCCTATTGGGATCCATATCAGTCAGCCAAGAACTGGACTCTGAGACCACAGTGGCACTCGAGCATAAGAACCTGCCATAGCATTGACCCTGAACATTAACTGACGCTCATGGCCCGTAAGGTTTTATGCTTTTTGCGTCTGCCACATGATTGGCTGATTCGATCACATACTCATGTGCAAGTGTGTGCATTGTGACAGTATTTGTGTGTATATACAGCGATCCCTCGCTACTTCGTGCTTCAGTTTCTGCGGCTTCAGTGCATCGTGGGTTTTTTAAAAATGTTCATCAAAAAATAAAAAAATAAAGAAATTAAGGAAAAATAAAGAAAAAGTGAAGGAAAATGCCACAAAACAAGGCCAATTAGGGCCGATTCAACATTTTCAATATTTTCCCAAGCGTACAGAGAGTACGCTTTTTTTTACCCCCCCCCCGAAAGTGTACAAATAAATGTTGATGATCTCTCGGCAGGATTTTTTAATACGATATTAAACAAAACAATGGTCAAACCTCTTTTATAAAATAAATCAATCTATTTTCTTGATCAATACCTCGTTTATACACCAGTCAAATAATAATGAAATCAATTAAAAAATTGACTTTTAAAGAATTATTTTTAATGACACCTGCTTTAATATTAATATTAAGACATTTGGTTTTAATAATAAAAATTACATTGTTTTTATAATATTATATTATATTAAAATATAATTCAAAAGGTCTGCATTTTTTATTGGTCATTGGCTTTTGGACGACCACGCTTCAGTTTATGATCAGCTGCCTTCTGATGTTTCTCAGCAGCTGATACCGGGTTGGGGAGTATTCATAAATAAACCATGACCAGGAGTTCAACTCCCCCTGGATGGGACACTAGTCCATCACAGGTTTACCTTCCCAGTATATTTTACTGCTACCATTTATACTGCTGGGTGAACAGAGGCACACTTGTGGTTGAGACCTTGCCCAGGGGTCTTAGCACAGTGAGGGTCTCAGTGGGATTCAAACTCACAACCTCCTGATCTGATTTTTTTTTTCCTTTCATCTTTTTCCCTTTTATTAGGGGTTGTCCCAGCGAATCATCTGATTTGCACATTTGAGTTGGCATAGGTTTTTACATCGGATGCCCTTCCTGACACAACCCTTTAGCAAGGGACAGAAACACGCTGACGGCTTTGCAGCTACTCTTTACGAAAGTCAGTAATGGTTATTTTACATGAACCTCTCACCATAGACAGTGAGAGACATGGCCTGCCTTTGATAACCCAGATAGCTGCACTGGGTTGGACAGTGACAACCTTGTGGCGAGTGGGACTCGAACCCCCAACCTTAGAATCAACGATCCAGCGCCCCATTTATTGAGATTACATACACATATACATGTACGTATATATCTCAGTCAGGGGGTGGGGGTGGGGGTTTTGATCCTACTTCACAGAAATCGGCGATAACAGGGGGTCTCAGTCCCTATTTACCACGGAAAGTGAGGGATCCTGTATATCTCCCAATGTTATAATAGGTTGCATTTTTCTTTTTAGATGCTGATTGATTTTAAGTAGCCCTGCATGAACTTCTCTCAACCATTTTATGTTTGTCTCCTTCTTCACAGCTAAGAAGCCTTCAGAAGCGGCGCCCAAGCCACGGAAACCTCCAGTCAAACCCAAGAAACCTGACACCTCTGTGTGGGACTCGGATTCAGACTCAGCAGTTAAGAAGCCCCCATCTGCTCCATCACTGAAAGGCCCAGGCAAAGGCAGGGGGAGGAAGAGGAAGCAATCTGACTCTGAGGAAGACTACAACCCTGTAAAGAAGACCGGAAAATCTTCGGGTAGCAGGGTGAGTCATTCTGAAAAAGGATTCTTGGGCACGGATGGATTTTTCTCATTACTGTAATTTTATTTAGTAAACACATACAGTATTAAGGTCCTCTGAATTAATCTTTTTTAAAAGTGTATACACTGTAAGAGCATTCAATCTACTTTTACCAACAACGTTTGGAGCTTTGTAATGAAAGGTGTGTGTGTGTGTGTGTGTGTGTGTGTGTGTGTGTGTGTGTGTGTGTGTGTGTGTGTGCGTGCGTGCGTGTGTGTGTGTGTGTGTGTGTTTGTTTGGATACAGAAACCGAAGAAGCCAGTGTCAGATGACGACAATGACGAAGTGAACAGTAAGAGTTTCAGTCGCTTGGACACGAGCCGGGACCGTATGGGTCGAGCCAAGAAAGAGGTGAAATACTTCGCGGAGTCTGACGAAGACGATGAAGACGATATGTTCGATTAGGCAGCTTACCAGTACTTTCTCTCTCTCTCTCTCTCTCTCTCTCTCTCTCTCTCTCTCTCTGTCTCTCTCTCTCTCTCACACACACACACACACACACACACACACACACACACACACACTCGCTTGATACATCCTCTGTCCTTTGTCCTGCAGACTTTTGTACATTTCTTCACTTGCCAGGTGCATTTGTCTTTATTTGTGATGTTCAATGCTTTTTACTGTGTAGCAGTTTTTTATTATTATTATTGTTATTATTAATATTAATATTATTGTTATACAGTTTTGTTTTTTTCATCAAACTGTATTTGCCCTAAGCAGCTTTTAGAAATTTAGACTGCGGTGCTCCAGCACATTTTAAATGTTGACAGTAAAAGACAGTGTACCTTTTCAGATGAACTTGGAAATAAACATGAAATACAAATGTGTTTGTGTGTTTTTATTTATTTTTATTATTATCTAAACTTTTGCGTCACCTTTTCCTGGATACCTTGTGATCGATATGAAAATCTACTTATTCATTTGGCGCGATGGTTCTCACAGCAAGAAAGTCTCGGGCTCACGTCCAGGAGGTCGAAGGCATTTTTGTGTGGCGTTCACATGTTCTTCCTTGGGGTACTTCGCTTTCCTCTCGCAGTTGAAGGACATGCTCATAGGCGAGTCCTAGGAGCATACAGGTAGACTACATCTTGTGTACGCGATGTAATTTGAAGGAAGTCAGTCACTGCAAAGTAGTGGTGGGTGATAGTGTTGCCGAACAGCATAGGATGGGGTGTGCAGGATGACGCTGATGGTGAAGAAGGCAAAGGCAGAGCAGAAGACAACGTGGTGGAAGCTGAAAAAGGAAGAGGGTCGTGTTGTCTTCAAGGAGGAGTTGAAACAGGCTTTGGGTGGTCAGGAAGTGCTTCCAGATAACTGGACAACTACAGCTAATGTGATCAGGGAGACAGGTAAGAGAGTACTTGGTGTGTCCTCTGGAAGGAAAGTAGATAAGGAGACTTGGTGGTGGAATGAGGAATTGCAGGAGTGTGTGAAAAGGAAGAGGTTAGCTAAGAAGAAGTGGGACATTGAGAGGACCGAAGAGAGTAAACAGGAGTACAAGGAGACACAGCGTAAGGCAAAGGTAGCGGTGTCAAAGGCCAAACAGAGGGCGTATGATGACTTGTAAGCGAGGCTAGTAAGGAGGGAGAAAATGATTTATACAATTTGGCACAGCAGAGAAATAGAAATGGGAAGGGCATGCAGCAAGTTAGAGTGATTAAGGACTGAGAGGGAAATGTATTGACTGATGACAGAAGTGTGCTGGGAAGATGGAAAGAGAACTTTGAACAGCTGATGAATGAGGAAAATAAGAGAAAAAAGAGCAGGAGAGGTGACTGTTGAGGACCAGGAAGTAGCAAAGATTAGTAAGGGTGAAGTGAGGAGGGCATTGAAGAGGATGAAGAATGGAAAGGCAGGTGGTCCTGATGACATACTGGTGGAGGTATGGAAGTGTCGAGGAGAGGTAGCAGTAGATTTTCTGACAAGAACATTCAACAAGGTCTTGGAGAGTGAGAGGATGCCGGAGGAATGGAGAAGTGTGCTGGTGCCCATTTTTAAGAACAAGGGAGACATGCAGAGTTGTGGCAGCTACAGAGGGATAAAGTTGATGAGCCATACGATGAAGTTATGGGAAAGAATAGTGGAAGCAAGACTAAGGGCAGAGGTCAGCATTTGTGAACAACAGTTTGGTTTCATGCCAAGAAAGAGCACCACAGATGCAGTGTTTGCTTTGAGGATGTTAATAGAGAAGGTCAGAGGGAGCTGCATTGTGCCTTTGTGGATCTGGAGAAAGCATATGACAGGATACCGAGAGAGGAACTGTGGTATTGCATGAGGAAGTCTGGAGTGGCAGAGAAGTATGTTAGAGTGGTGCAGGACATGTATGAGAGATGTAAGACACTGGTGAGGTGTGCTGTCGGTGTGACAGACGAGTTCAAGGTGAAGGTGGGACTGCATCAAGGGTCAGCTCTGAGCCCCTTCTTGTTTGCTATGGTGATGGACAGGCTGACAGACGAGGTTAGACAAGATTCCCCATGGACTACGATATTTGCAGATGACATTGTGATCTGTAGTGAGAGCAGAGAACAAGTGCAGGAAAATCTAGAGAGGTGGAGGTATGCCCTGGAAAGGAGAGGAATGAAGGTTAGCCTCAGTAAGACAGAATACATGTGTGTGAACGACAAGGATCCAAGAGGAACGGTGAGGTTACAGGGAGCAGAGATAAAGAAGGTGGAGGATTTTAAGTACTTAGGCTCAACAATCCAGAGCAATGGAGAGTGTGGAAAAGAGGTGAAGAAGCGTGTGCACGCAGGTTGGAATGGATGGAGAAAAGTGTTCGGTGTGATGTGTGATAGGAAGCTATGAAAGCAAGAATGAAAGGAAAAGTGTACAAGACGGTGATGAGGCCTGTTTCTAAACCAGTGGCACTGAGGAAAAGTCAGGAGGCAGAGCTGGAGGTAGCAGAGATGAAACTGTTGAGGTTCTCTTTGGGAGTAACGAGGATGGATAGGATCAGGAATGAGTACATCAGAGGGGCAGCACATGTAAGAGGTTTTGGAGACAAAGTCAGAGAGGCTAGATTGAGATGGCTTCAAATTACACATAGGTGTGAGGGTCAATGGGTGTACATGTGTTGGCCCTACGATGGTCTGTCAAGGTGCTCAGGGTGTACCCCGCCTTCACCCAGTGTTGGTTGAGACCCTAATGGGATTAACTATTTTAAAAAAAGAAAGATGAGAATGATGGAGATGAAATAAACAGGAAAAACACGCAGTGTCCAAATATCTCCGCACATCTTTATTTTAAAATAAATATATTTTCATTATTTCACCAAGAGAGTTCATGGTAAATAGCATATGAACATACAAAGCATCGTTAATGTACAAACAGGGCCTATACGAGCAGGTTCAAGAAAATGAACAAATTAAAAATGTGTGGAAAGTTATGTAGATGTCACTTCTGTGGAGAAGCTGGGCGGGTGGATCATTCGCGTCTCAGCCGTGATGCTCCGATCCAGAAGCTCAAGGTCCTCCTGAACATGCCCATAGCATACCTGGGGGATGCGATGCATGACATGCTGACTCCAATACTGCGCAGACGCTAACAGAACATCACGGCTTTCTTTATAGTGTGTGGTTTCCTCTTAAACATCTCGGCAATGTTTCATTAAAGACGGATCAGTCGGAGAAAAAAAAAAAAAAAAAGAAAGTGCAACAATACAACTGAAACGTCAAACTGAGCGACTGTGAGTCACAAAACTATAAGGCCTGAGCTGATGTCACTCAAGAGAGCTGATTATATAAAGCATGAAGGGATACATGTGGGCGGCCTCAAAGCAATAGGAGCCGCTGGTGGTGGAGTGGTTAAGGTGCTGGGCTCATGATCCAAAGGTCATGGGTTTGAATTCCCATTATCCCTGGGCATGATTTTCACCACAACTGTGTCTCTGTCCACCAATTAGTGTAAATGGGTACGAGTTAAAATACTGGGACGGTGACCTGCGATGGACGAGCATCCCATGCAGGAGGATCTGAATCCTGGTCATGCTACAGAACCCAAGACCACACGTTGTCCCTGTGCACCTGTGGGTTTCTCCTGGGTACTCTGGTTTCCTCCCAGAGTGCAAAGACATGCAAAGTAGGCTAACTGGCTGTTCA
>CM045731.1:61293916-61391416 GCA_024760905.1 Plotosus lineatus | reverse complement strand
TACGCGAAGAAAGGCGGAATGAAGAATTCTTTAAAAAAACAACTTTATCGTGGGGAGCAGGTAGCACTGATGGTCCACTCGCAGTGTTCACAATAAAAGACGTGAGGTTGTCGTCACACTCCATTTAAGGTTCCTCACTCGATGAAGAAGCAGGTTCTGGAGAGGGTGACATGGTGGACTTCAGATCGACGGAGCTGCCGTTTTCTCCTGTGCTGCTCTTTTCCAAAGAGCTCTGTCCATCCTGGCCCTCAGAGTTCTCCAGCATCTCCTGAATAAGAGGCGGCATGGAACCAGGGATCTCCATCTTCAAAGAAATGACTCGTTCAGCACCTAAAGCAATGGATTTGAGGAGGGGGGGGGGGGGGGGGGAGAATCCTGCCTCATTAACATGTTCACTCCTTCATTACCTCATTTTTGTCCGGGTTGCTTAATGTGCTGTTACCTTTGGCGCTGATGCTGCGTAGGTCCGTGATCTTCATGAGGGTCTTAGGGAACATATGGGGCTTGCTGGGCCTGCGCTTTCTCACATAGATCTTCAATGCTTCCAGAAGGGGCTCCTGGAGCTGGTCCACCTTGGATGGCTCTTCCAAATCCTGACGATCTGTTCACAAGTTCAAAAAGTGACAGGGTTAAGAAAGCAGTGAGTGTTGAATGATGTCAGATTAACTCCAATAGGTAAACCATTTTGGTTATAACACCATTAATATGTTCACTCACTTGCCGAACTGTCTAATCCCACCAGAATATTGGGGATGATGGAGCCTACAATATCCAAAACTGGGCAAAGGCAGAGTACACCCTGAACAGCTCACCAGACCATCAAAGGGCCCAAAACCCCCCCAAATATCAAACTTACATTCACATCTAGGGGCAATATGGAACAGCCAACATGACCAATATGTCTGTCTTTGGATTGTGGGAGGAAACAGGAGTACCAGTACCAGGAGGAAACCCAAACAAGCACACATTTATCTCCGTCCAGCCTCAGAGATAAAACACAAGCTTAGAGAATAAGATATTTGAAGAGTCAGAAAGGCCTGCCATGGTGGCATCATAGTTAGCACATCTGCCACACAGCAAAAAGCTCCGGGGTCGAGTCCTGGGCTGTTATTTCTGTTTGGGGTTTGCATGTTCTTTCATGTGTGGCTTTCCTCCAAGTACTCCGAGTTTCTCCCACAATCTTTGGCTGTTCCAAATTGACTGTCGGTGTGAGTTTGACTGGCTCTTTGTGTGTGTGTGTGTGTGTGTGTGTGTGTGTGTGTGTGTGTGTGTTGTCCCTGAAACGGTCTCGTGAGTTGTTCAAGATGTACCTTGCCTTCATCCAGTGCCGGCTGAGATAGATTCTAACCTCCCTGTGACGATAGTAGAATTAAGGCTTTTGGCAAATGAGTGAAAGATAGATAATTGATTTCTTTCATCGTGTAATTGGAGGGATGATGTATAGTGAGCCAGTCGTTACATAAAATAAACCCTGGGAGGGTGATAAATACCCCGGTGTAAAGCGAGGAATGCAGAATCTTTCTGCTGTGCTACTAAGGAATCATGAATTTTTTACTGAAAGAAAAATACACCATATTTTCACCTTGGTTTCTTTTAGATCACGAAACTGAAGTTTCCTTCTACATCCTTCCCCTTTCGATCAACTGAAGTAACTGTGTGTGTTTGTGTGTGTGTGGTCCTTGCAATGGTCCAGTGAGTTAATATATAACATTCATCCGTTCATACAGCCGTTAGGGTGGTCCTCACGCTGGTCCCAAGCCCGGATAAATGCAGAGGGTTGCGTCAGGAAGGGCATTCGGCGTAAAACTTCTGCCAAGATAAACATGCGAATGATCAACACGAATTTCATATCAGATCGGTCCAAGCACTGGGTTAACAACGACCGCCATCAGTGCTGTTAACCAACAGGGTGCTGGTAGAGATTGGACTACTGTTGGTCGAAGAAGAAGAGGTGGGAGGCGTGTCCTTAGGCAAAGAGAGAAAAGGAAAGGTATGAGTCTAGGACTGAGAGTAGGGACTTTGAATGTTGGGACTATGGCAGGAAAATCTAGAGAGCTGGCCGACATGATGTACAGGAGGAAGGTTGACATACTGTGTGTTCAGGAGACCAGGTGGAAAGGTAGCAAGATTAGAAGTTTAGGAGCAGGGTTAAGGCTGTTTTACCATGGCGTGGATGGGAAGAGAAATGGAGTAGGAGTCATCTTGAAGGAGGAGTTTGTCAGGAATGTTCTAGAAGTGAAAAGAGTGTCAGACAGAGTGATGAGTCTCAAGTTAGATATTGAAGGTGTGATGCACAATGTTATTAGTGCTTATGCCCCACAGGCAGGATGTGAGCTAGAAGAGAGAGATTCTGGAGTGAGTTAGATGAAGTGATGCAGAATACCCCCAGAGATGAAGGAGTAGTCATTGGTGCAGACTTCAATGGACATGTTGGTGCAGGCAACAGAGGGGACGAGGAAGTGATGGGCAAGTTTGGTATCCAGGACAGGAACACAGAAGGACAGATGTTGATAGATTTTGCAAAAAGAATGGAAATGGCTGTGGTGAATACTTTCTTCCAGAAGAGACAGGAGCATAGGGTGACTTATAAAAGCGGAGGTAGGAGCACACAGGTAGACTGGTGGTCAGGAAGTGCTTCCAGATGACTGGACAACGACAGCTAATGTGATCAGGGAGACAGGTAGGAGAGTACTTGGTGTGTCCTCTGGAAGGACAGCAGATAAGGAGACTTGGTGGTGGAATCAGGAAGTGCAGGAGTGTGTACAAAGTAAGAGGTTAGCGAAGAAGAAGTGGGACATTGAGAGGACCGAAGAAAGTAAACAGGAGTACAGGGAGACACAACCTAGGTAGGAGTGTCAAAGGCCAAACAGAGGGCGTATAATGACTTGTATACTAGGTTGGATAGTAAGGAGGGAGGAAATGATTTATACAGGTTGGCACAGCAGAGAAATAGAGATGGGAAGAACGTGCAGCAACGGGGCAGTGGTGGTCTAGTGGTATAGGGCAGTGGATCGCTGATCCAAAGGTTGGGGGTTCGAGTCCCACTCTCCACAAGGTTGTCACTGTCCTCCCCAGTGTAGCTAACTGGGTTATCAAAGGCCGGCCATGTCTCTCACTGTCTATGGTGTGAGGCATGTAAAAGAACCATTGCTGACTTTCGACAAGAGTAGGCTGCAGAGCTGTCGGCGTGTTTCCGCCCTGAGATGGCCTGGCGAGCTGTCCAGGGTGTACTCTGCCCTCGCCCGAAGTTGGCTGGGATGGGCGCCAGCCTCCCCGTGACCCTAATTAGGATTAAGCGGTTACAGAAATGAGGACGTGCAGCAAGTTAGAGTGATTAAGGACAGAGTGGGAAATGTATTTACTGATGACAGATGTGTGCTGGGAAGATGGAAAGAATATGTTGAAGAGCTGATGAACGAGGAAAATGAGAGAGAAAAGAGTAGAAGAGGTGACCGTTGAGGACCAGGAAGTAGCAAAGATTAGTAAGGGTGAAGTGAGGATGGTATTGAAGAGGATGAAGATTGGAAAGGCAGTTGGTCCTGATGACATACCGATGGAGGCATGGAAGTGTCTAGGTGAGGTAGCAGTAGATTTTCTGACAAGAACGTTCAACAAGGTCTTAGAGAGTGAGAGGATGCCGGAGGAATGGAAGAGAAGTGTGCTGGTGCCCATTTTTAAGAACAAGGGAGACGCGCAGAGTTCTGGCAACTACAGAGGAATAAAGTTGATGAGCCATAGGATGAAGTTATGGGAAAGAATAGTGGAAGCTAGACTAAGGGCAGAGGTCAGTATTTGTGAACAACAGTTGGTTTCATGCCAAGAAAGAACACCACAGATGCAGTGTTTGCTTTGAGGATGTTAATAGAGAAGTACAGAGAAGGTTACTCACAACGGGGCAGTGGTGCTCTAGTGGATAGGGCGCAGGATCGCTGATCTAAGGTTGGGGGTTCGAGTCCCCATAGGGTTGTCACTGCCCCCCCCAGTGCAGCTAACTGGGTTATCAAAAGCGGGCCATGTCATATAAAAGAACCACTGCTGACTTTTGTAAAGAGTAGGCTGCAAAGCCGTCAGCGTGTTTCTGTCCCTTGCTAAAGGGTTGTAACAGGAAGGGCATCCGACGTAAAAACCTATGCCAAATCAAAATGTGCGAATCAGATGATTCATTGTGGCGACTCCCGAGAAAGGGAAAAGCCGAAAGGAAAAGAAGAAGAAGAAGAGAAGGTTACTCGCAGAAGTTAGATGGAAAGGAGCTGGAGAGGTTACATTAGATGGATACAAACTTGTGTATTCAGGAGGTGACCAACACCAAAAACGAGTGGGTATCCTGCTCGCACAACACATGACCAAATCCTTGAAAGTTCACTGGCCAGTGTCTGATAGAATAATTGTGATAATGCTAAAAATAAAACCATTTGATACCAGTGTCATTCAAGTATATGCTTCAACAAGTGATCATGAAGATGCAGAGATTGAGGCATTTTATGAAGAGCTTGATAAGACCATGAAGCAGTTGAAATCTTGTGATGTTAAGATCACAATGGGTGACTTTAATGCCAAAGTAGGATCAAGCAGATTTGGAAATCACATTGGACCTCATGGCCTTGGTGACATCAATGAACGTGGAAACAGACTGGCAGAATGGTGTGAAGAGAACGACCTTGTGGTCTTGGTTCAAGAACCACCCAAGAAGAAAGTGGACATGGATGAGTCCAGGAGACAGGCAGAGAAACCAAATCCAATTAAATACAAGACCATTGGCAGATAAATAAAAAGCACATGCAACAAAGCAAAGGAAGAGTGGCTGAACAAACAGTGCTCTGAGATCGAGACGAGAAGCAAGAACAACAGCAAATTCATGCACAACAAAATCAATGACATTTTAAACAAGAAATCATCATTTAAAAGCGGGTGCATTAAAGACAAAGATGGAAACATTTTAATGGAGAAATCAGACATTCTGAGAAGATGGTCAGAGTATATTGAAGATCTTTTCAGTGACGATCGAGACAGACCTCCAGAAATATTAAAACCCATGGAAGGACCACCAATTCTCAAAGCTGAAGTTGAAAAAGCCATCTCAGAAATAACCAAAGACAAAGCAGTTGGCCCTGACTTGATCCCTGTCGAAGTTTATGAAGCACTTGGAGAATGGGGTATAGAAAAGTTAACTAAACTTCTGAATGCAATATATGGTATAGGCAACATCCCCACAGACATGCTCACTTCGACCTTTATCACTCCTACCAAAAAAACCTAGAACAACTGATTGCAGCAGCCATAGAACCATTAGCTTGATGAGTCATACTCTGAAAATATTGCTGAAAATTCTGCTGTCAAGATTAAGAAGCAAATTGCGACCAGAAATATCAGAATGCCAATTTGGTTTTGTAGCAGACAAAGAAACATTGAATGCAATATTCACCATGCCAATGCTAGCAGAAAGATGCATAGAAATGCAGAAAGACCTCTATCTATGCTACATTGACTATTCAAAAGCTTTCGATAAAGTGAGACATGATGAACTTTTCCGCATGCTAAACAAGTTAGATATTGATGGCAAGGACATCCGTATTCTAACCAACTTGTATTGGAAACAAACAGCAACTGTTCGGGTTGAAGGTGAACACAGTGAAGAAAGACCAATTAGACGTGGTGTCAGGCAGGGGTGTGTGTTGTCCCCAGACCTGTTCAATCTCTACTGTGAGGTCATACTGAGAGAAATTGAAGACATCCAATAATAAATAAATATATAAATAAATATTGGTGGTCAGAACATCAATAATCTCAGATATGCTGATGATACAGTATTGATTGCTGAAGGGGAAGAAATCTTCAAGAAATGTTTGATGCAGTTGTGAAGGAAAATGATTCAATGGGACTTTCTCTGAACATTTCCAAAACAGAGTGCAGGATAATTTCTAAGAAACGACATCCCCCAAAGTGCAATCTCCAAAGCAATGGCAACCAAATCAACCAGGTGAATAAATTCAAATACCTAGGCAACTTAATGACAAGCGATGGTAAATGTCTGACAGAAATTCAAAAACGTATTGCCATCGCTAAAGTCCCTTTTAAAAGGCTTTCCCCTATCATGACCAATAGGAACATCACAATGAAAACAAAATTGAGAGTCCTGAAAGCATACGTGTGGTCTGTTCTATTGTATGGCTGTGAGTGCTGGAAATCACCAACATCATTCAGAAGAGACTAGAGGTTATTGAAATGTGGTTCTTAAGATGCATCTTGAAAATATCCTGGACGGACAAAATATCAAATGAAGAAGTTCTCACCATGGCATTAATGGAACGTGCGTCAAAGAGCCACCTACGTAAACCGTTTGAACACCTGGGCAACATCAGGAAATATGCATAACTGTGACTTCCTGCGCGCATCGCTTGAAAGAGACTTGTGGAGAGCCATGGCCATCAATGCTTGTGACAAGCAAGACAAATGATGATGATGACAGAGAAGGTCAGAGGGAGCTGCATTGTGCCTTTGTGGATCTGGAGAAAGCATATGACAGGGTGCCGAGAGAGGAACTGTGGTATTGCATGAGGAAGTCTGGAGTGGCAGGGTGAGTTGTGCTGTTGTTGTGACAGAAGAGTTCAAGGTGGAGGTGGGACTGCATCAAGGATCAGTTCTGAGCCCCTTCTTGTTTACTATGTTGATGGACAGGCTGACAGACAAGTTGAGACAAGATTCCCCATGGACTATGACGTTTTCAGCTGACATTGTGATCTGTAGAGAGAGCAGAGAACAAGTGCAGGAAAATCTAGAGAGGTGGAGGTATGCCCTGGAAAGGAGAGGAATGAAGACAGAAGACAGAATACATGTGTGTGAACAAGAAGGATCCAAATGGACGGTGAGGTTTCAGGGAGCAGAGATAAAGAAGGTGGAGGATTTTAAGTTCTTCAGCTCAACAATCCAGAGCAATGGAGAGTGTGGAAAAAAGGTGAAGAAGCGTGTGCAGGCAGGTTGGAATGGTTGGAGAAAAGTGTCCGGTGTGATGTGTGATAGGAGGGTATCGGCAAGAATGAAAGGAAAATTGTACAAGACAGTGATGAGGCCAGCGATGTTGTATGGTTTAGAAACAGTGGCACTGGGAAAAAGACAGGAGGCAAAGCTGGAGGTAGCAGAGATAAAAATGTTGAGGTTCTCTTTGGGAGTAACGAGGATGGATAGGATCGGGAATGAGTACATCAGCACATGTAAGAGGTTTTGGAGACAAAGTCAGAGAGGCTAGATTGAGATGGTTTGGACATGTACAGAGGAGGGATAGTGAATATATTGGCAGTAGGATGCTGAGGCTGGAACTACCAGACAGAAGGCCTTGAGGAAGACCAAAGAGAAGATTTATGGATGTGGTGAAGGAGGACATGAAGGTAGTTGGAGTAAGAGTAGAAAATGCAGAGGATAGGATGAGATGGAGGCAGATGATTCACTGTGGGGCACCCTTGAAGGGAACAGCCGAAAGGAAAAGAAGATACGTACATTTTCTGTAACCGCTTAATACTACTTAGGGTCATGGGGAGGCTGGCACCCATCTCAGCCAACTCCGGGCGAGGGCAGAGTACAGACCTGTACAGCTTGCCAGGCCATCGCAGGGCAGAAACAAGCTGACGGCTATGCAGCTCATCTTGTCGAAAGTCAGCAATGGTTCTTTTACATGAACCTCACACCATAGACAATGAGAGGCATGGCCGGCCTTTGATAACCCAGTTAGTGCACTGGAGGGACAGTAATAACCTTGTGGAGAGTGGGACTTGAACCCCCAACCTTAGAATCAGTGATTCAGCACCTTTACCATCAGGCCACCACTGCCCAGTTAATATATATACAAATTAAAACTATGAACACTTATTTGTTATTGAAATGACTGATTTACCTTTCTTACATCAATAGGTTGTGACCTGACAATCTGCCCCAATTATTCCTGGAATCCTGCATTCATTTTTATTCATTCATTCATGCAATTCATTTTTATTTTCTAAGCTGATTAATTCTACTGAGGGCTGTGGGATGACTGGCGCCTATCTCAGCAGACTCCAGGCGAACCTCTTAGCTATACACCCTGAACAGCTTGCCAGACCGTTGCAGGGCAACACACATATGGCCATTTACACTCACTCTCACACCTAGGGCAATTTGGAACTGCCAGTCAGTCTGTGCATGTTTTTATAGTGTGGGAGGAAACCAGAGTAGGTAGAGGAAACCCATAAAAGCATGGGGGAGAACATGAAAAGTCCACATAGAAACACTGTGAGCAGCCCATCAGTGGTTTTCTTAAAGACCAAATAGGTGATATTGAAGTAATCAGTGAGAGTACGCGAGATGTTTATTATACATCATCCAACCAAAAAAATCCTACTGCTTCCTTCAGACTTTTCTCAAAAGCCATTATAGTAGGCCCTCGATATTCGCGGGGGTTCGGTTCCGGCCCGTCCCGCGAATGAAGATAATCCGTGAGTTCTGTACCTGGAAGTAAAACCCCATGTATCATATTACATGCACAAATGAGCAACCGGAAGTAAAATACTGTGTATCTATTACATGCACAAAAATATGCTTAAACACATTATATAGACAGTCTTACTAATTAATACAGTATTAATGTAGTAAAATGTAGTAATGATAAAGAAAAACATTTTAATTTTTATTGTTTTATTTATTGATGATAAAATGTAAACATTATACAGCATATACTGTTGTGAAGCACTAGTATTAAAGACTTTTTCAATTATTATTCCAGTACAGTATCTAAGTTAATGTTTAGAATGTTTGTGCGTGAGATTTTATGTTCTGTAGCATGTTTAACAAATGATACCAAGAGGATAAACTTTATTACACTTCATGTCCGTTTACAGTGAAGATGGCGCTGCCTAGAGGGCGACGTCACGGAGTCCTCAGAGTTAAATTGTTTCTTTGTTCGTTTTAATTTGTTTTATTTGTTGTTTTGTTTGTTCATGTTTTGCACTATGCTGGTCTATGACCGGTCGACCCTACTACAGCTATGAGATCGGAGTCTTCGGGCAACTAAGCATGCTCAACTCCTATCCTGAGCTAATATGGTATGGTAGCGCAATGCTAGCCACACCCCGGCTAACAATAAGCCTAAATTGGAGCTGTGAGATGCTGATGACTCGGGTTCTAAATGCTTCTTCAGCCAGATATGTAGCGAGCACCAGCCTGCAGCTGTTGCCTGGCGCATACCAGCTGGAACTGTGATGGAGAAATCTTGCCCCATGCTGCCATTCAAGTCAGAGTGCACTGCCAGTTGATCAAGCTGTTTGCGAGGGGGATTGAAGAACAGTCTATCTTCGAGGAACTGTACGCTCTCAGTGCAATATAGAGCTGCCTTTCACTGGAAAGAAAAAAATAAATTGAACTTTAAGGAAAAGAAAAAACTGTTTAACTGACCAAAGCAGATTGGTGTGGAAATTTGGACCAACAACAAAAGGACAAGGAGGATGAGGATACAAATACTCGAGCATGTATTTATAGTCCTATCTCAGCCAAGAATTACAATTCTGCCAGAGGTGGGACTTTGGACAAATCTTTAGTATTTGGAGATGATCCGGATCACATTCGACCAGCATCGTGCAAACATGAACAAACAAAACAACAAATAAAACAAATTAAAAACGAACAAAGAAACAATTTAACTCTGAGAACTCTGCGACATCGCCCTCTAGGCAGTGCCATCTTGGAGACATCACTCCAAGATGTCACTCCAAGTTCAATGTAAAAGGACATGAAGTGTAATAAAGTTTATCCTTTTGGTATCGTTTGTTAAACCAGCTAGAGAACATAAAATCTCATGCACAAACATTCTAAACATTAACTTAGATACTGTACTGGAATAATAATTGAAAAAGACTTTAATACAACAGTTCAGAGGAGACAGTCTTATTTCTTCAGAAGAGACATCCAGCGTTTTCTATCACTTACCCAGACAAGATGCACAGCGTTTGATTGGCATCATAGAGCTTAACAGGTAATTAAAACGCACACAAAAAAGAGGCCCATTGACAACTTGTGCGCGAATAAGAAAAAGGGGCGTTACATCATCTCAACCAATCAGCAGGAAGGAGGACAGCCATTGGCTGAGTTTGAGTGACGTGTCAGTTGCTCGGCAATCCGTGAATACTCAAACCACAAGAGTGCAAAACCGCGACTAGTCAAGGGCCCACTGTACTGTACTACAAAACATATTAACACACCGCCTGATTATCATTGGAGGACGAGTCCACTATAGATAGATAGATAGAGCGAGAGATTGTGTCAGGTCTTATGTGCATGTAAGAAAACTTAAGTGTAAACCAACAAACATTCTAATTTGTACTACTTATAGCTGTCACCTAGCTCGCTCGCGTCAGTGGTACGTCCGCAATATGTTTGTCTAACCTTGAGGAAGACTGCAGTCCTGCACAATGTGTACATGTGGGCCAGGCAGGCAGGTACACCATCCAATCATTATATTCCTAGCAAGTCAAATTAACTCTAGCTTGCAACTAACAGATAGATGATAGATGTTTCTTTATTTTCAGAGTAGATAATGTATTCTTTTCAATCAGGATGCTAAGAAGATTTAGATTATTCCTGGGAAAAGGTTGCCTGCTGGGCCTTTAGATTTTCCCTTTTTCAGGGGTCGCCACAGCGAATCATCTGATTGTCAAGTTTGATTTGGCATAGGTTTTTACGTCGGGTGCCCTTCTTGACACAATCCTTAAGCAAGGGGCAGAAACACGCTGACGGCTATGCAGATCCTCTTTACGAAAGTCAGCAATGGTTCTTTTACATGAACCTCTCACCATAGACAGCGAGAGACACGGCCGGCCTTTGATAACCCAGTTAGCTGCACTGGGGGGGACAGTGACAATCTTGTGGAGAGTGGGACTCGAACCCCCAACCCCCATCAGCGACCCACTAGGCCTTTAGATCTATTACACAGAAATACTGTATGCAGATTGATAAATAAGGGTTAGGTGTTTGTATAGCCAATAGGTGGCAGTGTTTCTATTAAAATAAAAAATAAAAAAAAAGAACAAAGTCTCATCTTCACCCATTTTCTAAGTGGAAAGTGTTGAGTGTTTTCCAGAAGGTGCAGAACTTTTGCCTTTCCTTAACACTCTGGAGATTATGCAAGAGAGTGTAACCCTCACACTACACTGACGTGCGCTCAAGGCTTCCGAGACAAATATGCAATGCTCACATAAGCATATCTTATACTGTCACCAAACCGTGGGAATGAGAACACTTTGTGTGACTGTGTGTATGTGTGTGTGTATGTGTGTGTGTGTGTGTGTGTGTGTGTGTGTGTGTGTGTGTGTGTGTGTGTGTGAATGTGTGTGTGTGTGTGTGTGTGTGTGTGTGTGTGTGTGTGTGTGTGTGTGTGTGTGTGTGTGTGTTCTGGCACTATTATTAACTCCTAATTTGTGCCAGAAGACAGAGAGACAGGCTGGAGGCTCTAATTTCCTTCGCAGTAGGCATGGGGATGGTTTATGCATTCTGTAAATAATTGGACAGTGATAAACACCCACAAGAACAGGAATCAGGTAAAACTCAATAACACACACACACACACACACACACACACACACACACACACACACACACACACACACACACACACACACACACACACACCTTCATCATTCAACTTCCAAATTTAGCTCTAATATAGCTCTCTGTTTAGTGTCAGTGATCGTAGACCAGCTTATAAATTAACCCCGACTGTAAAAAGAAAACTAGTGACATGCACTGCACTTAATTGCTGTCCAATTTTTTTTTTTTTTTTTTTCCTGCTTAAAACACAACATGTTGGATCTAATTGTCATTGTTGTGCAAGCTCAATGGTGGTATAATGGTTAGCACGTCTACCTCATAGCAAGAAGGTCATGGGTTCCAACACAAGCACATAAGGCTAACTGGCTGTTCCAAAACTGCCTCTGAATGTGGATGTGTGTTGGCTGTGTAATGGCCTGGTGAGCTGTTGCATTAACCCAGTGTAGCCTGGGATAGGCGCCAGCCTCCCTGCAACCTTAACCCGATTAAGTGGCTCTAAGCAAACGAGTTAATGATTGAGTGCTAGCACATACTAATCCTACGGACAGGAAACATCTACAAACAGGCAGCGTTACTGTGTAACATTAATAGGTTCCACATTGGGATAAATGTGTCGCAGCACCACGATGGATTCTAAGGTGATGACCAGACTCTATAACACTGGTGCCATCTCTGGTCCTGCTGATCTTCCTCCCTGTAGACGTTAGTGTTAGTTTAAGTCTTTACATCGCCAGAACTGCATGATTGTGGTTTAAAGTCTTCGAGGAGGTCGATCTGCAAGAACAGAATTGGGCATCATCGCCCTAAAATGTCTTTCTGAACTTCTTGTTCGAGAAAAATCACGACACTCACACCACAGCATCAGAATGAACAGCATCAACTCTGTGCGTGGTGTGTTGAGTGAGGTGATGAAATCGTGCGACGTGGGACACTTACGCCTCGAGACTACATTACTGCAGAAAACTCTGAGGATTCAAAGATATCTTAAATACTGGAATAGTTATGCAATATTTCTCACCATGACATTATTATCTAATAGATATGAAATTATTCCGCCAACTGTAGACATCCATGCATCATCTGGGCAGCTGATCCCTCAGGGTTGTGCAAAAGGTGGCACCAATCTCAGCTGACTTCAACTGACAGAAGGGGTACACCCTGAATAGGTCTCTAATATATCACAGGACTAACATAAAAACAAACAACCGCCCACACTCACGCACGCCTGTCCTAAACAGCTAAATCCTTCTTGAAGGGTCTCAACAAGGTTGAAGCCTATCTCAGCTGACATTGGCTGAAGCCATGGTATACCCTGAACAGCTCCCAAGACCATCACAGGGCAACACAAACATACACACACCAATTTAATACTCACACCCAAGGGCAATTTCCAACAGCCAATAAGCCTAATGTCCATGTCTTTGGAGAGTGTAAGGAAACCGGAGTGCCTGGAGGAAACCCACACAAGTACACGAAGGACATGGAAACTCCATAAAGAAACGGCCTTGCCAATTTTGGGAATCAAACCCATGACATTCTTGCTGTGAGGTGGACATGCTAAGCACTACAGCACCATGCTGCGCACAATGAGAACACCAAAATATAAAGAAAAGGTATTCAAATTAACTTTTGCTAAATTTGGACTCGGGTTTATAGAAGCTCCTGCCCGAAACGAAAAGGGTCTGTGTGTGTAATCCCCGCCTTCATATTTAGTAATACAGTAAAACCTCCGCTGACGAACGCTTAAGATCACGAACTTTTCGTCTCAAGAACATTAAATTTGCGAGCATATCGTCTCTGCTGACGAACTAGTTTTCGGCGGACGAATCAAACCACGCGGTCGAACAGCGCCACGGTGGCGGCCACGAGAAGCTGACGCACGCTCATGGCCTCACAGTTCGTCACCCCCTTTCTTTGAATGCGGACGTGGTTTGTGTTTGATAGACATTTTGGACCATATTGAGTGTACTTTTGCTATTATGGGACCGAAAAAGACCCCACCACAGGCGGAGATCATGAAAAACACGAACGAGGTGTGCGTTTGTGTGACTCAGCGTCCCAGTACCAGTACGCTAAGTCTACCATTGCTCCCATCCTTAAGAACAAGGAAGCTATTAAGGGTGCGTGTGTGGCTAAGGGTGTTTCCAAACAGTAGGCGTTTCCAAACACTCCTTCCAAACAGTAAGTCCCTCCCTCCCTCCTCCTCCCACTCCATTCCATCAAGCCATCAACTACCATCACAAAGGTAAATAAAACCACTTTATTATACAGTACAGTTTATTTCTTTAATTACAATACAATAGCACATTTATTATACATAAACTAAGGTATATTTTTGTGTAGTTTTAAGGCTTATTTAGTAGAAAATTATGTTTTATGGGGACCTGGGAACGGATTATTCTCATTTTAATGGTTTCTTATGGGAAATAAATGTTCGGAAGACGAACTTTTCGCCTCACACACACTTTCTGGGAACCAATTATGTTCGTGAGCTGAGGTATCACTGTATGTTAAATCTTGGCATCTCAAGACTGGACTCAAGTTCAAGACCAGAGTAAAGTCTGGTTTAGAGATATTTTCTATAAATTTCACTTGTCTCAGAGTATTTTTCTTTTTGGTCTTGCCCATTATGGTCTTAGTCTCAAGCTAGAATTTTAAAGACATTGTTCATGCAGGTTCAAAGTTGAACAGAAAGTAATTAATTCAAATAGCCAGTCTGATCACTGGAGCAGGGCACTGGTGGCCTGGTGGTAAAGGGTGCTGGATCTCTGATCCTAAGGTTTGGGGGTTCGAGTCCCACTCTCCACAAGGTTGTCACTGTCCCCCCAGTGCACTAACCGGGTTATCAAAGGCCGGCCATGTCTCTCACTGTCTATGGTGAGAGGCATGTAAAAGAACCATTGCTGTCTGTCTTCCTTTCGGCTTTTTCCCTTTTACTCGGGAGTCGCCACAGCGAATCATCTGATTCGTACGTTTGATTTGGCAGAGGTTTTTACGTCGGATGCCCTTCCTGTCACAACCCTTTTTAGCAAGGGACAGAAACGCGCTGACGACTTTGCAGCTACTCTTTACAAAAGTCAGCAATGGTTCTTTTACATGCCTCACACCATAGACAGTGACAGACATGGCCCGCCTTTGATAACCCAGTTAGCTGCACTGGGGGAGTAAAGGAACCATTACGGACTTTTGTAAAGAGTAGCTGCAAAGCCGTCAGTGTGTTTCTGTCCCGCGCTGAAGGGTCGTGACAGGAAGGGCATCCGACGTAAAAACCTATGCCAAATCAAATGTGCGAATCAGATGATTCGCTGTGGCGACCCCTGAGAAAGGGGAAAAAACCGAAAGGAAAAGAAGTCTAATCACTGGAGCGATGCACTGTATAATTGATGGCCGTCTGAAGTAATAGTTTGGCCACACAAAGGATTTAATAGCTTTTAGTTTCGCCTTGAATAAAACAGTGTTGACTTGACCTCGATTTCCAAGAATCTGGACTTGGCTCAATCTTGGCTAGTCCTGATCTTGGTGTTATCTTCAGCTATAGCAGCCTTGTGCTTAATTACACCCTGAATTCTGTCGGGTAAGGGTTCCACTAGTGTCGCGAGCCTCACTAATGTTCTTTATGCTTGACGTCTAGTGATCTTTCCAGGTTAGTTAAGGTGTCCAGATGATCCGTTACAAGCCCCAGTACAACCAAGCGGCCCGCCTTGGAGTTTTGAACAGGACCCTTAACCCTTAACTGCTCAGTTGTTCAGGATCAGGCAATGTGCCAAATGCTTTAAATGTAAATATAAATAAAACGTGGGGAAAAAAATCGTTATCTCCCTTTTTTCACATGATTAAAGTCTCAAACAATTTACTTTTACCAAGTTAAAACTTGAAATGTTTTCTCATGACACTGGAGGAAAATAAAAAAAAAAAGTAAAAAATAAATAAATAAATAAATAAAAAGTTTTTAAGTGGAAGGTGACCTTCCTTATTCGTTGTATTGTCTAAATCATGATATCTTCTCTATTTGTCACTGACACTGTCTGAGATTCTAACTGTCTAAGATGGTGATGAATGTGTCTATGGCTTATTGCCTGTCCTTGCCGTGTGTTATTACGCTATGGTCCGGGGTGGAAATATCAGAGAACATTTACCCAGCTGTCCCCCCAGTGCACTGACTGGGTTATCAAAGAGTGTCTCTCACTGTCTATGGTGTGAGGCTGATGTAAAAGAACCTTTGTTGACGTTCATCAAGAGTAGCTATGCGGTCATCAGTGCGTTTCTGCACTGCGATGGCCTGGTGAGCTCCAGGATGTACTCTGCCTTTGCCCGGAGTCTGTTGAGATGGGCGCCAGCCTCTTTGTGATCCTAACTAGAACCTAGCAGTTTAGAAAATGAACGAATGAACACTAATGAAAGTATGAGCCCTATCAGTGTGGCTTGTTATATGAAAACTTTGCATTTCCTCGTTGGGTAGGTTGTGTCGACTCCGATTTCCTGCCATGTACCGGCACTGTTGAGCGTTAAACGTGGTCAGTCCAGCTGACACGTAACAGCTGTCGGTAGCACAATATCTCAAACGACTAGATAATCTTTCGATATTTCTGCTTCGTCACCAAGCAGTCTGCTCCACAGGTGGCTATTGAGAGCAGAGGGATTCCAGAAGATGGACTTTTGCGTGGTTAGAAATCAACATGTTCTTCCATATCAGCGATAAGGACATGACAGCGTTCATCGTGATAGCTCCTCGTCATAAGGATGAATGAAATACTGTACAGACACCACCATGCCAACCATGTGAAGAGCATGTGTTTAGTTTAGAACAGTGGTTCCCAACCTGGGTTCGATCGAATCCTCGGGGTTCGGTGAGTCGGTCTCGGGGGTTCGGCGGAGCCTCTCTGCCACGGAGGTCAGGACACACCCGACTCATCATGTCAATTAGTGATGACACGCCCCGCTTGGCCATCACTGGCTGCAAATGATCACATTACATTGCTTGGCCAATCAGTGCCGCGGGGAATTTAGCCCGCTCAGTAGTCAATGTGTGAAGTCGTGAGATTTTTTTCGGAATATTTTAATCCATACTAACTATGTCAAGCAAATAAAGAAAGTGGTTGGACGAATATGTACAACATGGATTCACATGCATCACGGAACGTGATGGGACTCAGCATCCAATCTGAATGATTTGCAATGCCAAGTTGAGCAACTCTAGTCTCGCACCGGCAAAACTAAAGGAACACTTGGTGAAACTGCATGGAGATGGGAATACAAGAACACAACAGTACCTATGTCTTGAATTTGTAAAAAAATCATATTTTTATTTTTCACTGATGAAGGGTTCGGTGAATGTTCATATGAAACTGGTGGGGTTCGGTACCGCCAACAAGGTTAAGAACCACTGGTTTAGAAAGACCATGTCTCTCTGTTCCTGTGTCTTCTGCCAACATCAAGCATCATATCATGGAAATGACCAGTAGAGATGTCTATAGTATAATATTGATGTACATTACGGTGCATGTGTAGACTGCAGTTAAATTTATCTCAGAAGCCCCATTTCATCACACACCACTGACAGCTCAATACGCCTTGTACCACAGCGGGCATGCTGAGCTTGTGTGTGTGTGTGTGTGTGTGTGTGTGTGTGTGTAGCTCACCTCCAGAGATGAGGCAGATGGCTGAGAGCAGCCCTGTCTCTGTGTCGTCCATCTCAATGGGAAGGAGCTGGTTGGCGAAGGTGAACACCAGGTCTGTGAGTGGCCCAAATCCAGCGTTGTGCATCTGTGTCCGGTTTAATGTCAGTCCATCTGAGAAGGTCATGGTGTCCTGATCTGGTGTGTACCGTGTGCAGATCCGCAGGATCTATGTTAATACAAACACACACTCTCAAAATAGGTGTCAACTCTATTTGGGCCACAATTTTGAAAATTTTGAAGTTGAATTTTTTTTTTTTAACTGGTTTGGTTTTAAATTAAAGTGAACGTGGTGTACTGTAACTCTGTAACTCTCACATATCTATGAGTTTTTTATTTTCACACCAACTGTACAGTTTTACAGTAGCTTGATTTTAACAGAACAGAAAAGTGCTCAGTTTGGTTGTGTGATGTTTTAGATCCATGCACAGCTGGAATTTATACTTGGTATATACTTGCATGAATTAAATATGTACTACTGGACTTCTTTTTAATCGCGTCGCTGAGTAGTGTGGACACAACTCCACTGGCACAATATTCCACCGGCATCTTCAGTCCTTTCACCTGGATGTTTGTAGCATTACTAGGTTAAAGCCCTATATGCCAAAAGCCCATTGGTCTGACAGCCTAACCCTAATCCACCTGAACCAGGTATGGCGCCCAACTGATTTAAGCCAGGTGTCCATCTTCCATGAGTAGGGATGGCAGACCAATAGGAACTTAGCGCTGTCCCAGCATTAGCATGAGCTAACGAGAGGAAATGTAGGCAAACTTGTAATTCACAAAATAAGTTAATTTCGGCTCCTCATGCGAAAATATGATACACAAATTTCCTTTAATGTGATTGGATAATTATAAGTTCATTATTCAATTATTCAAAGGCGCAAGATTAATTATGGGATACCATAGTGTAAGCCTACTATAATACCTTTGCAACTGTGGTTTGAGAAGGTCTTTTAGGTAAGTCTTTTATTAATTCATTTTCTAAACAGTTTAATATTCATTAGGGTTGGGGGGGGGGGGGGGAGGCTGGTGCTTATCTCAGCCAATTCTTGGCGAAGATAGTGTACACCCTGATGAGCGTGCTGGAACATTGCAACACTATTTGGAACAACCAATTGGCCGACTGCGCATGTGTTTTTTGTTTACTGTCGGAGGAAACTGGAGTACTCAGAGGAAACTCACACAAGCACAGGGAGTACGTAACCTTCCAGAAACCAGGAAGTGAACAGGGGGAATATGATGGTGGGATAAATGTGATAAATAATAATGAAAGGAGGCTTCTTGGTGTCTGTTGACTGTGAGTGTCAGAAGAAGAGAAAGGAAAAGCTTAAAAAAACTTGCATGTACTTATAGATTGTGACTGTGAGCCGGAGTGTGTGTGTGTGTGTGTGTGTGTGTGTGTGTGTGTGTGTGTGTGAGTGTGTGTGTGTGTGTGTGTGTGTGTGTGTGTGTGTGTGTGTGTGTTAGTATGCAGTGTGCATTTGTGCATGAGCAGTAGCAGCTGTGGGAGACAGGGAGAGAGAGAGAGAGAGAGAGAGAGAGAGAGAGAGAGAGAGAGACTTTGAAATGAGAGGCAGTGTGTATGGCTGCTATATGAACCCTTTGAAAAATACACTGACAGTGATTGGCACGATTGTCTGGAAGATGAAACAGAATAAAACATGGATGCTGGCTGGGCCTACTCTCTCACTCACTGTCTCTCTCTCTCTCTCTCTGTCTCTCGCTCTCTTTCACACACACTCTCACACACACACTCTCTCACACACACACACACACACACACACACACACACACACACACACACACACACACACACACACACACACACACACAAACACTATTTGATCTCCTCTTTAAAGCCAACTCTGTGACACAATGCCACAGTAAACAGTCATCACAGAGGACAAGGTGAAGCTGGGCTTTGTGTGTGTTTGTGTGTGTGTGTGTGTGTGTGTGTGTGTGAGAGAGAGAGAGAGAGAGAAAGAGAAAGAGATACATGAGTGCAGTTGAACATGTCTATATAAATGGCAGTGTAATGACTACAGTCATTTACTTTAAACAAATATTTATGAAATAAAGCAGTTCGGGTCAGGCTGTGATAGGAATTAATCAATATTAAGGGGCTGTGATGCAAAATATTCACTCATACCGACCTGAATTTCTCTATAACAACACATCCTGTAGCGTTTTAATCCTCTTGTAGCACAACACATTTTTAATTAACAGTTTTTATATTGCCAGTGGGTGGCACGGTGGCGTAGTGGTTAGCACGTCCGCCTCACAGCAAGAAGGCCTGGGTTCGATTCCCGGCCTGGGCGTTTCTGTGTGGAGTTTGCATGTTCTCCCCGTGCTTGCGTGGGTTTCCTCCGGGTGCTCTGGTTTCCTCCCACAATCCAAAGACATGCACAGTAGGTTAATTGGCCGTTCTAAATTACCCGTAGGTAGTTAACGACCTGGAGAGGGATGGGCGCCGCCAGGCCAAAATCAGCCCCAGTCTTGCCATGAAGGTGCCCCAATGACATCCCTGGATGTTAAGGGATAAGTGATATTGCCAGTACGGTGGCATGGTGGTTAGGATGTCTGCCTCGCAGCAAGGAGGTCTTGGGTTCAAGTCTTGTGTGTATCTGTGGAGTTTGCTTGTTCTCTCCATGCGTGAGTCAGTTTTCTCTGGACACTTCGGTTTCCTCTGACAGTCCAAACCCGTGCACATTAGGCTAATTGTCAGTTGCAAATTTCCCCAAAGTGTGTGTGTTTGTGTTCTGTGTGTCTTCAGGGTGTAAGTGAGGGAGAGAGGGAGCGCGTGGTTAAAACAATAATGGAGTTTTTAAATAGTAATTAGATGTTATTTATACCGCTTTCTCACCAACGCAGTACCAAGAGGAGGAACACCCCGCGGTGCTGATGCGGAAAACAAGTTTTTTTTTTTTCCTCGTCCTTGTTCTCTTGCACGATTCTGAAATATAGCTCAGGTGTGAATTTACACCCTATTATATCACGGTATGATCACCATGAACATCGTATGGTACTACTGTGTTCACATGTAGTACGCGGTGGTCATAAGATTCTGGCGGAGGTCTCATGTTGTCATGTGGAAATGATATGCTTTCGGCCTTTCCGTAAAAAAAGGGACCGTTAAAAATCAAACATGATTGAATTCACCGCGAGGAGCTGCAGGAGGCTGCGGTGTTGACAGTTCTCTGCGGCAACTCGCAGTACACGTGACGACGGTCACACATTGTTCTGCGGTAGCATTTCCATGGAATCTGTGGGTCAAGTTCCGCCGGTGAAAAAGTGAGCAAACTGATGGTTACAATTTCATTGGTTTTCTACTTTTTAATGAAATAAATGCTTAAAATTTTTTTTTGTTTTGTTTGCCTGCTGGGTTAATCATTCCGTACGACTGACTTGAAGTCAGCGTAGCATTTTATAATGTAATCAGGGATGTGACTGAAGTAAAAAGCCTCCCGCTGAGGTCATGGATAGCGTTTATTTTATTCAAAAGAGTAAGCAAGAAAAATACGATAATAACGGTATAACAGGAGAACAGACAAAGACAGGTAAAGGTTAAGGGACATGATTAGGGTTTTGGATCTTTCTTTTTCATCCCTTTTTCCCTTCATCTGTTTTTCCCCTTTGGGGATGTACTAATCAAATCAGCCGTGCCGCCCCCCCCCCCCTTCTCTATCACTTTTTTCAGCTCCAAAATGAGCATTGCTTAGGTGCTCCTTCCATCACCCTATCACATGGCGCTGTCTGTTCCGTTTCATGCTCATTACCACGGCAGCCTGAGCTCAGCACTCACACACACACACACACACACACACACACACAGCCAGAGGGCCTCACACTCACAACGCTAGATATTTACAGCCGAGCCAGAAAACAAACAGGAACGTAAACAGATCAACGGCTACAAAATTGACACGGTTACAGCGGAGCCAGGCTTATACATTGTGTTTCTGTTTTTGTGAACAATTTCATGGAAATCACACATGAAAGCAACATCTCCGTATAAATGCATTACATTTCTGCTTGTCTGTTTTGGCCCATTCGTATTACCATTTCACCAATTTATTTATTTATTTTATTTTATTTTATTATTCCCCACGTCTGCTTTAAAACAGTTCACTTAGCAAGAGGTGCAAGAGAGACACATATATTTATGTGACAGCTTGTTTTTCTCTCTGGTGGGGTAGCAGGTCTGTGACATGTCGAAATGACAGCAAACCAAAAATAGCAAAAGCAGAAAAGCAACAAGTCATTATGATCAAAGCTAAGTGTTCATCAAGAAGAAACTCGAAGGTTTTTAACTGAATTAACTTCTTTACGATATGCAAACATGGCTCATGTGAAGCAAACTGCAACCATTACAACCGTGTCCTAGCTAGCATACGCTCACTAACTAGCCTAGCATGCTACCCAGAATACGCTTCTTATTATCAGTAATATACATTAAATAGGGCAGTGGTGGCCTGTTGGTAAAGAGCGCTGGATCACTGATTCAAAGGTTGGGGGTTCAAGCCCCACTCTCAACAGGTTGTCACTGTCGTTCCAGTGCACTAACTGGGTTATCAAAGGCTGGCCGTGTCTCTCACAGTCTATGATGTGAGGTTCATGTAAAATAACCATTGCTGACTTTTGACAAGAGTAGCTGCATAGCCATCAGCGTGTTTCTGCCCTGAGACTTGACCAGGGTGTACTCTGCCCTTGCCCAGAGTTGGCTGAGATGGACGCCAGCCTCTCCACGAACCTAATTAAGATTAAGCAGTTCAGAAAATGATAAAACATTAACTTAAGCTCTTCAACTTTGGTGAAAATGACTAGAATTTGATGTGAAAATCAAGATTGGGCCACATGGTGGCAAAGTGGTTAGCATGTCTGATTTACAGCAAGCAGGTCCTTGGTTCAAGTCCTGGGCTTGACAAAGGTGTTTCTGTGTGGAAATTGCATACTCTCCTTGTGCTTGCAATGGGTTTCCTCTGGATCCAAAAACATGCAGATTAGGTTAATTCCAAACTGAATGTGAAGGGTCATGTGTGTTGCCTTTTGATCAGGCAGTGTTACTAACAAATGCAATGTAAATTAGGTTTACCTCTCATTCTAAGAATTATTATTTATCAAGCCTAATGGTTGGAGGGGCCAGTGGCGTAGTGGGTGGTGTATTGGGCTCATGATCAAGAGGTTCTTCTCTCTTCTTCTTTTCCTTTTGGCTGCTCCCTTCAGGGGACGCCACAGCGAATCATGTGTCTCCATCTCAACCTATCCTCTGCATCTTCTTCTCTTACACCAACTACCTTCATGTATTCCTCTAGGCCTTCTGCCTGGCAGTTCCAACATCAGCGTCCTACTAACAATACATTCATATACATGTATATATATATATAATTTGCGAGCATATTGTCCCTGCTGACGAACTAGTTTTCGGCGGACGAATCAAACCACGCGGTCGAACAGCGCCACGGTGGCGGCCACGAGAAGCTGACGCACGCTCATGGCGTCACAGTTCGTCACCCCCTTTCTTTGATTGCGGAAGTGGTTTGTGTTTGCTAGACATTTTGGACCATATTGAGTGTACTTTTGCTATTATGGGACCGAAAAAGACCCCACCACAGGTGGAGATCATTGAAAAATATGAACGGGTGTGCGTTTGTGTGACTCAGCGTCCCAGTACCAGTACGCTAAGTCTACCATTGCTACCATCCTTAAGAACAAGGAAGCTATTAAGGGTGCGTGTGTGGCTAAGGGTGTTTCCAAACAGTAGGCGTTTCAAAACACTCCTTCCAAACAGTAAGTCCCTCCTCCTCCCACTCCCTCCTCCTCCCACTCCATTCCATCAAGCCGTCAACTACCATCACAAAGGTAAATAAAACGACTTTATTATACAGTACAGTTTATTTCTTTAATTACAATACAATAGCATATTTATTATACATTACATAAGGTATATTTTTGTGTAGTTTTAAGGCTTATTTAGTAGAAAATTATGTTTTATGGGGACCTGGGAACGGATTATTCTCATTTTAATGGTTTCTTATGGGAAATAAATGTTCGGAAGACGAACTTTTCGCCTCACACACACTTTCTGGGAACCAATTATGTTCGTGAGCAGAGGTATCACTGTATATATATCCTCTGTACATGTTCAAACCATCTCAATCTAGACTCTCTGACTTTGTCTCCAAAACCTCTTACACGTGCTGTCCCTCTTATGTACTCATTCCTGATCCAATCCATCCTCGTTATTCCCAAAGAGAACCTCAACATTTTTATTTCTGCTACCACTAGCTCTGCCTCCTATCTTTTCCCCAGTGCAACTGTTTCTAAACCATACAACGTCGCTGGCCTCATCACCGTCTTGTACACTTTTCCTTTCATTCTTGCCGATATCTTCCTATCACACATCACACCGGACACTTTTCTCCAACCATTCCAACCTGCCTGCACACGCTTCTTCACCTTTTTTCCACACTCTCCATTGCTCTGGACTGTTTAGCCTAAGTACTTAAAATCCTCCACCTTCTTTATCTCTGCTCCCTGTAACCTCACAGTTAGTCTTGGGTCCTTCTCGTTCACACACATTTTTTCTGTCTTAATGAGGCTAACCTTCATTCCTCTCCTTTCCAGGGCATACCTCCACCTCTCTAGATTTTCCTGCACTTGTTCTCTGCTCTCACTACAGATCACAATGTCATCTGCAAACATCGTAGTCCATGGAGATTCTTGTCTAACCTTGTCTGTCAGCTTGTCCATCATCATGGCAAACAAGAAGGGGCTCAGAGCTGACCCTTGATGCAGTCCCACCTCCATTTTGAACTCTTCTGTCACGCTGACAGCACACCTCACGACTGTGTTACATCTCTCATACATGTCCTGCACCACTCTAACATACTTCTCTGCCACTCAAGACTTCCTCATGCAATACCACAGTTCCTCTCTTGGCACCCTACCATATGCTTTTTCCAGATCCACAAAGGCACAATGCAGCTCCCTATGACCTTCTCTGTACTTCTCTATTTACATCCTCAAAGCAAACATTGCATCTGTGGTGCTTTCTTGGCATGAAACCAAACTGTTGGTCACAAATGCCCTCTGCCCTTAGTCTAGCTTCCACTATTCTTTCCCATAACTTCATCGTATGGCTCATCAACTTTATCCCTCTGTCGTTGCCACAACTCTGCACATCTCCCATGTTCTTAAAAATGGGCACCAGCACACTTCTCCTCCATCCTTCGGGATCCTCTCACTCTGTAAGACCTTGTTGAATGTTCTTGTCAGAAAATCTACTGCTACCTCTCCTAGACACGTCCATACCTCCACCGGTATGTCATCAGGACCACCTGCCTTTCCACTCTTCATCCTTTTCAATGCTGTCCTCACTTCACCCTTCCTAATTTTAGAAAGAAATGGAAAGAGAAATTGAGGAGGAGTCATATTAAAGGTGGGGTTTGTTAGGAATGTTCTAGAAGTGAAGAGTGTCAGACAGAGTGATGAGTCTCAAGTTAGAAATTGAAGGTGTGATGTTCAATGTTGTTAGTGCTTATGCCCCACAGGCAGGATGTGAGCTAGAACAGAAGGATAGATTCTGGAGTGAGTTAGATGAAGTGATGCAGAGTACCTCCAGAGGTGAAAGAGTGGTCATTGATGCAGACTTCAATGGACATGTTGGTGCAGGCAACAGGGGGGACGAGGAAGTGATGGGCAGGTTTGAAATCCAGGACAGGAACACAGAAGGACAGATGTTGATAGATTTTGCAAAAAGGATGGAAATGGCTGTGGTGAATACTTTCTTCCAGAAGAGACAGGAGCATATGATGACTTATAAAAGCAGCGGTAGGAGCACACAGGTAGACTACATCATATGTAGACAATGTAATTTGAATGGAGTCAGTGACTTCTGAAAGTAGTAGTAGGTGAGAGTGTTGCCAAACAGCATAGGACGGTGGTGTGCAGGATGATGCTGATGGTGAGGAAGGTGAAGAAGGCAAAGGCAGAGCAGAAAACAAAGTGGTGGAAGCTGAAAAAAAGAAGAGGGTCGTGTTGTCTTCAAGGAAGAGTTGAAACAGGCTTTGGGTGGTCAGGAAGTGCTTCCAGATGACTGGACAACTACGGCTAATGTGATCAGGGAGACAGCTGGGAGAGTACTTCGTGTGTCCTCTGGAAGGACAGCAGATAAGGAGACTTGGTGGTGGAGTCAGTAAGTGCAGGAGTGTGTACAAAGGAAGAGGTTAGCTAAGAAGAAGTAGGACATAGAGAGGACTGAAGAGAGTAAACAGGAGTACAGAGAGACACAGCGTAAGGCGAAGGTAGCAGTGTCAAAGGCCAAACAGAGGGCGTATGATGACTTGTATGATAGGTTGGACAGTAAGAAGGGAGAAAATGATTTATACAGGTTGGCACAGCAGAGAAATAGAGATGGGATTGACGTGCAGCAAGTTAGAATTATGAAGGACAAAGAGGAAAATGTATTGACTAATGACAGAAGTGTGCTGGGAAGATGGAAAGAGTAATTTGAAGAGCTGATGATTGCAGAAAATGAGAGAGAAAAAAGAGTAGAAGGGGTGACCGTTGAGGACCAGGAAGTAGCAACGGTTAGTAAGGGTGAAGTGAGGACAGCATTGAAGAGGATGAAGAGTGGAAAGGCAGTTGGTCCTGATGACATACCGGTGGAGGTATGGAAGTGTCTAGGAGAGGGAGCAATAGATTTTCTGACAAGAACATTCAACAAGGTCTTAGAAAGTGAGCAGATGCCGGAGGAATGGAGGAGAAGTGTGCTGGTGCCCATTTTTAAGAACAAGGGAGACGTGCAGAGTTGTGGCAGCTACAGAGGGATAAAGTTGATGAGCCATACAATGAAGTTATGGGAAACAATAGTGGAAGCTAGACTAAGGGCAGAGGTCAGCATCTGTGAACAACAGTTTGGTTTCATGCCAAGAAAGAGCACCACAGATGCAGTGTTTGCTTTGAGGATGTTAATCGAGAAGTAAAGAGAAGGTCAGAGGGAACTGCATTGTGCCTTTGTGGATCCGGAGAAAGCATATGACAGGGTGCCAAGAGAGGAACTGTGGTATTGCATGAGGAAGTCTTGAGTGGCAGAGAAGTATGTTAGAGTGGTGCAGGACATGTATGAGAGATGTAAGACAGTGGAGAGGTGTGCTGTAGGTGTGACAGAAGAGTTCAAGGTGGAGGTGGGACTGCATCAAGGGTCAGCTCTGAGCTCCTTCTTGTTTGCTATGGTGATGGACAGGCTGACAGACGAGGTTAGACAAGAATCTCCATGGACTATGATGTTTGCAGATGCCATTGTGATCTGTAGTGAGAGCAGAGAAAAAGTGGAGGAAAATCTAGAGAGGTGGAGGTATGCCCTGGAGAGGAGAAGAATGAAGGGTAGCCTCAGTAAAACAGAATACATGTGTGTGAATGACAAGGATCCAAGAGGAATGGTGAGGTTACAGGGAGCAGAGATAAAGAAGGTGGAGGATTTTAAGTACTTAGGTCCAACAATCCAGAGCAATGGAGAGTGTGGAAAAGAGGTGAAGAAGCGTGTGCAGGCAGGTTGGAATGGTTGGAGAAAAGTGTCCGGTGTGATGTGTGATAGGACGGTATTGGCAAGAATGAAAGGAAGACTGTACAAGACGGTGTTGAGACCAGCGATGTTGTATGGTTTAGAAACAGTGGTGCTGAGGAAAAGACAGGAGGCAGAGCTGGAGGTAGCAGAGATGAAAATGTTGAGGTTCTCTTTGGGAGTAACAAGGATGGATAGGATCAGGGATGAGCACATCAGAGGGACAGCACGTGTAAGAGGTTTTGGAGACAAAGTCAGACAGGCTAGATTAAGATGGTTTGGACATGTACAGAGGAGGGATAGTGAATATATTGGTAGCAGGATGCTGAGGTTTGGAACTATCAGGCAGAAGGCCTAGAGGAAGACCAAAAAGAAGATTCATGGATATGGTGAAGGAGGACATAAAGGTAGTTGGAGTAAGAGTCGAAGATGCAGAGGATATTGTGAGACGGAGGCAGATGATTCGCTGTGGCGACCCCTGAGGGGAACAGCCAAAAGGAAAAAAAGAAGAAAAATTCCTTTCTAACACAACCCTCTATATTTATCTGATCTTGGGACTGTTGTGAGGATGAACATTATGATCAAGATGATGATCAAGAGGTGCCTGATCATGATCAAGAGGTTATGGATTGAAAGCCCTGTAAGAATTTCACTGTGTATAGAATCCTGGACAAGAACTTAAATGCAAGTGTGCTTCTGTCCACCTAGCAGTATAAATAGGTAAATGGGTACCAGTAAACTAATACTGGGACAATAACCTGCAATGGACTAGCTGTGATGGACACTAGGCTGGGGCGTAAGAAGTGCAACACGTTTAACTAACTAAAGGTTTGAGAAGGGGGCTGAAATTTTACAGGACCAGTTAACTGGACTGGCAGAAAAACATCCATAGCTAAAGTACTCTTGGAAAAGGCACCTCACCATCAACTGCCTTCATCAACTGTTTCCGGCCTACTGATCCTGTGCCTGGTGGTTGTGTATGTTCACCACCAGTGTGTAAAAAAGGGGGTTAAATGCAGGGGTCAAAGTCAGGGTGTGTGTGTGTGTGTGTGTGTGTGTGTGTGTGTGTGTGTGTGTGTGTGTGTGTGTGTGTGTGTGTGTGTGTGTGTGTGTGTGTAATCCCAGGGTTTAATCTTTAATGGCTTTATTATTATGACAGGAGGCAAGGATGGCTCTGCACCCAATGACTTTATTTCAAGAGTGGAAAGTATAAAACAAAAAGCACAATCAGTGACCAAAACAGGCTGGAGTCAGGCAATCAGCAAACAGGGAGAGAATCAACTGCCATGTTCACAAAATCTGCTTGTAAGTTCAAAGTGAGACTTTATAAAGTGTGTGAAATAAATAAACAAGTGATGGTGAATGTTACAGTGGTTGAACTGATGCAAAAATTACACTCTCTTGGTGACGCTCTTGCACTCTCTTTCACTCACACACACACACACACACACACACACACACACACACACACACACACACACACACACACACACATATATATGTATATACACTCACCAGTATGTCCAGGCAAGCAGCTTTCAGCAGAGTAATCTGGTCAGCAATAGTGAGTCCAGTGAAGCCTGGCACACGTTTGGCAAACTCCACAATTTTGATAATGCACTTAGTGGCCAGCTCACTGAACTTATCCCACAGACCCAGATCCAGACGCACACGGTGGTCAGCACTTGAGTTCTAAAACACACACACACACACACACACACACACACACACACACACACACACACACACACACACACACACATATTAAATCAAGATCTCTATTACCAACATGAGAACAGTACACATGAAGTATTAAATGTACAGTATATGTACAGTACGGCGGCGCTGTGGTTAGCACATACACCTCACAACAAGTTTTCCGGTTTCAGTCCTGGGCTCAGTGAGGGCTGTGTGGAGTTTGCATGTTCTCCCGATGCTTGTGTGCATTTTCTCCCACGGGTTGTGTGTGTGTGTGTGTGTGTGTGTGTGTGTGTGTGTGTGTGTGTGTGTGTGTGTGTGTGTGTGTGTGTGTTACCCTGCTATAAACTGGTGAACTGTTCAGGTTATACACTGCTTTCACCAAGCGTCAGCTAAGACAGGCTCCAACCTCCCCGCGGCCCTGAGAGAATTATGTGGTTCATCAAATGAGTCAATGAGTATAGTAGTCAGTCGCCAAGACATTTGGAAACAGCTGTTCACACATAATCTATAAATCTCAAACGGAAACATCTGCCTTATATCTTAAATCAGATTTCATCAAATGTCCACAGTGTTGGTGTAGTTACTATAGCAACAGTGAAGGCTGGATGGTTTGTTAGCTTGTGAATGTATTCAGTGCAGTTATTAAATGAGGGTTCTAAAATGAGACAAGCTCATCCAAGGCCACACTCACTTCTCCTTGTCTGCCTTTGTTTTTATATGTGGTGTTGTCGAGATCAGATATGACTTGGAGAGACATGAATGATTTAAAGCAGCTTTTAAACCATATATGGGTAAGGCTCATGAAAACACCCCACCCAATTTCAGGAAAAAAAAAGATGTTATGCTCACTGGAGAGCAATAATTTTTATGGAGAAAATAGTAGTGTTTAGGAATCCAAAAAACCCCACATGAAATTTCCAACAGTTTTTCTGTGGTGGGTCCCTGAATAAAGACATGACCACTGCCAGACCTCAGAAGTAGCATTAATGCCAGTCAAATAGCATGTCATTAATTTACCAACATCAATCAAATTCCAAGACCATTATTTCGGATTGCTTTTTCACATGACACTTAAATTGGGTCGAAGAGCATTGTACACCAATTTTTAAATATGATATGGTCTATCATAGGAAACATAGGAAATCTGGTATGTAGTTATGGGTAAACATTTGGAGTATTCATGGATACTTTTAAAAATGAAGGAATGATCGGTCTGAATGCTCATAAAAATGTGCAAACTTGTTCCAAACAAAATATCTGTAATACTTTTGCACGAGAGCGATTCACTGAGATGCAGCCTGTTATTGATATCTCTCTCTCTCTCTCTCTCTCTCTCTCTCTCTCGCTCTCTCTCTGATCCTCTCTGTCTCTCTCTTTCTGTTTTACATATACAGTATATATATATATATATATATATACAGTATATATATATATATATATATATATATATATATATATATATATATATATATACAGTATATATATATATATATATATATATATATATATATATATATAAGATATATATCTTCTTCTTTTCTTTTCAGCTTTTCCCCGTTCTTGAGAGTTGCCCTTTCTCAGGGGTCGCCACAGCGATTCTGATTCGCACATTTGATTTGGCATAGGGTTTTATGTCGGATGCCCTTCCTGTCACAACCCTTTAGCAAGGGACAGAAATACGCTGACGGCTTTGCAGCCTACTGTTTACGAAAGTCAGCAATGGTTCTTTTACATGAACCTCTCACCATAGACAGTGAGAGACATGGCCCACCTTTGATAACCCAGTTAGCTGCACTGGGGGATACAGTATATATATATATATATATGTATGTGTGTATATATATATATATATATATATACAGGAATTCTTCGCTACAATTCATGCGGCTTCAGTGCATCGTGTTTTATTTATTAAAATATTCATTGAATTAAAAAATAAGGAAATTAAGGAAAAATAAGGAAAATTTAAGGAAAATGCCGCAAAAACCACTCCAATTATGCAAAAAACCCCAAACAAACCAAAACAAAAAAAAACCCCAAAGCCCCCCATCAAAACTACTTACATATTTATATAAGGTGTGCGTCCGTATGTGTGTGTATTTATATTTTATTTACATCTTATGCATTACTTTTGAAAGTTTCATTGTTATTATAAGCATTTATAGCATTTTGAATATGTATTTATTGATATTATATACACATATCCATGTACGTATAACTACTTTGTGGAATTCGGCGGTCGCAGGGGGACCTCAGTCCCCATTAACCGCGGAAAGTGAGCTATCCCTGTACTTTGAATTCATCATCATCATCATCATCCCTTCATTTTCTGTAACCACTTAATCCTAATAAGGGTCGGGGGAGGCTGGCGCCCATCCCAGCTGACTCCAGATGAGGGCAGAGTACACCCTGGATGGCTCACCAGGCCATCGCAGGGCAGGAACACGCTGACGGCTGTGCAGCTACTCTTGACGAAAATCAGTAATGGTTCTTTTACATGAACCTCTCACCATAGACAGTGAGAGACATGGCCGGCCTTTGATAACCCAATTAGTGCACTGGGTGTGGGGGGCAGTGACAACCCATTGAGAGTGGGGCTCGAACCCCCAACCTTCGGATCAGTGATCCAGCACCTTTACCACCAGGCGACCACTGCCTCCCACACACAAATCCATACAAATTTACTTTCTTCATGATTGTGTTTAAACATTAAAAATATTAAAGAAAAAATACTTGTTTGGTTGGTTTTCTCTGAACTCTGAACCGGTACAGCATTGCAAACTTCACAGCACAGTTGTGTAGAGAAAGGGTTTTGACAAAAGTGTCAGAAGGAGAAACGAAAAGTTATAACAAAGCTGTGTGTATGTGTGTATGTGTGTGAGGTGCAGAGAGAGAGAGAGAGAGAGAGAGAGAGAGAGAGAGAGAGAGAGAGAGAGAGAGTGCATGTTTGTTTGCTCCAGCAGACACAGAGCTATACGGTGATTGAAGTCCACATATTGAAGATACTGATAGAGCTGTGACAGCAAGACAGAGGGGAGATAGGGTAGAGGCTTTTAGACACAAACTTACAGACTGGATCTACAGAGATGTGCACACACACACACACACACACACACACACTTGGATAGACGGAAGGGAGCCAGAGGATCTCTTTAAGCCAGTTGGAGACAAACACACCAATGAAGTGGCACCCGTGAATTCATTCATTTATTGATTCACTATTAGTACCTGCTTTATCCAGGTCAGGGTTACAGTGTTTCCCGACAGAGCATAATGTTGTCGGACACGGAAACCATAGAACCAACACGCACATGCAGGGCGAACATGCTTAATTTCATTCCCCATCTCTCCCCCGGCAGCTTCTTTTCTTGTCAGTGATGGTTAGTGACAGTTCAGCGTAAGTCTGTCTGTCTTCCTTTCGGCTTTTTCCCTTTTACTCGGGAGTCGCCACAGCGAATCATCAGATTCGCACGTTTGATTTGGCAGAGGTTTTTACGTCGGATGCCCTTCCTGTCACAACCCTTTTAGCAAGGGACAGAAACACGCTGATGACTTTGCAGCTACTCTTTACGAAAGTCAGCAATGGTTCTTTTACATGAACCTCTCACCATAGACAGTGAGAGACATGGCCCTCCTTTGATAACCCAGTTAGCCGCACTGGGGGAGTTCAGCGTAAGTATGAACTTAAAATTTTCCAGCAATGCTAGCAACAATGCTAGCAACCATGCTAGCAACAATGCTAGCAACAAATGGCACCATTGCTAGCAACAATGCTAGCAACAAATGGCACCATTGCTAGCAACAATGCTAGCAACAAATGGCACCATTGCTAGCAACAATGCTAGCAACAAATGGCACCATCCAGGTGCATATATGAGACAGAATATCAAAGATAATTCTCTATAGTAAACACCTGATGCTACGTAGCACAATAGTAAATGCTTTGACGTAGTCTACTTGGGTAGGCTGTTCCCAAATACATGTATTAATGGCCGAGAAAGGTTCTATGAGCGGTAACTAAATTATAATGGACATATTGTACTGCTCTCAACAAAAAGTGCTCTGCTGGAATGATTGCCGGTAAATAGCCAGCCACGCGAACACGGAGCTATGTAGGTTAAGTGATATTGTTAACATCACCATGACAACACGGCGCAATTGAATTTAGCACGTTTAGCTTGGTTAATGGTGCTTCCCCCCCCCCAGAATATTTAACTGATTATCAAAGGGACTTGTGTACATGTCCTTATTTTTTGTTCCTATAGAAAAATTATTTATGGAAGTCAGAGAAAAAATATATTAGAGCAAGGAAAACATAAAGTAGTTGTGCAAGAGAAATCTTCGATTGCTTTTACACAAAAAGGAAATTTTGTGCAATGGCTGTTTGCTTTATAAATGTTCGGAGAATGTGAATGAGAAAAAGAAACCTAAAGAAAAATAACACTTCAACCAGGCTCAAAAAGCCCCCAAAACAAAACAAAAACAAAAGAAGAAAAAAAAAAAAAAACAGTAGAAGACAGTCAGGCTAAGTGCTACATTAAGTGTAGCTACATTATCCATGAGCAGGAGTAAGACATGGCACTGCAGTGCTCTGCTCCACCCGCAATCTGCTCATTAAGGCCATGGGCCGAGCAGCTGATGCCAATTTGTTTGTTTTCCAACAGTTTACATTAAATAGCTCATCTGTTCCGGCTCAGTGAGCTCCGGCACCAGCTTCACAGCCTGAGTCCATACAGCAAGGAGAGAAAGAGAGAGAGAGAGAGAGAGAGAGAGAGAGAGAGATTGGATTTAGACTGTGAAACTGTCCTTTGTGTGACCGATGCAAAATCCGAAGCAGTAAAAGATTAGGGCATCCCATGCCCCCCAGTACAGAAAAATGTTGCAAGCTCTTTAAAGAAATTTTTGTCATGCTATTATTCAAAAATATGACATTTCCTGTATGAGAACGTGGTTTCAGAAGAACAGAACTCGCTTCTATAACTATTTTGTACTGTAAAATTATCCGTCAATAATTTCTCTAAAAAAGGCCAAATGTAAACACCAATTAGACCTTGGACGGTGTCAGTGAACACAGGATATGGCCTGCCAGTGACCAGAAGTAATGCACTGATGAAATTTATTCGATTCACTGAAGAGGTGCAAAGATCGAAAGTCATTGGATGTGCTTTTGAAAAATGAAGCTTTACCCAAAGAATGTCATTCCATCAAATCTGAAATATCTCCAATTCTACAAAACCAGCATCTGGCTTTAGTATTGCTTTTACTAACAGCACCATTATTCAACATGTAAGGGGGAATGTGGCTCTTAGCAGACGCTAAGTGTTGTGGATAGGAGAGTAGACGCCATTGGCAGGATCTATTGTCGCTGGCAGAAGAGGGCGATCTGTAAATATGATCTCTGGTGAAGTGAGAAGTATAGTATGGATGTGTTTAAATCATTCTCAATGAGGCCAAACGCAAGCTGCTGTGACTGCACACTTCGCTGCCAGAGCCTGCCGAAGAAGCACCCACAGGCCCGGGGCCGAGTCTCTGATATTAAAGCTACTTGTCTTCTTCCTCCCTGGGGCCGAGGGATGGAGGGATGAAATGAAGAGAGGGAGGGATCAGTAGAGTGGCAAGCCAGCCTGCGCTGTTTGATTTTTCCCTTCGCAATCTCAGTCAATTACCGCACCACCATAATTCAATAGAGAGAAGCAAGGAAGTGGCCGGGGAATTCTAATTTCATTGAGGGGCATTTATCCAGAAGAAATTAGACAACTCGCAACATTAGAAAGTAAGCGGCCTACGTTAGAAAGCATGCCGCCGCCACCACAGGCTGAGTGAGGCGGGACAAGGATTTCGGAACAGGCAGCTGGGTCCTAAAATAACATAGTGGTTATGTATATTCAGTAAATGAGCAATCTATAAGCCGCTTCCTCTTGAGCCCGGCTTTTATTTTGCCTTTAAGGCTGCGATGGTCGTTGCTTGTCACTGCTAACTGTCAATAAAGTGTTATTCATTGTCAAAGATAAGACCCTCTCCCTCACCCGCTCATGAACTCCCAAATCACAGAGGCGCTGAATTTGAATATTTCTCTGCATAATAGGAGCGCTAACCTAATCTTGGGCTCCTCTTTCTCCTCCTAGTAAAGAGCTTTCAAAGGCACATGAGGAACCAATCAGCAGTGATAATGAGGACGTTCTCACAGGATTTGAAGGAAGATAATTAACCCTGATGCCAATTATGGGCATGTCTGAAGGCCTGACATTGCTGTTAAGGCAAACATGAATCTGCAACTGGGAAAAGAGGAAACTTTCAGCACATGTTAGAAATACAGAGCAATTCAGCAGGGGTTCATGTAATTCTATTTATTCAACACCTTTTTTCCCCCCCACAATTTCATTCAACTGGAGTCACACAGTAGCAGCGGTACTAAAGCATTAGTCTCATAACAGTTGGAATGACTGCATGGTACAGATTATTTTTGCTATCCAGAAGTCATTCATTCATTCATTCATTTTCTGTAACTGCTTAAGCCTAATTAGGGTCACAGGGAGGCTGGCGCCCATCCCAGCCAACTCCGGGCGAGGGCAGGATACACCCTGGACAGCTTGCCAGGCCATCACAGGGCAGAAACACGTTGACATCTATGTCGCTACTCTTGATGAAAGTCAGCAATGGTTCTTTTACATGAACCGCTCTCACCATAGACAGTGAGAGACATGGCTGGCCTTTGATAACTCAGTTAGCTGCACTCGAGGTACCTAGAAGTCATCCAACATTATTTCTACTTTGAGGGCCAAGAAGATGTGGCTTCCATTCACGGAAATATGAGATTGAAAAGTGTGACTATGTTGAAATTAACCGTCTGGTCACTCGCCAGTTCAGTTCACCCCTAAAGGCCAGTAAAGTAACTGCTGAGACACATGACAGCTGCGATGTACATTTCATCATGTTCCTGAAGCAAGTGTATGTTTGCTTCACCCAAATTTTTGTTACAGTCTAACTCTAAAATCTGCCGTAATGGTCACACAATGGCCATGGAACTCCCAGCTACAGTTCTCACACATATCAACCTGCGATGTAAGACCTTAGCATAACATTGCTGTGTAAATTTGTTTGGTAATCTGAGAAAAGCCCATTGAACACTGCTGGGGCTGAATTCCCAAGAACCAAAAAATCGGGTGTCCTTCGGCTACTCTGGTCTCCCTTCCCCCCACAGTCCAAACACATGCACATTAGGCTAATTGGCTGTTCCACATTGCCCAAGGTATGAGTGTGAATGGTCTTCCCGTTTGCTACGCCGCACGCCTCTGCTGAATGTACCACCCAATTTAAACTGTTTTCATAAACCTCTAGCCTTTTCTCAGTGAGCCTGTGTTTGTGGTTGGTCCCCAATGGCAACTGTCAGAAGCATGGTGCCATGTCTTTTACTACGGAGAGGTCGTGCGTGGGTCAGCATTGCTGAGAGCTCTAGATCAATTTGATGATGAATGTTACCAGTCAACCTGGTTCTGCCTGGCTTTGATTTATAGACTATTGTACTTTCCACAGTAGTTCCCTGAAGCTCTGGTCCACTACTCATTCTCAAAGAACCAAGCTGTCAGCTTCCAATGGGCTGTCTGCTTTTATTGTGTGAGATATTTTCTCAGAGAGACAAAAATGATTGGGAGAGAACGCAGAATGATTGTTTCGCCCAAATTGTCATTTTCAGCTGCGGAAGATCACAGTCAGTAACACAGCGCTCATACTGGACAGATCTTTCCACTCGATGGCATTCATGTTTCTGATAACCTTGCATACTGTTTCCTTTAAAAGTATTGGAACAACAGGGCCAATTCTTTAATTTTAGCTTCACAAAAGAACGTCTGATTTGCAGTCATAAGATGAATATGAGATGATAGACCAGGATTCCAGCTTTCAGTGAGTCATATTTACATCTAGATGAGTTAAACACCTGGGTATCTTTGAACTCATAGTTTCTCTCTCACTTGCTCAGCTCACTAATCCTATCTCAGCCAACACTGGGGTACACCCTGACCAGACTAGGACCGCTGCAGGACCAACACACAAATACAACCGCTTACATTCACACCTACGACCAATCTGGAACAGTCCAATGATGCATGCCATTGGACCGTGTGCAGAAACTGGAGTAGCTGAAGGAAACTCATGCAAGCATTGGAAGAACATGCAAACTTCAAACAGAAACACCTGAACTCAGGACTTTCTTGTGATGTGAACATGCCAACCACTACACCACCGTGCTGCCCACACTATTTGTTTGTAAGTGCCCAAACTATAACTATGGGTGATTCTGCAAGCTGTGCAGTCAAACTTTCCAGTTCATTTTCTTGATTAAACTTGATAGTATATTACTGGGGCAGTGGTGGCCCAGTGCTAAGGTGCTGGATCACTGATCCTAAGGTTGGGGATTCAAGCCTCACTCTCAATGGGTTCTCGTTGTCCCTCCAGTGCACTAACTGGGTTATCAAAGGCCGGTTGTGTCTCTCACAGTCTATGGTGTGAGGTTCATGTAAAAGAACCATTGCTGACTTTTGACAAGAGTAGCTGCATAGCCATCGACGTGTTTCTGCCCTGAGAGTTGTACAGGGTGTACTCTGCCCTTGTTCAGAGTTGGCTGAGATGGGTGCCAGCCTCCCCACGAACCTAATTAGGATTAAGCAGTTCAGAAAATGATAAAACATTAACTTAAGCTCTTCAACTTAGGTGAGAATGACTAGAATTTGATGTGAAGATCAAGATTGGGCCACATGGTGGCAAAGTGGTTAGCATGTCTGATTTACAGTAAGCAGGTCCTTGGTTCAAGTCCTGGGCTTGCCGATGGTGTTTCTGTGTGGAAATCGCATACTCTCTTTGTGCTTGCAATGGGTTTCCTCTGGATCCAAAAACATGCAGATTAGGTTAATTCCCAACTGAATGCGGAGGGTTATGTGTGTTGCCTTTTGGTGTGAGGTTCATGTAAGAGAACCATTGTTGACTTTTGTCAAGAGTAGCTACATAGCCGAAAGCGTGTTTCTGCCCTGTGATGGACAGGTGAGCTGTCCAGGGTGTACTCTGCCCTCGCCCAGAGTCGGCCGGGATGGGCACCAGCCTCCCCGCAACCCTAATTAGGATTAAGTGGTTACAGAAAATTAATGAATGAATGTACACTATTGTAGGTGACAGAATACGAATCAGTGGAATCTGGGGTCAGTATTCGATTGCACGAAACCTTGGGATTCTTCTTTCCACAGCCAGCAGAGTAATCATACAAGTTTCCAGCAAAGGCAAAGATTCAACAGCATCCTGCACAGGTCCACCTGGACCCTCTGACTGGGGTTTACAGAGAGAGCCAACTGATATTTCAGAGAAACTCCAAGTGAGTCGGAATACTGCTATGAGAATTCTTCATCGACTCGTCTACTATGTACAGTGCTGTGCCAAAGTTTTTGCCCCGTACTGACTTTTATACTTTTTCCCACCTTTGTCACACTTAACTTTTTCAGATCATCAAACAATTTTAATTTAAACATTACACAAAGATAACCCAAGTATTCAAAACATGCAGTTTTCCTGTTGTGATTTTATTTGTTAAGAGAAATATCCTATCCAAACCTCCATGACCTTCTGTGAAAAAGTAATTGCCTCCCTTGTTAAAATGTGAGATAATTGTGATTAATTCTATTATTGGGGAAAACTGAGTTCAATTTCATGGCCACACCCAGGCCTGATTACTGCCAGACAGTTCCAATGAGGAGATCCCAAACATAAAACCTGTCTGAGAAGGTGAGGCCATACTGAACACACATCATCATGCCGTGATCCAGTGAGCTTCAAGAGCAAACAAGAAAGAAGATTATAGAGATGTCTCAGGCTGGGAAAGGGGACAAAGTCATTGGGAAATCTTTGGACTCCAGTGGCCCACTGTCAGAGCCATTATCCATAAATGGAGATGGCATGGCACAGTGATGACCCTTCCCAGGAGTGGCCGACCTACCAAAATTACTCCAAGAACATGACGCAGACTAACCGGAGAAGTCACAAAGGATCCAAAAACCATTTCTAAACAACAACAAGCCTAACTTGCCTCACTTAATGTTAATGTTCATGACTCCACCATCAGAAAGACACGAGGCAAAAATGGCATCCATGAAAGAGTTCTGAGGCGAAAGCCACTGTTGACAAAAATATCAAGGCACGACTCATTTTTGCCAAAAATCATCTTGATCATCCCCAAAGCTTTTGGGATAATGTCCTCTGGACTGATGAAACTAAAGTTGAACTTTTTGGGAGAAATGCATTCCGTTACATCTGGCGCAAAAGGAACACTGCATTTGATAAAAAAGAACATTGTGAAAAAAGTGAAACATGGTGGTGGAAGTGTGATGATCTGGGCCTGCTTTGCTGCTTCAGGACCTGGGGGACTTGTCACGATTGATAGAACCATGAATTCTGCTCGCTACCAAGAAATCCTGGCAAAGAATGTCCGTCCATCAGTTCGAGACCTCAAGCTAAAGTGCACCTGGGTTCTGCAGCAAGACAATGATCCGAAGCACACCAGCAAGTCCACTTCTGAATGGCTAAAAAAGAACAAAATTAGGGTTTTGGGATGGCCTAGTCAAAATCCCGACCTGAACCCTATTGAGATGCTGTGGCATGACCTTAAAAAGGCTGTTCATTCCTGAAAACCATCCAATCTAGTTGCTCTTAAACAATTCTGCAGAGAACAGTGGGCCAAAAATCTCATCACAGCAATGTGAAAGACTCATCACCTTTTATCGCAAACGCTTGACTGCAGTTATTGCTGCAAAAGGTGGTTCAGCCTGCTATTAGGTTTAGGGGGCAATTACTTATTCACATGGGCCCTTGTAGGTCCAGATGTTTTTTTGCTCTTAACAAATGCAATTGGCACTGAAAACTGCATTTTGTGTTTACTTGTGTTTTATCTTTGTATAATATTTAGGTTTGCTTGATCTGAAAAGAATGACAGTGACAAACATCGAAAAAAATGTCAGAAATTGGTTGGGGGAAAATACTTTTGCACAGTACTGTGTATCTATGTGTAAAGCTTTTAAAACTAATGTCGCCCATTTACTTTCATGCCACTGTATCTGCATGTACACACACGATACTTTGACGGCGTACAATGCAAGAATAAGTATATCAGTATGCTGCTAATACTCTGTGTACTTGGATGCAGATTGTAAAAACAATATACATTATTCATCAGAGACTACCGGAGATGTTCTTAGCTCCACAATGAAGGCATGACTGATGCCCACTAAAGGCACCTTTATCACTGGCATTGACAACAGGCACCTAATCAAGGTCTTGTACATCAAGTAGCTTGTCACACTGCCTTCATCTGTAATGTTAAACAGGCTCCTTCACACTGCCAATGTTAAATCCCAATCTGTGAGGAACCGTTTAATCTTACTGCAGCGCCACGTTTCTGGTGCTGGCACTCTTTCACTTTTATATTTCAGATACTGAACTAAAAAGCTTTGAATCAGATTCAGCTTGAACAAAGGAATGCAAGGTATTGAATACTTCTCAGGAATTTGCCAAAGACAGCCCTAGCACTTGAGCTCTGTGTATTAGAGAAGGATTTAGAATGGAGTTTGTGCTATTGATTACTGCTGTGCCCGGTGCAGGAAGTATTACAGTCTAAAACCCATATCAAACTGAGATGGGCCCTTCGACTTGACCCTGCTCAGGGTGGACATGACATTTCATCAGCGTGACAGTTCATATATTTGACTATATTACAATGCTATCTATCCACACCATTCAGTCATAAATTACATATTTAAAAGTGTTTGGATACCTGACCGTCACAGCAATACGTTTTTCGACATTGTCGCTGCGTTGCTATTATAATTACATAATTACATCTACTGTTCTGAAAGGATTTCTAAAGTATAGATGTGAGGATTTGTGTTCATTCATCCATAAGATTATTAATGATGGTCAGGGACTGATGTCTGATCAGGAGATCCGGGGTGCAGTTGTGAGTTACAGTTCATCCCAAACACTGTACAAACTGAGTTTGAAGTAGAATTAAATATCCTAAATTAAGGCAATGCATGTTTGTTTATTTATTTATTTTTGTCTGACAGGGTATTTCATCTCACCAGTTAGTTATTCTATTTTTTTTAAACCTCTCAGAGTAAAATGAAAGACAAGCGATCCAACCTGATTCACACGAACATATTTATATTTTCATTATTAGGTGTTTTTTACTGACAGTTTTTTTCTTCTTTTTCTTTTTGGATTTTCCCCCCAGTTTCTCCCTGATTTTAGTCTTATGCAATTTCCACCTATCAAATATTTTCTTCCCTATCACATGACCACCAGCCACCAAAGAGGGGCAGGCACAAGCCCTGTCAATGACATGCAATGCTCGCCTATTGTCTCTTTTCGAACTGCAGCACAAGTGTATTTGGGGACGGTATTACACACTTGCACACTTGGGGGTTGGGGGTTGGGGGCAGCTGTCCGCTGGTACGAATGAGCACACAGAAACCCATGCTTGGCTGGCAATGGTTGTGAGTGACAGGGTCGTGAGTGTAAGCTGCCCCTCCCACCTGTGAGAGCTTGGCCATGGACTCTTGGTCACGGATGAGCGTGGCATGATCTCTGGGCTGATAGTCACTCGACTTTGATGTATGACTTAAGAATCATGAATCATTTGTTTTACTCAAAGGTTTATATCTAATTTGTAGGTTTTATACATACAGTACTTCTTAAATCATACATCTAATTCATACAGCAAAGAAGGGTTTGATTATACATATGAAACAAAACATTCCTGCACAGTATATGCAGGGATCCCGTTTTTGTTTTTGTTTGTTTTGGTTTTTTTGTTTTTTTTTGTTTTTTTTTGCATAATTGACTTTGTTTTTGTGGCATTTTCCTTAAAATTTTTCCCCTATTCTTCCTTAATTTCCTTAATTTTTTTTAAATACGATTAATATTTTCAGCACAGGAGTGTTGTCATGTCAGGATCAAGTTTGGGGCTCTTGGTTAAAAAACACTTCTTTGCAGTCAAAGAAAATTCACAAAAACATCTTATCAACTCTGTGCCTATATCCTGTATGGATGTGATGGTTAGGTGTCCACAGATGTTTGTCCCTTTAAAGAATCTTTCAATTCTCATTCATTCATTCATTCTCTGAAATGTGTACTCCTAATTGGGGACGCAGGGAGGCTGGTTCCCATCTCAGCCAACTCTGGGTGTGGGCAGAGTACACCCTGGACTGCTCGCCAGGCCATTGCAGGGCAGAAACACGCTGACGGCTTTGCAGCTGCTCTTGATGAAAGTCAGCAATGCTTCTTTTACATGCTTCACATCATAGACAGTGAGAGACATGGCCGGCCTTTGATAACTCAGTTAGCTGCGCTGGGGAAACAGTGATAACCTATTGAGAGCGGGGCTTGAGCCCCCAACCTTAGGATCAGTGATCCAGCATCTTTACCACCAGGCCATCACTGTTCCCTTTCAATTCTTAAAAAAATGCATTTTTCTCATAAAGGGTATCACTACAGTTGTGGTCAGGTATGATCAGTTGTGCACTTTGTGCTTCTGAGTTTCTTAATGCTGGACAGCTTTAATTTTTAATACCCCCCCACCCCCACCCCCCCCCCAAAAAAAAATCATCATCATCATCATCATCATCATCATCATCATCATCATCCTGTGTAATATAAATATTAGGAATGTCATGATACTGCACATCCACAAATGCACATTTGGCTCGCTTGGTGACATCTTATAAACAATTCAAAACAAAACTTGCATTCTCTTAATACAGTATAGGATTAAAAAATAGATATGAAGGCTCATAGACAATGATTTATCGAAGGTTTTCACCTGTAAAACTGTGTATTATTGATAAATAAGAAATAAAGGGAAGCTTTAGCTTTCAGGATTTTCTTTTTCTTAGATTAAATACAGTAAATAGGAAGTTCCTGCATACTGACCTTAACAATTATGCATTTTAAATTATTTCTACCGAAGCTTATAAGATGCAGGTCGGTGCCAATGTATGTAGATTAATCCACACCCTCAGGGTTATTTATCAAGTCCGAAAAATCACGCTGAATGTGCTGAATATCTCCAAAAGGCAGGTGTTAAATTAATAAAGGATTCATATTTCTGTGAGTTGAAGACAAAATTATAACAATACAGTAATAATCAGAAAATTTTCAATGTGAAAAAAGTTTATAATATTATACCTTGGGAAATGACTTACATGGGTGATTATTTCACGATTTATATTACTGCAGTAAAACTCTTTCATATCGGATCATCGCTGATGTTTTATTATGCATATTAACTAATATTAACTAATTTCTATACTCTTATTTTTCTTTCATGCGCTATTTCAGGTTTATTGAAATCCCTATTTCAGATGTAGTTCATATTTAAAGTTCTTACAATTAATAACTTCAAATTATATAACAGAGGCACGTTGTTCTGTATTGGCTCTTCATTTAATTTCTCTCTTGAGCTTCAACTCAAATCGTAGTAATCAGAGTAAAGATCTATAATTATCCGCAACCAAAAAACAAATAAACTAAATCTAAATTAATTCCTAACAGAGATCCCTCAAAATCAAAAACTTTTTGCTTTAAATTTCACATAGCCCATCCTATTGTTACCTGCTGTATGAAATGTGTGTATATATATGTGAGGACTCTTACTGTGGTGTATTTGCCCAGCTGGCATAGGGAAGGGAATGTCTCCTGGTGAGCCCGCCGGATCTTTTCAATGATGGCCTCCAGCTCTGCTGTGAGCTCGTAGGTTTCCGTTAGCTCTGGCTTCGGACTTTCCTTCTTCTTTTTATTCCTGTCATTCCGCACGGCTGCAAGGGGAATTGAACCAACATCATTAGTGGTCCGGGATAAAGAATAAATTAACTTGAATGAACTTAATTTTCTACAAACGTAATTCAAATGGAAGACACTTTAAAATATTAACAAATTCGGACCACCCATCACAGCTTCTACTGATTTTTTTTCTTTTTTCCTCTGTCCACTGCCAGTCTGGAGTTTCAGCAGAATAACTCTAAAAAACGCTGACGGCTATGTAGCTCCTCTTGTCGAAAGTCAGCAATGGTTGTTTTACATGAACCTCACACCATAGGCAGTGAGAGACACGACTGGCCTTTGATAACCCAGTTAGCTGTACTGGGCAGACAGTGACAACCTTGTGGAGATTGGGACTCGAGCCCCCAACCTTTGGATCAGCACCTTACCACCAGGCCACCACTGCCCGACTCTGAAACTGCCAATCTGATGTAAAAAAGGTGGATTTTTTTTCTCTGCTATTGCTTCACACTACTCTCTCGACTTTCTTGCACTAACTGAAACCTGGATTTCTTCACATACCTCTGTGACACCAAAAGCACTTTCTTCTGCTTATGCAGTCTTACATACGAGTAACTAGGAGACGCTGTGGTACAGGTCTACTACTCACTCGAAGTTGATGCTTCACACCATTTTCTCTGTCTCATCTCGTCATCTCTTCCTTTGAGCTTCATGTAGTAAACGTCTGCTCTCCAATGAACCTCCTCAATATTATCTACTGCCCTCCTGGATCCCCCCAGAGCACTTTCTAGAAGAAATGGACACACTCCTCAGCACTTTCCCCACTGAGAACACCCTTCTCACTCTTCTAGAGGACTTTAATCTCCAGTCCTCTTGCCATCACCCTCTTCTTTACTCCTTTCCTTTAACTTTTAACAACTGGTCTACCACACACCAAGTTTGCAGTCATTCTTTTCCAGCCACAGGCATTAATTCCACTCCACTACACATCTCTGACCACCACTTGGTTTCCTTTACTATATACTTACCTATTCTAACACTACCTCTCAGTTTTCTTCCCCCACTTGACAAAACCTCCACACTGGATCGCCTTCATTTGTGGCTTCCTGTATTCTCTTATCTTCCTAATCCAGTCTCCTTTTCTTCCCTACCACTCAAGTCTGCTACTGACACTTTACTCTTTTCACTCTCTGCTTCTATGTATCTTCTCTGCCCTTTACCTACAGAAGCCAAGAAGTCTTCTTGTTCTGCTCCTTGGCTCACAGAGGAAGCAATCGTACACAACTCAGAGCTGCTGAGAGAAAGAGGAAGAAATCTCAACTTGAATCAGATCTGGCTTCCTACCATGCTCTCCTATCCATATTTTCATCTGATGTGACTTCTGCTCAGACAGACTTCTATAAGAAAAAATTGGACATTGCTGCACAAGACCCACACAAACTTCACAACGTCTTTTCATCATTATCAATTCATCTGCTCCACCTTCCCCATCCTTCCTGACCGCTGAAGATTTTGCTGACTTCTTTGACAGGAAGATTAAACAAATCTGTGAGAAATTTACTCCCACCCCACTCCTACAATACACAGTGTAGATTTCACTTCCCCTTCCTTTGCACAGTTTTCCAATCTCACAAATGAACACATCCAGCAAGTACTTTCATTATGCAATCTTACCACCTGCACACTGGATCCAATTCCTTCCACAATACTCCAGATTATCTCTCAAGACCTTCTTCCATTTGCATCCACTATCACCAATAACTCCATCCTCTGGACAGGTACCAACAGGGCTCAAAAGAGCCAGGGTTTTACCCATCTTAAAGAAACCCACTCTGAATTCATCGGACATCAGCAACTACAAGCCAGTATCACTTCTTTCTTTCCTTTCTAAAATTCTTGAACGTACCGTTTATAACCAAATGTCTTTCTATCTTTTGCAAAACAACCTCCTTGGCCCTAATCAATCTGGCTACAAAGCAGCACATTCCACAGAGACTGCACTCTTGGCTGTTACAGAGAAGCTACATGCTGCAAGATCAGCCAAGATGTCATCTTTTCAGTACACCCTTTGGAGGCCAGGAATTTGTGGTGTAGCATGGCAGTGGTTTGCTTCCTACCTGGAAGGTCACTCATATGAGGTTACATAGAGGGGATCCACATCTTATCCATGGCGACTTTCTACTGGTGTTCCCCAGGGCTCAGTTCTTGGTCCAATTCTGTTCTCTCTTTAAAGGAAGTCCCTTGGTAATGTCATCCTCACATGGGTTTTTATACCAGTGTTATGCTGATGGACATTCAACTTGTTCTTTTTTCCTACTTCAGAAACTGATGCTTCTGCCTGGATGTGCATGCCTGGCAAGTCCCTTCTCATAGATGGCCGCTCACCAGCTGAAGCTTAGTCTCAGCAAGACTGAATTGCTGTTAATCTCTGCTGACTCATCCCCACGTCAACATCTTGCAATCTCCTTGTGCAATGCTGTGATCTTTCTTCAGGCACTGAACGAAGCCTTGGAGTAACCATGGACAAGTGCATGGTCTTCTCTTCTCATATCACGAATCTTTTTTGATTATGACAATTTCTTCTCTTTGACATCTGCAAGATTCATCCATTTCTTTCCGGTAAAAGGCCACTTGTCCAATCCCTTGTCATCTCAAGACTTGATTACTGCAACTCACTCCTGGTAGGTTAACCTTTGAGCTCTGTTTGCCCTCTGCAAATGATCCACAATGCAGCTGCATGGCTAGTTTACAACCTTCCCAAAATTTTGCACACCACATCACCAGTATTATCTCTCCAATGGCTTCCTGTAGCTGCTTGCATTCGATTTAAAACACTAATGCTTGCCTACAAAGCCAAAAATGGAGCTGCATCTTCATACCTCAAAGCACTTATCACACCTCACACTGCACCATGTTGTCCCAGATTCTGTGAGCACTGTGAGACTGATCTCTCCCTCTATCAAGGGACAAGGGAACAATGCATCTAAAATTCTTCTCTGTTCTGGCTCCATGGTGGTGGAATGAACTTCCTCTGGAGATCCGGACAGCTGAGTCACTGGGTATCTTCAAATGATGGCTACCTTTTCAGCAGTATTTAGATTAAGCACTATGCTGTATACAAAAACACACATCATAAAAAACCCCCTAAAAAAACGAAAACAAAAAACCCACACAACACCTACCTTTAGAGTTTAACTGACTTAGTCTGTGTTCTAACAGCACAAGAATATATTTATTCACTGATAGAGACTTTAAAGTACTTCAGCAGGTCGGTCTGGATAAGAGTATCTGCTAAATGCTGTAAATGTGATATATATATATATATATATATATATATATATATATATATATATATATATATATATATATATATATATATATATATATATATATATAAACATACATAATATATATATATATATATATATATATAGCCCCCAGTGCGGCTAACTGGGTTATCAAAGGCGGGCCATGTCTCTCACCGTCTATAGTGACAGGCATGTAAAAGAACCATTGCTGACATTCGTAAAGAGTAGGCTGCAAAGTCGTCAGCGTGTTTCTGTCCCTTGCTAAAAGGGTTGTGACAGGAAGGGCATCCGACGCAAAAACCTCTGCCAAATTAAACGTGCGAATCAGATGATTCGCTGTGGCAACTCCCAAGTAAAAGGGAAAAAGCCGAAAGGAAGACAGACAATATATAGCAAATATATATTATACATATGCTATGTATATATATATATATATATAAAAACCAGTTGATGCGGAGTGGCGCCCCTCAAGGTTATAGCCTATAGTCTCCCTATGTAAGCCAGGCTTGGCAAAGGAAGATGTCTATTGTTCAAACATGGGCCCTGGCTGGCTGCAGATATATATATATATATATATATATATATATATATATATATATATATATATATATATATATATATATAGAGAGAGAGAGAGAGAGAGAGAGAGAGCACAGCAGAGTACTACAGGGCTACAGCTTTAGCCGCATGTAACTATTAACCCAGAGATCGCATGCTTGAATCCAGATTAATGCTACAGCCATCCGTGACCAGGAGTCCATAGGGGATAATTGGGTGGGCTCTCATGGGAGGGAGGGATGGCATACGCACCTTCCTCATTCATACAAATGGGCAGATAGAACTTTCCCTCCAAGTAAGTCAGACTGCTCCAAAAATACGCATGCACTGCAGTTTAAAAAGAGGCAGGTGGCCAGTGTTGCATGGCACATACGGGGCGTGTACATGCTTTCGCACCTCTCTGGTTGGTGGTGATCGAGTAATGAGGAAGGCATTACTTGATGGGTGGGAATTGCGAATTGTGGGAGAAAATGAGGAAAAATCCCCCCCAAAAATCCACATAATATAAATTATATAAAACAACGTCCAAGTTATATAAAAAAAAAACATGTTCAAGACAGTAAGCCTATTTAACTATTCATTTATTCTATAATTATTCTCATGATTCATTGATTCATAAAGTATAATACCATACTTGCTGAGAAATGCCTATATACCTCTGCCAAAGAATTTATATTATCGATTATGTGAAACCTGCAACCTCAATTTCCAAGAACTTTGGTGGATGGGAGGAGCATGGGCCACAGAAGAATCCATTAAATTTTGAATAATGAATTTCAATAAAATTGCGAGATGTGGGAATCTACACATAAAATGCCATTATTTACAAAATGATGGATGGATGATCATCAAGATCAAAAGAATAATACTAATACGTACATGAAATATATAAAACATAGCCAAATTAAGAAATACAGAATGTTGACTCCATACATATGCTTAAATCCTAACATTGTTGAAAATATATTCAGATGCATGATATGGTTGTACATCATCGACAAAGTGGTTATTATCTTTGTCTGATGTCTGTGCCCTCCAGGTGCTCTACTAATTCTACATTTAAAAATTGTGCCAGTGTTTAAATATCCATTTAAAAATCCAATCTGTAAAAACAGAAATAGACAGCTTGAATCTTTTGTAAAAGGTTCTATCAAGGCAGGTTTCTTGGCGTGCGATCATTATGTCGAAGCTAGCAGCAGATGACAAAGCTTTTAAAAAAGCTTTATAACCACCGAGGCTAATAACAACACACCAAGAGCTAAATAAAAGAAGGTCAAGGAAAACAGATTTTAAGCTAGTTTATCTGAAGCAGGGTTACTCAGACATGATGGACATTATGTCTTCTATAGAGGCCTTGAGGCTTTAGCTTCTCATTGGCATAGCTCTTTTCAGGACCAATGGAGCAAGAGAGTGAATCCTTCAGCTTCTGTATTAGTCATGCTGGCAGTCGGCTCATGATAAATACAGACGAGCCTTATGAAGTCGGACAAGCTTTACGACATCATTAAGGAAAGAACACCTGGTGCTGTGCAGGGGGGTCGTCTGGGGACCATCCAATTTCATTAAGCTGCGGGAGAAGTGATACCATGGACCACAGATCAGTGCTCGTGCTAAAAAAACCTCAATGATGCATGTTTGATAACATTCAAACGCTGCTGAAATTCCCCAGTGATCTTACAGAAAGAGGAATTGACTCGGTGAACAACCCCCCCCCCGGCGTACTCTTAGGTTCCAATGCTTTCATTAATATTTATCCTGCAAATGTATGGGCAGTCATATTTACACATGGACACATAAATTTGGATTCAGGCGTGCGTATTCAGAGGTGCTAACACCGCTAAAAATAATATTATATCCAGCAGACGGACAAACAGATTTCTTTTTTTTGCTCCAAAATCTCTACTACTGTATATTTCAGAGGACAGAATTATATCATGTTCAGTTCATTTTCTGTACCCGCTTCATCCTAATTAGGGTCGCGGGGAGGCTGGTGCCCATCCCAGCCAACTCGGGGCGAGGGCAGAGTACACCCTGGACAGCTCGCCAGGCCATCGCAGGGCGGAAACACGCTGACGGCTTTGCAGCCTACTCTTGTCGAAAGTCAGCAATGGTTCTTTTACATGCCTCACACCATAGACAGTGAGAGACATGGCCCGCCTTTGATAACCCAGTTAGCTCCACTGGGGGGGACAGTGACAACCTTGTGGAGAGTGGGACTCGAACCCCCAACCTTTGGATCAGCGATCCGGTGCCTTATACCACTAGACCACCACTGCCCCTCATTATATCATGTTAACAGTGTAAATGATAAAACATGCATTTAAATTATATTTTAAATATTATTTCATAATAAAAGTATTACATTTTAGTTTTTAATAAATTTTTAGCATTTACATATTTTATACTTATAAATTACATTCTGAATTAGTGAATCTCTAAAATACCACTGACCAGAACATACATACATACATTGCATGTTGAAACTACTGTATTATTATTATTCATTCATTCATTCATTTTCTGTAACCACTTAATCCTAATTAGGGTCACAGGGAGGCTGACGCCCATCCCAGTCGACTCCGGGTGAGGACAGAGTACACCCTGGACAGCTCACTAGGCCATCATAGGGCGGAAACACATTGTCGGCTACGCAGCTCCTCTTGTCGAAAGTCAGCAATGGTTCTTTTACATGAATCTCTCACCATAGACAGTGAGAGACATGGATGACCTCTGATAACTCAGCTACACTGGGGGGACAGTAACAACCCATTGAGAGAGGGGTTTGAACCCCCAACCTTAGGATCAGTGATCCAGCACCTTTACCACTAGGCCCCTACTGCCCACTATTATTATGATTATTATGATTATGATTATGATTATTATTATTATTATTATTATTATTATTATTATTACAGTTTAAAATGATAATGAAATGACGCAGAAGATTGGGTGATTCTGGCACATCAGGCCTGTGAGACTCATCATTAGCTCAGGACTTCTATTATTATTATTATTATTATTATTATTATTATAAATAATCTGGTATTTAACTGATATATCAACACTATAACATTTCAAACATTTACACAATTACTTATATTATAATACAGTTGTTGGGAATAGGGAATAATAGTTTTTGTTAATCTACATAATAGAGCTGCACAGTCATGGAATATGGCTTGGATGGTTGTTCCGTGTCCGCACAGTGTCTCTGTATGCCCAAAATAGAAAAACACAATATGGCTTCTGCATTGTTAATGCTGACTGGCTGCTATGTATCGCTGACTTGCATGATGACAGGCACCCAAGAAATGAAGGCTCATACACCTCCGCTCAGACTTGCAGTGAATAAAAATCACACAATCTAAATCAGGCAGGGAGACAAACTTGCAGGTAAACAAATATTTGTATTAATTTTATAAGTATTAAACATCAAACTCGGAAGCTTGATAGAACATGAACTTAATTAATGGATACATAAAACTAATAAGGCAAGATACAAATGAAAGCAGTAATCAAACAGTGAATGGTAATGCACTGAAATGTAAAAATAGGCTTGGACACGTATCCACTTATCAATAGAAACATATCACCTTGGCTTTGAGGCAAATAATCCAAATCAATATATTATCGACTTCCACTAAAATAGTCTGTATAGTGCTACGAAAGGAAAACACTGGAAAATATCAACATCTATTTGTCTACCAAAACAGGAAAGTTAATACTTAAATTCATTAATTTTCTGAACCGCTTAATCCTAATTAGGGTCATGGGGAGGGTGGCGCCCATCTCAGCCGATTCCGAACGAGGGCAAGGTACACCCTGGACAGCTTGCCAGGCTACCGCAGCGCCAACACTCACACAACCATTCACACTTAGAGGAGATTTAGAACAACCAGTTAACTTACTGTGCATGTTTTTGGACTGTGGGAGGAAACTGGAGTACCCGGAGGAAATCCATGCAAGCACGGGGAGAACATACAGAAACACCCATGCTGGGACTCAAACCCAGGCTCCCATGCTTTCTTGCTGTGAGGTGGGCGTATTAACCACTACACCACCATGACGTCAATACTTAAATTAATAATGCTTAGTAGTATAAAAATATTATGCATGACATACTGAAAGATATTAAATGGTGACACATTATATTTTGTTATAGATCTAGAAATACTGCAACTGATTTCAGCCAAGCTATTTTTTTTTTTTTAGCATAAAGACTGATCATATGGTCTGGGCAGTGGTGGTCTAGTGGTATAAGGCGCCGGATCACTGATCCAAGGGTTGGGGGTTCGAGTCCCACTCTCCAGGGTTCTCACTGCCCCCAAAGTGGAGCTAACTGGGTTATCAAAGGCTGGCCATGTCTCTCACTGTCTATGGTGTGAGGCATGTAAAAGAACCATTGCTGACTTTCGACAAGAGTAGGCTGCAAAGCCGTCAGCGTGTTTCCACCCTGCAATGGCCTGGCGAGCTGTCCAAGGTGTACTCTGCCCTCGCTCTGAGTTGGCTGGGATGGGCACCAGCCTCCCCGCGACCCTAATTAGGATGAAGCAGTTACAGAAAATGAACTGAACTGATCATATGACAAAAACAAGTTCAATGAATGGATGTTCTGGGACAGTACATCACAGGATTTTCCACACCCGGTTTTCCTTGTTATTTACAATCAGGTTACAGGAATTCATGTGCATGATGTGGGAGGCATCAAGTGATTCTCGAAAGAACACATCTCAATAGATCCTTTTATATTTTCATGAAGCGACTGTGGAAAAATAAAAGATGAAAGAAAAAACACTGAACCAAAAATGGTGTGTGATGAATATAATTGATAATGAAATACTTCACAAGTTTTCAGCCTCAAAAAGAGCGTAACTATATACTATAAGGCAGGGGTGGCCAACCAGTCAGAGACCAAGAGTAACATTTTTTAACAGTGTTACCGCACAGAACCACATCATACAAATGGGCACGCACACACACACACACACACACACACACACACACACACACACACACACACACACACAAACACACACACACACACACACACACACACACACACACACACACACACACACACACACACACACACACACACACCAACCTCAGGATCCTAATACCAATATATTCACTATCCCTCCCCTGTACATGTCAAAACCATCTCAATCTAGCCTCTGACTTTGTCTACAAAACATTTTACATGTGCTATCCCTCTGATGTACTCATTTCTGATCCTGTCCATCCTCGTTAATCCCAAAGAGAACTTCAACATTTTAATCTCTGCTACCTCCAGCTCCGCCTCCTGTCTTTTCCTCAGTGCCACTGTTTCTAAACCATACAACATCAACCTCAACACCGTCTTCTACACTCTTCCTTTCATTCTTGCTGATACCTTCCTATCACACATCACACCGGACACTTTTCTCCAACCATTCCCACCTGCCTGCACACGCTTCTTCACCTCTTTTCCACAGTCTCCATTGCTCTGGATTGCTGAGCCTAAGTACTTAAAATCCTACACTTTCTTTAACTCTGCCCCTGTAACCTCACAGTTCCTCTTTGGTCCTTGTCGTTCACACACATGTGTTCTGTCTTACTGAGGCTAACCTTCATTCCTCTCCTTTCCAAGGCATACCTCCACCTCTCTAGATTTTCTCTGCTCTCACTACATCTGCAAACATCATAGTCCATGGGGAATCTTGTCTCACCTCGTCTGTCAACCTATCCATCACCATCGCAAAAAAGAAGGGGCTCAGAGCTGACCCTTGATGCAGTCCCACCTCCACCTTGAACTCTTCTGTCACACTGACAGCACACCTCACGACTGTCTTACATCTCTCATACATGTCCTGCACCACTCTAACATACTTCTGTGCCATTCCAGACTTCCTCATGCAATACCACAGTTCCTCTCTCGGCACCTGTCTATGCTTTCTCCAGATCCACAAAGGCACAATGCAGCTCCCTCTGTCCTTCTCTTCATCAGTTCATTTTCTGTAACCGCTTATTACTAATTTGGGTCGCGGTGAGGCTGGTGCCCATCCCAGCCAACTTCAGGCGAGGACAGAGTACATTCTGGACAGCTCACCAGGCCATCGCAGGGCAGAAACACGCCAACGGCTTTGCAGCCTACTCTTTTACGAAAATCAGCAATGGTTCTTTTACATGCCTCACACCATAGACAGTGGGAGACATGGCCGGCTTTTGATAACCCAGTTAGCTGCACTGGGAGGCACAGTGACAACCTTGTGGAGAGCGGGACTCGAATCCCCAACCTTTGGATCGGCGATCCAGCGCCCTATACCACTAGACCACCACTGCCCCTGATCTTCTCTGAACTTCTCTATTAACATCTTCAAAGCAAGAACTGCATCTGTGGTGCTCTTTCTTGGCATGAAACCAAACTGTTGTTCACAAATGGTGACCTCTGCCCTTAGTCTAGCTTCCACTATTCTTTCCCATAACTTCATCATATGGCTCATCAACTTTATACCTCTGTTGTTGCCACAACTCTGCATGTCTCCCTTGTTCTTAAAAATGGGCACTAGCACACTTCTGCTCCATTCCTCCAGCATCTGCTCACTCTCCAAGACCTTGTTAAATGTTCTTGTCAGAAAATCTACTGCTACCTCACCAAGACACCTCCATACCTTCACCGGTATGTCACCGGAACTGCCTTTCCACTCTTCATCCTCTTCAATGCCCTACTCACTTCACCCTTACTAATCTTTGCTACTTCCTGGTCCACAACAGTCACCCCTTCGACTCGTTTTTCTCTCTCATTTTCCTCATTCTTCAGCTCTTCAAAGTACTCTTTCCATCTTCCCAGCACACTTCTGTCATCAGTCAATACATTTCCCTCTTTGTCCTTAATCACTTTAACTAGCTGCACATTCTTTCCATCTCTATTTCTCTGCTGTGCCTACTTGAATAAATAATTTTCTCCCTCCTAACTGTCCAGCCTATCATACAAGTCATCATACGCCCTCTGTTTGGCCTTTGACACCGCTACCTTCGCCTTACGCTGTGTCTCCCTGTACTCCTGTTTACTCTCTTCAGTCCTTTCTATGTCCCACTTCTTCTTAGCTAACCTCTTCCTTTGTACACACTCCTGCACTTCCTGATTCCACCACCAAGTCTCCTTATCTACTTTCCTTCCAGAGGAAACACCAAGTACTCTCCTACCTGTCTCCCTGATCACATTAGCTGTAGTTGTCCAGTCATCTGGAAGCACTTCCTGACCACCCAAAGCCTGTTTCAACATGGACATTTCATCTCACGCACATAGACATCCTGCTATAAGGCTTTATGGACGCAATTCCTGGTGATGTCACTGATGTCACTGAGCTGGTCCAGAATACCGCAGGTGGGCAAAACACATCAAATGAGTCATTGTGTTCTGTTCACATGTGGACAATATTATTTGTTACACTAGCATGATAAACAGCATACCAGTTAGCTGTTGTGCCAAGCATTTGTAAAGGTTCACCCATTTACTTATATCAATTTCAGATAGATAGCAGCAAAAAAATTAATTAATTAATTAAAAAATAACTGGTAAAGGACCCTCAAACAGTCAGTCCTGAATGAGCCATTAATTGCTAATTTTCCAGAGACAAAACAAAACAGCTTACAAAACATTGAGTGTATTCAGAATAAAACCTAGAGAACTTTACCAATGATAGTTTTCCCAGAAATTAAAGCATACTAGTGATCCATACATCAACATAAGGTGGCTGTGTTAGTTTTGTTTGTATTTTCTAGTTTGAGTGTTGACGTGATAAAGAGATGTTTAAGATTTTTAAATCATTGAACTAATTTATTTTACCTCACCTCATCTGTGCAGTGAGCACTTTACGTAGGTCAGATTTATTGTTCATGATAAACATATTATATATGAAGTGACTTTCCTTTAGTTGTTAAGTGTCATTTCTTGTTTTTATTTACTCACGCCTAAAGGGGTTAACAGTTTTTGAAAGAAACTTTAAGATACTGTATAATTGGTGGATTTCCCCCCCCCCCCCAAACATTATGTTCAGAAAGGTGACCTAGACTTGTAGTAGTTTCATGCTCATAACTATGACACCCTCCAGCACGTTGTGGTTTACTTTACATGCATAATGATTGGACCCCTCCTGCTGGACTGTCTCTGGGGTCTTAGCTAATTACCCGCCTCAGTGACATCAGTTCCACATTTCTAACCATCTTACTCTTTACACGTTTCCCCTGTACTGGACAACATGTTCTGTGATAACAGAAAATCAACAGACGTTTGTTGTCAAAATTGCACAATTATGAATGCCCTGATCTCAAAACTGTGATCAGATCTTTATTTAGTGTAAAAATATAAATATAAATTAAACAGGACATGGCAGCATGATGGCGTACTGATTGGCAAGTCCGCCTCACAGCAAGAAGGCCTGGTTGTTTGTGTGGAGTTGTTCTCCCTGTTTTTGGAGTTGTTCTCCCTGTGTTTGTGTGGGTTCCCCAAGGGGCAGGATCTCATTCCCGACCCAGAGGGTGCATGCCACCCTTTTCCGACTGAGAACCATGGCCTCAGACTTGGAGGTGTTGATTTTAATCCTGGCTGCTTCGTACTCGATTGTGAATCTCTCCAATGAGAGCTGGAGGTCCCGGCTTGATGAAGCCAAAAGGCCAATGTCACCCTCAAAAAGCAGAGACGAGATCTGATGGCCACCAAACTAGAACCCCTCAACTGTGCCTAGAAATTATGTCCATAAAAACTATGAGCAGAATCGGTGACAGAGGACAGCCTTGGTGGACTCCAACCCTCACCGGAAACGAATTCAACCTGTTGTTCCCAATACGGACCAAACTCTGGCTCCAGTGATACAGCGACCCGATGGCCCATAGCCAACGGGTCCAGAATTCTATAACCATGCAATGTTGCAGAGACGTGGCAACCAAGACAGTCCTACAATATCCAGAACCCTGAAATATTCAGGATCTCATCCACCCCCAGAGCCTGACCACTGAGGAGCTTTTTGACTACCTCTGTGACCTCAGCTCCAGTGATGGGCGGACTGCCACTCAAACCCCCAGAATTTTCGGACTCTACGGAAGGCATGGTGGTGGGATTGAGGAGATCCTTGAAGTATTCCTTCCAGCTCCCAACGACATCCCCAGTTGAGGTGAGCAGCTCCCTACTTCTACTGTAGACAGTATTTGTGGAGAACTGCTTCTCCCTCCTGAAGTGTCAAATGGTGGTCCAGAACCTTTTTGAGGCCAACTGATAACCGCTCTCCAGGCCCTCACCAAACTTCACCCACGTTTGAGATTTTGCATTGGCAACAGCTTGGGCTGCAGCACGTTTGGCCTGCTGGTACCTGTCTGCTGCCTCAGGAGTCCAGAGTGTCCAATACATGTGGCCGCAAGTCCGAGGACACGACTACAAAGTTGATCATCGAACTACAACCTAGGGTGTCCTGGTGCCAAATGTATTTATTGACACCCTTATGTTCAAATATGATGTTCACGATGGACAAACCATGACAAGTACAGAAGTCAAACAAGGAAACACAATTCGGGTTCAGACTGGAGAGGCCGTACCTATCGATCACACCCATCCGGGTCACGCTATCATTGCCCACATGAGTGAAGCCTCCCAAGACAATGAGTGAGTCTCCCAGGGGAGCATTCTCCAACACACCTTCTAAAGACTCTACAAAGGGTGAATACTCTGAACTGTCATTTGGTACATAAGCACAAATAACAGTCAGGACCCATCCCCCCACCCGAAGGCGGAGGGCAGCTATCCTTTCGTCGACTGGGGAGAACCTCAACATTGGGCACAAAGACGGGGGGCAACAAGTATGCCCACACCGGCTTGCCGTCTCTTCCCATGAGCAGCTCCATAATAGAACAAAATCCAGCCTCTCTTAAGATGAGTGGTTCCAGAGCCCAAGCTATGCATTAAGGTGAGTCGGACTATTTCTAGTCTGTATCTCTCCACCTCACACACCAGCTCAGGCTCCTTCCCCAACAGAGAGGTGATATTCCCTGTCCCAAGAGTCAGAGTCAGTAACCGAGGATCGATCTGATAGAATCCATGCCGTCAGCTGCCACCAAACTCACATTGCACCCAACCCCTATAGCCCCTCCCACAAGTGGTGGGTCAGAAGCCCGACCATGGGCAGTAGCCCGACCACCAGGCACACACCTTTGAGCCCCGCCTCCAGGCCTAGCTCCAGGGTAGGACCCCGGGGACCCGTGTCCAGGCAAGGGAAACTGTGTCCTTGTTTTTTGTTTCTTCGTCATAGAGCTCTTTTGAATCGCACTTCATTAGGATGTTCACCTAGGACCCGTTTGCCTTGGGTAACCCGACCAAGGGCATAATGTCCCCGATAACATAGCTCCTAGGATCATTTGGACATGCAAACCCCTTCACCATGATAAAATGGCAATTCAAGGAGGGGCAATAATAATAATATAGTCATTAATATGGTGATTAGCATGTCTGGTTTGAGTCCCATGTTCAGACTGTTTATGTTATGTTTGGAATACCAGCGTTCTCCCTGAGCTTGTATGAGTTTCCTCCGTGGACTCCTGTTTTCTCCAACAGTCCAGAGACATTCACATTAGTAGAGCCATCATCATCATCATCATCATCATCATCATCATCTTCCGCTAAGTCCGGGGTCGGGTCGCAGGGGTAGCAACCTAAGCAAAGAGGTCCCGACGTCCCTCTCCCCAGCCACTTCCTCCAACTCTCCCGGTGGAACACCGAGGCGGTCCCAGACAAGCCGAGAGACATAGTCCCTCCAGCGTGTTCTAGGTCGACCCCGTGGTCTCTTCCCGGTTGGACATGCCAGAAACACCACACCAGGGAGGCGTCCGGGAGGCATTCTGAGCAGATGCCCGAGCTACCTCAGCTGGCCTCTCTCAATGCGGAGGAGCAGCGGATCTACTCCGAGCTCTCCACGGATGGTAGAGCTTCTCACCTTATCTCTAAGGGAGAACCCCGCCACCCGGTGAAGTAAGCTCATTTCAGCCGCTTGTATCCGTGATCTTGTTCTTTTGGTCACTACCCAAAGCTCATGACCATAGGTGAGGGTTGGAATGTAGATCGACTGGTAAATTGAGAGCTTCGCCTTGCGACTCAGCTCCTTCACCACGACGGACCAGTCCAGGCACCGCTTAACAGCAGAGGCTGCAGCGATCCGTCTGTCGAACTCTCACTCCATCCTTTCCTCACTCGTGATACTCCAAAATACTTAAACTCCTCCACTTGGGGCAGGACCTCATTCCCAACCCGGAGGGTGCATTCCAAAACCATGGCCTCAGACTTCGAGGTACTGATCCTCATCCCGGCTGCTTCGCACTCGGCTGCGAATCGCTCCAATGAGAGCTGGAGGTCCCGACTTGATGAAGCCAAAAGGACAACATCATCCGCAAAAAGTAGAGACGAGATCCGATGGCCACCAAGCCAGAACCCCTCAACGCCTCGACTGCGCCTAGAAATTCTGTCCATAAAAATTATGAATAGAATCGGTGACAAAGGACAGCCTTGGTGGACTCCAACTCCCAAAAGAAACGAATTTGACCTGTTATTGCCAATACGGACCAAACTCTGGCTCCGGTGATACAGAAACCGAATGGCTCGTAACAACGGGTCTGGAACGCCGTACTCTCGGACCACGCCCCACAAGATCGTTCGAGGGACACGGTCAAAAGCCTTCTCCAAATCCACAAAGCACATGTGGACAGATTGGGCAAACTCCCATGCCCCCTCCAGAATCCTGTGGAACGTATAGAGTTGGTCAAGAGTGCTATGGCCAGGATGATTCCTCCTGAATCCAGGGTTCCACTATCGGTTGGATCCTCCTCTCTAGTACCCCTGCATAGACTTTCCCAGGTAAGCTGAGGAGTGTAATTCCATGATAATTGGAACACCCCCTCCTGTCCCCCTTCTTAAAAATCGGGACCACCACCCCAGTTTGCCAATCCAGAGGTACAGACCCCGATGACCACGCGATGTTGCAGAGACGTGTCAACCAAGACAGTCCTACAGCATCCAGAGCCATGAGATATTCCGGGCAGATCTCGTCCAACCCTGGAGCTCGACCACCGAGGAGCTTTTTGACAACCTCAGCGACCTCCACTCCAGTGATGGGCGGACCCCCACCTGAACCCCCAGGGTCTTCCTCTTCCACGGAGGGCATGTGGTGGGTTTGAGGAGGTCCTCAATGTATTCCCTCCACCTCTTGACGACATCCCCAGTCGAGGTAAACAGCTCCCCACCTCCACTGTAAACAGTGTTTGTGGAGAACTGCTTCCCCCTCCTAAGACGTCAGATGGCAGTCCAGAACCTTTTTCAGGCCAACCAATAATCACTCTCCAGGCCCTCACCGAACTCCTCCCACGCCCAAGATTTTGCATCTGCGACAGCCTTGGCTGCAGCACGTTTGGCTTGCCGAACCTGTTTGCTGCCTCGGGAGTCCCACAGGCTAATAAAACCCAATAGGCCTCCTTCTTCAGCTGGACAGCCCCCTTCACCGCAGGTGTCCACCACCGGGTTTGGGGATTACCACCATGACAAGCACCGAAGACCTTGCGGCCACAGCTATGGGCTGCTGCCTCAGCAATGGAGGCATGAAACATGGCCCATTCGTATTCCATGTCCCCCGCCTCCTCCAGGACGTGGTTGTAGCTTTCCCGGAGGTGAGAGTTAAAGGCTTTTCGAACAGGGGACTCCGCCAAACGTTCCCAGCAGACCCTGATTACACGCTTGGGCCTGCCAGGTCTGGAAGGCAGCCTCCCCCACCACCGAAGCCAACTCACCACCAGGTAGTGATTGGTAGACAGCTCAGCTCCTCTCTTCACCTGAGTGTCCAGAACATATGGTCGCAAGTCCGATGACACGACTACAAAGTCAGTCATCGAATTGCAACCTAGAGTGTCCTGGTGCCAAGTGCACTTATGGGCACACTTATGTTCCAACATGGTGTTCATGATACACAAACTGTGACGAGCACAGAAGTCCAACAACGAAACACCATTCGGGTTCAGACTGGAGAGGCCGTACCTACCTATATCTAGTCGGTATCTTTCCACCTCGCGCACCAGATCAGGCTCCTTCCCCGCCAGAAAGGTGACATTCCATGTCCCGAGGGTCAGAGTAAGTAGCCGAGGATCGGTCCGACAGAGCCCATGCCTTCGGCTGCCACCCAACTCACACTGCACCCAACCCCTAAAACTCCTCCCACGGGTGGTCCATGGTCTTTTTGGGCTAGGCCCGGCCAGGCTACATGGGCAGAAGCCCAACCATCAGGCGTTCGCCTGCGAGCCCCTCCTCCGGGCCTGGCTCCAGGAGGGAACCCCGGTGACCCACGTCTGGGCAAGGGAGACTGCTTCCTGTGATCTCTCTTAGATGTCATAGGTGTCATAGGGGTCTTTTGAATCGTACTTCGTCTGGACCTTCACCCAGGACCTGTTTGCCTTGGGTGACTCTACCAGGGGCATTATGCCCCCGACAACATAGCTCCTAGGATCATTAGGTCACGCAAACCCCTTCACCACGATAAGGTGGTGATTCAGGGAGGGGTAGTAGAGCCGTCTATTCCTAAAATACCCCAAGGTGTGGATGTGAATGGTTGTTTTTGTTTTATAATGGTGTGGCAGGCTAATTGGTGTGTACCATCCCCTTTACTCAGTGTCGGGTGAGCTAGGCTCCAGCCTCATTGAGACGCTAAAAACAGGATGGAAAATAAGTTTTGCTATTACTTAATGCAGCACTCAAGAACTCAAAGTGTAATGTTATTGATCCCAAGGCTGGGGGTTCAAGCCCCACTGTAAACGGATTGTCACTGCTGTCCCCCCAGTACAGCTAGCTGGGTTATTTAAGGCTGGCCATGTCTCTCACATGTCTATGGTGAGAGGTTCATGCAAAAGAACCATTGCTGACTTTCGACAAGAGGAGCTGCACAGACCTCAGTGTGTTTCTGCCCTGCGATGGCGTGATGAGCGGACAGGACGTACTCTGCCTTCGCCCAGAGTCAGCTGAGATGGGCACCAGCCTCCCCATGACCCTAATTAGGATTAAGCAGTTCAGAAAATGAATGAATGATTATTTCCCCCATTTAATCTGTTAAACATCATGAATGCCTGTGAAGAATTTCAGTGACTGTCATGAAAAATTTCGATGTATAAAAAAAATTAAACATTGTTTCCATCCACAGACTTCATTATTTATCCTTATAAATCATCCACAACAGTCCTACCAACTGCACATGAAGCTTATCACACTTTATGTACACTTCAGTACTTTTTAGATAAGATCTTATTCGATCATCGTGACACAATCATCAATTTAAAAAGACTTGACTCTGTCTTTAGACTCTTTTTCCTTGGAAAGTAACAAAACACAAATGTCACATTTGTTTCCGGTTTAATTAATATTTTATGGGTACTAGGAGGTAGTAATGTTGTTGTTAAGTGTAATTTCATGGAATTTCCACCCTTTCCTCTTTTGTTCAATATTATAATTGAGAAAGCATGTTATTTTTAGAACAAATGAGATCATTATTCAGTTAAGTATTTAAAGTATTAAACTCTTATATCATACGGCTGCAAAACCAAATTATTTGGGATTTTGGACTGCAATTAAAGGAGTTCATGGTTAGTGTATAACTGGCAATATTGGTTAATTGAAGCCTGAAGACTAAACCATTTCATTTTTGCGATTTTGTTTCTCTACTCATTAAAAAGAAAAAAGGCAGACCATCCTAAAGTGGACAATTTTAAAGGACAGCTTATGGACATTGGCATCAGCATGATATTTTTTTTCATTCATTCGGTTTCCGAACAAGGGCAGTGGTGGCCCGATGCTAAGGTGCTGGATCACTGATCCAAAGGTTGAGGGTTCAAGCCCCACTTTTAACTGGTTGTCACTGTCCCCCCCAGTGTACTAACTGGTTTATCAAAGGCCGGCCATGCCTCTCACTGTCTATTGTGGGAGGTTCAAGTTAAAGAACCATTACTGCCTTTCGACAAGAGGAGTTACATATCTGTCAGCATGTTTCTATCCTGCAATGGCCTGGCAAGCTATCCAGGGTGTACTCTGCCTTTGCCCTGACTCTGCTGCGATGAGCTCCAGCCTCCCCGTGACCCTAGTTAGGATTAAGCGGTTCAGAAAATGAATGAATGAATGAATTTCTGAGTTAATCACTTAATCCTAATTAGGATTGCAGGATGGCTGGTGCCCATCTCAGCCGACTCTGGGTAAGGGCAGAGTACACCCTGGACTGCTCGCCAGGCTATCGCTGCGCCAAAACTCACACAACCATCCATAGTCACTCGCACATCTATGGGTGATTTGGAACAGCCGATTAACACACTGTAGATGTTTTTGGATGGTGGGAGGAAACCTGCGGACCCAGAGGAAACCCACACAAGCACAGGGAGAGCATACAAACTCTACACAGAAACCGAGCTGGGAATCGAACCCCGGACCTTCTTGCTGTGAGGCAGATATGCTAACCATTACACAAGCATGCGACTGCATGATATTTTGTTTGTCAAGTTTTTTTTTTTCATTCATGATGTAACAACAAACAAATTGGTAAACAAAGGCATAAAGAATGCTTTGTGTTTTTGAAGGGCGGGTAGATCAGAGTTGGTATTCATAGTCCACAGATCAGCCGTGGCCTTGCTCTATTTGCAGTCGTTGAAAAAGGCTTCACGATTCCATGATCACAGCCACCAACACAAATACAACAGCAGGGGAACTCTAATGTTTCTTAGGATCAACGCAGCAAAGCATTGAACCCTCCAGGGGAAAAAAAAAAAAGAAAACAGACAAAAGCAGACGAACATAACAAAGAAGACATAGAACAGAAAAGCTTGAGGACACAACAAAATGAGATTACGGCCGAGTATAGCACAAACAGTATCGTACATTATGGCTTGTTTTGATCCCTGAGTGTTCCATCTTAGTTAGTGTTCCTTATGCATTAAGAAACAGAAAATCTTCCTGCTCCTTGGTTCATGAAGCTCGTTGAATGGATTTAGCGGACTTGCTCTTTACATGGCCGAGCCATTGGACAGCACACTTCAGAGATTACAGCGAATAGGAATCGAACAGACTTACTTAACAGCCACTTGGAAGTGACACGTTTAGAGCGGCAGGTGTCGTGGTGGTAAATTCCGCTGTCAGTAGCACAGTGGCTCTCCGATTCCCACACATGATCTGAACACCAATGGCACTCTATACTACGGTATTGCTAAGCTAAAACAAAACGAAGTTGGTAAAAATCATAAGGGTTTAGAACCATCACGAAATACAAGATTACTTTTTCCCGTGTTTTTCTTGACTTTGACCTTGGATGTCTTTCTATCATTTCATGATTCATGGAGACCGGAAGGCTGCAGTACAAGCAGCAGCAGCATTTAGAGTGCAAACCTCAGCCAAGGCCAACAATCTCTCATATGTACCAAGAAATCAAAAAAAAAAAAAAAATTTGACCTATCTCACAATGTTAAAGAATCTTTCAAAGATTCCTTAATACAGAATTTGATATGGATCATCTCCAAAATCTTCTGAAATCTCATTTGTCCAAAACCTTAGCTATTGTAAAAAGTTCTCAAAACTCCAAACACAACTTTAGAATGGAATTAATCTGGAAAAAATAATAATTGCACAAAGTGAGGGTAAAACATACTCCTTCGCAGAGACAACAACCCCCACCCCACCCCCGCGTTTTTACAACTCTAGTGAGCAGATAACAGCAAAGACTACTGTGGGCACAGACGCACTGAAACAGTTAAACATTGGAAAATGTAATATCAAACTGATCAACTGGATGGGGAATGTATTTCTCACTTTAACGTTACTTTACATTGATATTGCAACACAACTACCATCAACAACAAAAAAAATACCCTAAATAATTTTTAAAGTTTTCAACTGGTCCAATAGTCAGACTATTGAGGATTTGCAGTAATTATATAGGTGGCATGTTGGCGTAATTGTTAGTACGTCCGTCTCACAGCACACAGCAGGGTTTGAGTCCTGGGCTCAGCGAAAGCTGTTTTTGTGTGGAATGTGAATGTTCTCCCCATACATCTGCGACTTTCCTTCTAGTACTTTGGCTTCCTACGACAGTCTAAAAGCATGCACATCAGGCTAATTCGTGATTCAAAATTGTCTCTGGGTGGAAGTGTTTTGATGGTTCTGTGTGTGTGTTGGCCATGTGACGGTCTGGCGTGGTGTTCAAGGTGCACTCCGCTTCCTCCCAGTGTCAGCTGAGATAGGCTCCACCTTACTTAATATTTCAGAATGTGATCTCGCAAATTAATAAATCAGTAAGTATTGATAGATGTATTTATTTATTTTATTTTTCATTTCCATATTGTTTACAAATTATGACAGAGAGACCTATTCCCCTGACCATTCTGACATTTACAAAATGGCAGAGACCCTGATCTGGTGAATCATAATACAAAAACCTGATAGCACATAAGAATATGCAAATTTATATACTGCTATTTCACTGATTAATTTACTATAAAATGAGTCTTTTAAAACAAGGAAGAAGAAAAAAAATCATGTGTTTTGAAATATCTGTGCTGATTATTTAAGCTAAATTTTAATTTGCTAAAGCTATCTAAATAATCAGCTTGCATATGTATTATGATACCGTTGTGTCCATAAATAATTGGAAATTTCATTCATTCATCATTTTCTGAACTGCTTCATCCTAATTAGGGTTGTGGGGAGGCTGGCACCCATCTCAGCCAACTCCGGGCAAGGGCAGGGTACACCCTGGACAGCTTGCCAAGTCATTGAATTGCCGACACTCACTCAACCATTCACACTCACACCTAAGGGAGATATGGAACAGCCACTTAGACTACTCTGCATGTTTTTGGACTGTGGAAGGAAACTGGAGTAATATATATTTACTCCCCCCCCCCACACACACACACACTCAGGGAGAACACACAAACTCCACACAGAAACGCCCAAGCTGGGAATCGAACAGAGGACCTTCTTGCTGTGAGGCAGACGTGCTAAACACTGCGCCAACCGTGCCGCCATTATACATTATTATAACGGTAAATAATATAATATAATGCGAAATAATAGAATAAATATTAAAATTGTTTTCACATAATATTTAATATTTGTCCATTTGAATTTCTGATAAACAACATTTAACGAAAACCTGTTGAAACTTTTGATTCACAGTTAGTTTAGTAACAAAATACGCATCTTACATTTTAAGGTACTGATTATTTTTGCCCCATCTTCATAAATCGGAGAACATAGGGACACATCAGAGGGAAAAAAAAAAGTCTCTACTCTACTGATGCAGTGGACTATGATGTTTGCAGATGACATCGTGATCTGTAGTGAGAGCAGAGAACAAGTGGAGGAAAATCTAGAGAGGTGGAGGTATGCCCTGGAAAGGAGGGGAATGAAGGTTAGTCTCAGTAAGACAGAATTCATGTGTGTGAACGACAAGGACCCAAGAGGAACGGTGAGGTTACAGGGGGCAGAGATAAGGAAGGTGGAGGATTTTAAGTACTTAGGCTCAACAATCCAGAGCAATGGAGAGTGTGGAAAAGAGGTGAAGAAGCGTGTCTGCTGTGATGTGTGATAGGAGAGTATCGGCAAGAATGAAGGGAACAGTGTACAAGACGGTGTTGAGGCCAGCGATGTTGTATGGTTTAGAAACAGTGGCCCTGGGGAAAAGACAGGAGGCAGAGCTGGAGGTAGCAGAGATGAAAATGTTGAGGTTCTCTTTGGGAGTAACGAGGATGGATAGGATCAGGAATGAGCACATCAGAGGGACAACACATGTAAGACGCTTTGGAGACAAAGCCAGAGAGGCTAGATTGAGATGGTTTGGACATGTACAGAGGAGGGATAGTGAGTATATTGGTAGTAGGATGCTGAGGTTGGAACTACCAGGCAGAAGACCCAGAGGAAGACCAAAGAGAAGATTTATGGATGCGGTGAAGGCGGACATGAAGGTCGTTGGAGTAAGAGTAGAAGATGCAGAGGATAGGGAGAGATGGAGGCAGATCATTTGCTGTGGCGACCCCTGAAGGGAACAGCCGAAAGAAAAAGAAGACTCTACTGATATAGATCATGCACAGGTACTCTGGGAAATGGTCAGTAGTACGTGCAACTCAGAATTATTGGATGTTTAGCTAAATAAACAGCTACAGTATTGTTTCTGCAGATGGCACAATGTAGGCAGAGGTTCAGTTATATGTAAATATTTATAAATATATACAAGTATTTTGGCCAGTGAGAGAAGAACTGCAGGTTGAGTCTCTTACTTTGGCCCGATCACTTAAATGCAGTAAAACTTGAGGATCACCATATAAAGATTTCCCCCCACACTCATATTGAGATAAATGACTCTCATAAGCAGCAAAGCCGAGTCGGAGTTGACTGTTCTGTCTTTCAGCCAACAAGTTCCCACTTTGTTTTACAGTGAGAGCTTTGCTTCATCATGCAGGGGACAGAACACTATTAAATAAATGACATTTAATGCTCTTCTCCACAAGAGGAAATAAATCCAGCAGAGGATCCACCTGTGGGAGTGTCTCTTCCTCTCAGACGAAATGTTCTCTTAATGTGCCTTTTCTTTCTGCTCAATCGAGCAGCTATTATCAGCTTAATCGCCTATTTTATTGAGCAGTACTTAACACACACAAATAAAGCGAGCTGACACAAGAGGGGGCTTGGGGGCTTTGGTTTCTGTTTCAGGGCACCTCTTAAAGAAATCACCAGAATAGCACTAAAAGCTAAGGAAGTGATCAAGGAAAGCCCTTTACATTCCTGTCTGAATATGCACTGAATATCACTGTTCACCTTCAAGCGACCGAGTAGGGGTCGTATATGAGCCCGTGCATATATATACATATATATAATTCTTCTATAATCACCTGAAGAGAGAGGATGGTTTCACCACCCCTCGAAACAGATCTGTAGTGATAAATGGAGTTTCAATAGAAAGTCTTTGTCCTGTCCTTTTATTTTTGTTATTTGCTCTACCAAAAAGTATTGAGCCCTCTCCTACGGAAGGATCTACTCAGAAAATCCTATATATTTATATATATATATATATAAAAAAATAAAAGGACAGGACAAAGACTTTCTATTGAAACTCCATTTATCACTACAGATCTGTTTCGAGGGGTGGTGAAACCATCCTCTCTCTTCAGGTGATTATAGAGCACTCTCCTACGGAAGGATCTACTCAGAAAATCCTGTCTCTCTCTCTCTCTCTCTCTCTCTCTCTCTATATATATATATATATATATATATATATATATATATATATATATATATCCGGGCGCCATTTTTTCTACTTTTAATCGGAAAAGTTTCCTACCACGAATTTGTCAATCTATTTGTCCTGCATTTGTTGACAGAATTTAGTAAGGATCGACCAATCCGTGTGGCGAATATAATCCAAACTTGAGTGGGGTCACCTATGACCCCGGGAAGATCTATGAGATTTTTGAGATTATATCTTCAGACGGTATTGATGATTCTTCATTCTGACAGTTACATGTTTCAGATATTTCGCCCATATAATTATTATTTCTATGACAATATCAAAATTGTCCTACCACACTGTAATACATAGTTTATGCAAAGTAACTTTACTTTTTATGATTTGTTTTCATTTTTCATGCAAAGAAATAAAAGATAACGTGCATATTACAAGATGTAACACACAAGGGTTGTGTAAATAAATGTAATATTGTTCTATCATTGTGTTTTTGATTTTTTGTAAAAATATATCAAATTCCATACCTTATGATGGACAGATATATTAGAGAGTGAAATAAATATGACGAACCCTAAAACAATCATTTATATAGAAATATTTCTATGTAAAGTCAAAGGGGTCACAAATGACCTCATTTGCTCATATAAATGTATTTCACGTGACGTACGCATACTTAATTAGGTGTGTACGCGTGGACTGGGTACAAAACTTTGTTGTTTACACAATTTTACACGGTTTACTGGCTAATCGCGAGTTGTGTTTTTGTGTATAAAAATACGGCATCATGTCTTCATGTTGAGTTGTTGACTGCACAAATAGAAGCAAAAACATCCCCGGACTGTTCCTGTTCCAAGACAGATCGCTCGCTGAAAAAAATGGAAAGATAAATGCCAATTCTTATCCAAAGAGAATTGTAAAATGTTTTAGGTCAAAATAAAAATGCTGGTTTTTAATCTAAAATCCTACAGATTTTACGTACATATATTTCCTTTCATGTAAATCCCCCTTCCCCCGAATACCATCATAGTGACATGGTACTGAATCATTATATCATATATTATAGATCAACCATTGGGCAGTGGTGGCCTGGTGGTATAGGGCGCTGGAGCATTGATCCTAAGGTTGGGGGTTCGAGTCCCACTCTCCACAAGGTTGTCACTGTCCCCCCAGTGCACTACCTGGGTTATCAAAGGCCGGCCATGTCTCTCACTGTCTATAGTGAGAGGTTCATGTAAAAGAACCATTGCTGACTTTCAACAAGAGGAGCTGCATAGCCGTCAGAGTGTTTCTGTCCCTTGCTAAAGGGTTGGGTCAGGAAGGGCATCTAATGTAAAAACCTATGCCAAATCAAATGTGCAAATCATTCGCTGTGGAGACCCCTGATAAAAGGAAAAAGCCGAAAGGAAATCTCATCTCATCTCTCTCGCTCTCTCTCATTATAGGTCAACCATTAACAGGGTTTAAATACAGACGCTCCCCGACTTACGTTTTTAATTGGTTTGGGACGGCCAAACGTAAGTTGAAAGTGAACATAAGTTGTTACAGTGATGTATGACATACGACGTGTGAAGTATTACGCTCATACTGCAATATACATCCATAAATACCATTACTGTATCTCATAAAACACCCCGAAATCAATTATTATAAACATAACATTGTAAAATAATATCAAATATATCAAATAATATCAACAATAATTTCAAATACATTAAATTCAAGCAGAATAATTTCAAATAGATAAATTTTAATCAAATGCACTCATCAAATATGAAGTACAGTATCATATATAACCTTTAACATTCTCAATGATGAGATCTTTTTGCTTGTAAATGGTTCCGATGGTCGATGGATGGTCACTTTACATGAAGCTTACCCGAGTCACATTAATATGTGAGGCGCTCAAAACCGAAAGTAGTGTACAGTACTTGCTGTGCTTGAGACAAAGCGCAGGTTATACAGACTTCCGGTCTTTCAAATGAGCAAGGGCACCATTGAACTCGTTTAGTACTCAGCCTGCACTGATGTGAATCACCAGCAGAGTGGAGAGTTCTCTTTCTTTTCTGGATTCAGGTTTTCATTCATTTTACAACTCTCTTTGCTTAACTGAGTATGCATGGTAGATACCGCCGATCCAAGCAGATAGTTAATTCATCTCTGTGTATGAGACGCACCTATGCTCGTAGGCTTACGATTCTGACCAACCATATTTGCTTCGGGTTACAAAAGTCCACAAAACAGTGTAAACACAAAGATCACAGAGACAACGTCTTAACACAAGGGTAATACGCTATATACATGATATATATATATTTTATATATATATATATATAAGTTCATAAGATGGCGCCGGGTGACCTGCAGCCAGTTACAGGAGCTCTTCAGTTTATTTTTCTTTTTTTTCTCTTTTCTATTGTATATAGGCGTGTTTCTTTATCTTTTTTCAAATTTTCTTTTTCTTTCTTCAATCCTGCATCTGGAAAACATACTTTCATGATGCTTTTGTTCTTCTGTGCACTTTTATTTTCACTTTTTGGATCGGCGTCAGGAAACTCATTCACCGGCGGCTCTGAGCAACGCAGGTCTTACACACGTGAGACCCTCCTCGGCCTCTTGGCGCCCCGCCCTCCTTCACGCGGAAAAGCCCGTTGTTCCTTTGGAAATCACGGAGGAAAAGGAGAGGCTGCAGAGGGGGACGAAAGACGCGGAGGACATGTGTTCCCTCTGTCATCATGGGAAATGTCCGCGCGATCGCCAACAAGACGGAGGAGCTGGCGGCGCTGACCCGGCAGCAGAGGCAGTACCGGGACTGCAGCCTCATGTGTTTCTCGGAGGCGTGGCTGAATGAACTCACACCGGACTCTGTGGTTTCTCTTAGCGGATTTACACTCGGCGTGCAGATCGGAGTGTAACGGAGAGCAGTAAGAAGAAAGGAGGGGTGTGGCGGTCTATGTGAATGAGCGATGGTGCCACCCGGCAAGCGTGCACGTGAAGGAGCAGCTGTGCACGCGGGGCGTGGAGCTGCTCGCGTTAAGCGCGCGGCCATATTATCTACCGAGGAGTTTTCACACGTGATTGTGTTTTGCGTGTACATTCCGCCCTCGGCTGATGCGGCGGCAGCGTGTGGCGTCTACACAGCGCCGTTAATCAGACACAGACTTCGTCACCCCGCGCCATGATTCTGATCAGCGGGGACTTTAACCACGCCCCTCTCTCCGCCTCTCTTCCGGCGTTCACGCATACGTGAAGTGCGCCACAAGAGACAATAAAACACTGGACTTACTGTATGCAAATGTGAAGGACGCTTACAGCTCCTCCCCCTCCCCACTGGGACGATCAGACCACAACCTGGTCTACCTGCTCCCCAATACACACCCAGGGTGCGAAAGGAACCTGCACAGAAGAGGTCTGTGAAAGTGTGGACCGAGGAGACCAACGAGAGGCTTAGGGACTGTTTCCAGACCACAGACTGGAGCATGCTCTGTAACTCCTTTGGTGATGACATCGACGGCCTCACACACTGTATCACCGACTACATGAACTTCTGCGTGGACAGCACCGTGCCAACACGGAGAGTACGGTGCTTCTCCAACAACCACCCATGGGTCACCCCTGAGCTCAAAGTCCTCCTGAACCAGAAAAAGAGGGCTTTCATCTCGGGGGACAGAGAGGAGCAGAAGAAGGTCCAGCGTGAGCTCCAGTGGAGGATCAGGAGGGCAAAGAAGGACTATGGGAAGAAGATGGAGGAGAAGCTGGCTCGTGCGGGACGTCTGGAGAGGACTAAAGACCATGTCTGGATTTGGGCAGAGTGTCAGAGGGACAGCTGATGGTGACCAGCGCTGGGCGGATGAACTAAACTGCTACTTCAACAGGTTTGATTCTCCCCCTCCCCTCTGCACCCCTCCCGTTCCCTCCCCTCTTCACACGTCTCCAGACCAGCTGACACCTCCCCTCCCCAGGCCAACTTCACTTGACTGCTACAGCCCGACAGACACATCCCCTCCCTCTGCAGCCCACCCCAGCCCCCTCTCCCTCACATCAGACCAGGTGAGGAGACAGCTGAGGCGACTAAATCAGAGGAAATCTGAAGGACCTGATGGCATCAGTCCCAGGCTGCTGAGGACCTGCGCAGACCAGCTCTGTGTGGTACTATGCTACCTGTACAACCTGAGCCTCAGCCTGGAGAAGGTTCCAGTCCTCTGGAAGACCTCCTGTGTGGTTCCGGTTCCCAAAACAGCACAAGCGAAGGAACCAGCCCACTACAGACCTGTCGCCCTGACCTCCCACCTCATTAAGATCATGGAAAGGCTCCTCCTTGAACACCTCCGCTCTATGGTGAGCCCCACCCTAGACCCGCTGCAGTTTGCCTACAGGCCCAACATCGGAGTAGAAGGCGCCGTCATCTACCTTCTGCACCGGGCCCTCACCCACCTGGAGATCGCCGGCAGCGCTGTGAGGGTCATGTTCTTTGACTTCTCCAGCGCCTTCAACACCATCAGGCCAGCGCATCTGCGGGGGAAGCTGGAGGACGTGGGAGTGGACGGGCATCTTGCTGCCTGGATTATTGACTACCTTACTAACCGTCCACAGTACGCGCGGCTGCGCGGCTGTAAGTCAAAGGTGGTAGTCTGTAGCACGGGGGCACCGCAGGGCACCGTCCTCTCACCCTTCCTTTTTAACATCTATACCTCGGACTTCATATATAACACAAACAGCTGCCACCTCCAGAAGTTCTCGGACGACTCCGCCATCGTGGGCCGTGTGTCAGAGGGGAACGAGCTGGAGTCCCGGTCGGTCATCGTCGACTTCGTGGACTGGTGTGAGCGCAACCACCTGTGCTTGAACACTAGGAAGACGAAGGAGATGGTGGTCGACTTCAGGAGAAGCACTCAAACACACACACACACACATTTACTAGTGAACATCCAGGGACAGGACATTGAGACAGTGGACAGTTTCAAGTACCTGGGTGTTCACCTTAACAATAAACTGGACTGGTCCCACAACACCAACGCCCTGTACAAGAAGGGCCAGAGTCGCCTCCACCTTCTGAGGAGACTCAGGTCCTTCGGCATATGCAGACCTCTGCTCAGGACATTTTATGACTCTGTGGTAGCCTCTGCAATCCTCTACGCTGCCATCTGCTGGGCCCCGGGCAGCACAGAGCGGGACAGAAAGAGACTGAACAAGCTGGTCAGGAGGGCCAGCTCTGTCCTCGGCTGCCCACTGGACTCTGTGGAGGAGGTGAGTGAGAGGAGGATGGTAGCAAAGCTCACATCCATCCTGTCCAACAGCTCTCACCCACTGCACCAGACTGTCGAGGAGCTAAGCAGCTCCTTCAGTGTACGACTGAGGCATCCTCAGTGCAGGAAGGAGCGCTAGCGCAGGTGCTTCATTCCCACCGCTATCAGACTGTACAACGCCACTTTGTAACTGTCTGTGAAAATACCGGTTATGTGCAATAAAAACCCCGTGTACTTTAATCAGCCACATCTACCCCACTGACTGTGAACCATATCAACCCATCTACTCTGCACTCAGATACATTACACTTTAATATAGGCCAATCTATAAAGTTGCTCCATTCTTTTCTTTTCTTTTATTGTTTAGTAATTTGTACTATTTATGTATCTATTTATTTATTTACTTATATAATATATATGTATGTGTGTATGTTCGTACTTGTACCTATTTTTGCACCCCCTACTGATAGTACCTCAAGAGCCTGTAACAGTGAATTTCTCCATTGTGAGATTAATAAAGCTGTATCTTATCTTATCTTATCTTATCTTATCTTATATATATATATATATATATATATATATATAAAACTGAACTGGGAAGAAGGAGGGGCATGTTCAGTCTGTCGTTAATAAACTGGATGTAGCGTCATTACGTCATTGCGTCATTGTGTCAGCGTACTACGTAGGTACGTCTAAACTCAAAATTTGACTTTTTTTTTTTAAAAAAAATGTAAAATCGAAAAAACGTAAAACGGATAAACATAAGTCGGGGTGTGTCTGTAGAGCTTTTTTAAACAAAAAAAATAAAAAAATGCACAAATTTCAGTTCCTTGTCTAACAGAGAACATACAAGACAAAACACAAGAAAACCTTGATGATCAACCAGTAAAATATCGGTAGCATATCGGTAACATACCTGTAGCATATCGGTAAGATATCGGTAACATCGGTAAACAAGTTTTTTTGCGTCCAGTTTGTGTGCGCACATTAGTCACGTGACTACTGTTTGACAACACTGAAATCTATCTATTAGTTGCCGAAATAGCTTGGTCGCTTGAATGAATGAATATTTATTTTCTGCTATTGCTATTGAAGGCTCATCAAAGATTGACATTGAAGAAATCATATTAGTTTTAAAGAGACTGTTATATGTGATTCAGTAAAGAATAGCGGGCACCAGGTTTTCTAGAACAGAAATATAATTACAAACAGGGTGATATAACCTCAAAGTTCGCATTCTAATACTCTTTTAAGAACATGAAAGGAAAGCCTTTACACTGAAATATATTAATCATATTTTCATCATCAGATTCATTTTTCGAAGTTGCAATCTGTTAGAATGCGTTCGATTTCTATTAGCCGGTTTAAAAACGCCTGCCATCTATAATTGATTCCAAGAGATTTTGTATTGCACAGTTGGCATGTTCGACATAGTAATGTGACCGTCTTGAACAATTATAATTATAGAATTCATCGTTTGTATGATATGGAGAATTAATCGGAATCAGAATAATACTCCATATCATATGAAAGATGGAAAACCCCCCCCCCCCGCGCCCATCCCCCGTGCAGCTAACTGGGTTATCAAAGGCCGGTCATATCTCTCACTGTCTATGGTGAGAGGTTCATGTAAAAGAACCATTGCTGACTTTCAACAAGAGGAGCTGCATAGCCATCAGAGTGTTTCTGTCCCTTGCTAAAGGGTTGTGTCAGGAAGGGCATCTCACATAAAACCTATGCCAAATCAAACACGTGAATGAGATGATCACTGTGGCGACCCCTGAGAAAAAGGGAACAGCCGAAAGGAAACGAAGAAAGATCATAAGAAAGATGAATTAAACAACTGCTTGTGTTATACAAAGATATCAAATCAACCAGATTGTTCCATTCTTCTGTAATAAACACTTAAGACCGAAGAACAGCAGTGGCTTAGTGGTTAATGCAATGGGTTACTAATCTGAAGGTCAGTGGTTCTGTCACCACTGCTGGGCCCTTAACCCTCAATTGTTCGGTTGTATAAAAATGATAACAGTAAATAGCTCTGGAAAAGAGCATCTCCCAAATGCTGTGAATGTAAAGACCTTAATATTACAGCAATTTTCCTTTAATTGAACTTTTTATTTATAAATAATTTAATGTTATGAGAAGTCCATAAAAGGGGGCAGTGGTGGTCTAGTGGTATAGGGCGCTGGATCGCTGATCCAAAGGTTGGGGGTTCGATTCCCACTCTCCACAAGGTTGTCACTGTCCTCCCCAGTGCAGCTAACTGGGTTATCAAAGGCGGGCCATGTCTCTCACTGTCTATGGTGTGAGGCATGTAAAAGAACCATTGCTGACTTTCGACAAGAATTGGCTGCAAAGCCGTCGGCGTGTTTCCGCCCTGCGGTGGCCTGGCGAGCTGTCCGGGGTGTACTCTGCCCTCGCCCGAAGTTGGCTGGGATGGGCGCCAGCCTCCCTGCGACCCTAATTCAAATTAAGCTGTAAATAGCAGTTCATAAAAACAAGTCAGTTCCTATTATTCTTATGTTATAGCACCTATTAATATTTATTTCTTCTCCAGCCTCTTTCTTTACAGTCTACAAGTTTTTTCAGTCTTCAATTAGTTAGAAAAGACAAGTAAAACCCAGGTTATCATGTCGCCAAGAAACTGAAACCCAAATCCTTCCAAGCTATAAAAATCATGCATTTATTTTACGCGAAAATGACCTAGCAACTTCAGTTTGACTTCATGAGTTCAGCTCAGGAGCAGTATTTGCCTATGTGCGAGCGTGTATTCACATATATGTGTGTGTGGTGTAAGCGAGAGATGGTGATGTTTACGGCACACTTTGATCATGTCCAGCCCAGCCATCTGTGCAGCATGCGGCCCACCATCACGACAGATGCCCTGGGAGATAAACACAATATTTCTTTCCTGCTCTTGTCACAAACACAAACACAAACACACACACACACACACACACACACACACACACACACACACACACACACACACACACACACACACACACACACACACACGCGCGCACACACACTGGCAGTGGAGTGGTGGCAGACTGAGCAGAAGAGTACGAGAGCCATCAACATCATTCCTGGAAAGGAGGGAAGCAAATCAGGATGGAATGAATGATTGGTGAAAGCTCATGAGGAGAGAAACTCCAGCATAAACAGACCTAATATGGTCTCTCTTCTAGACTCTAAACATAGCCAGCTATATTGTCATTTTCCCCTCTCAGCCATTCCTGGGCACAAAGATCTGAAAAACCGGGGGGAGGGGGATGGGTTTACAGCTGCCATTGTGTCCTAATGATTCTCCAGCATCACCCAGAGGAGTGAATCTCACCAGGCGACTACCATATGCTGACATATTCCTTAAGGCTGCTTAGGCTAATAATAATGCTTCCTGTTTTAGCCTTCCAGGAGATGTGCAGACAAACAATGCTAAATTAACATTTTTAATATAAAGTCCACTTTCCTTTCTTTCGTTTGGTTTTCGGTCTCATCTGTCTCTAATTTTTCTATTGATTATATTTGAACAAGACGTTCAACAAGGTCCACATTTCTGAGCTTTTCAGAATAAAAATGCACCCGGTAGGAAGTGTATCCATTGTACTAGAACTAGTGTAGGGGTCAGCAGTTAAGGGCCTTGCTCAAGGGTCCAACAATGGCAGCTTGGTGGTACTGGGGATTGAGTCTCCAACTTTCAGATCAGTAACTCAGAGCCTTAACCGGTGAGCCACGACTGCGCTGATCAAATACCATAACCCTTTATTCAACTTGGGTGGGGCCAGTGGTGTAGTGGTTAGGGTGCTGTGCTCATGATCGGGCGGTTGTGAGTTCGAATCCTACTGAGACCCTCACTGTGCTAAGACCCCTGGGCAAGGTCTCAACCACAAGTGTGGCTCTGTTCACCCAGCAGTTTCAATGGTTACCAGTAAAAATATACTGGGAAGGTAACCTGCGATGGACTAGCGTCCCATCCAGGAGGAGTTGGACTCCTGGTCGCTTCACGCTACGGAAACCTGGGATAAGCACCGGCCTGATGAGCCACTAGGCTCGGGTGTAAAAACCCAACAGACTTTACCTACCTACCTTCATTCAACTTATCAAAGATATTGTGGAGTCAGGAACAGAAAATAAACAAACCAGGACGATGTGTGTTTTACATATTACGAGTACTGCACAAAAAAATCAAAACAAAACAAAGTTGAGAGTAGAAAACTTCAGACAACCGACAAAAAGCAAAATTCAGAGACTCTGACAAAGATAGAAACATCTTGGATTAGAGGGACCTAACAAAGGTCCGAATAAAAGTGTGAACTGGGTGGCAGGTGATGACACACAAGTCGATCCAACAATTAGGGGAAGTGCCTCAGAGTTTTATTCAAAGGACGCCATGATCGTCGCCTGCAGGGTATTCTGGGAAGTGAAGTTTGTGGTGATTTAAGCTTTAATAAAAGTTTATTTAAAAAAAATGTATTGAAATTTATTTAAAAGTTAAATTATTTCTCAATGTGCTTGCATGGGTTAGCCTTGTATTGTTTCAAGTGTATTTATTCCTCCACGCTCCGAGAATGCCTTGTGCAGTGCTTCTCAATTATTTTCTGTGATGCCTCCTATAGGAAGAAAAAAACCCCAAACATTTTATGCACCCCCCAGTGCAACTATAACTAGTGTTTACTGCACTTCATATAGTTTGCTTAGTGCTTTTTCCCAACACCATAGAGAGAGAGAGAGAGAGAGAGAGAGAGAGAGAGAGAGAGAGAAAGAGAGAGTGCTACTGCCACCTACTGTAGATGATGTGGAATTACACTTAATTCTTGCACAGTATGGCAAAAAAGCATGTTCCCCACGTTCATATGTGCCAATTAGCCTCATTATAACAGTTAAAAAAAATCTAAAAAATTAAATAAATAAACAAATAAAAAGTAAAAAAAATTGTAGTGTAAGTTAATGTTAAGTGCTCTTCTTAAGTTCAGACGCACTTACTGTATTGTTTATTGACTTGTTGTTTATTCTTGTTTTATTATTATTTATTATTCATTTACAGTATTATTAATGTTGCTGTACATGAGTTATTACTGTGAAATATTTATTGTTACATGTTTATCTTAAATATATGACATCAAAAATACATATTTGTTTCAGGTTATCTGAGTTTGGGAGGGGGCTGGTATGGAATAATTGTTTTTTTACTGTTTCCTATGGGAATTTTTGTTTCATCTAAAGAATTGTTTTGACTTACGAGCTCGCCATCGGAACGAATTAATTTCGTAAGTTGAGGTACCACTATATTTAATTGGATTTATTATACCTGTCAGATCTCTTATATACTGTAAAAAACTTTTTGAGTTGTCCAGCAGCACAATAGATTCACACTCTCTCCTCTTTTATGGGTAAAAGAAAGTAAGTGGGAGATCGGGATGAATGTTTAAGAAATCACCGTCTGGATTGTTCCTTTGTCCCGGAAAAGTGCCTCTTCTCTCATACCAAATGGAGCATGAAGTGGACCAGGAGCCATAAACGCTGATGCAATCGACGTTCTCCAATAATGTGTGAAATGCAAAGCACTCCGATCTCTGAGAACAAGGCGACAAGAGCGCCAGGACGTAGACGGTGCAATGATGCATTCAGCAGCCCGAGAACCCTATTTCATTCATACTATAAGAGCAATGAACATATCTACAGTGTCCTGATGTGCCACCACAGTATTAATCAAGTTTTACTTTTGTTTCTCTTTCAGTTTCTTTTGCGCTGTTTGATGTCACAGATCGAGGAAAATATTTATTAAATTAAAAGGCAATGAGGGCAATGATGGCCCGGTGGTAAGATTTTACCGATCCCAAGGTTGGGGGTCCAAGCCCCACTGACCATGGTTGTCACTGCTGTCCCCCAGTACCGTGAACTGGATTGTCAAAGGCTGGTCATGTCTCTCACTGTCTGTAGTGAGAGGGATGTAATAGAACCATTTCTGACTGTTGTCAAGAGTAGCTGCATAGCCGTCAGTGTGTTTCTGCCCTGTAAAGGCCCGCGGGAGGGGCTGTCCAGGGTGTACTCTGCCCTCACCCAGAGCTGGCTGAGATGGGCACTAGCCTACCCATGACCCTAATGAGGATTAAGCAGTTCAGAAAGTAAATGAATTACTAAAACAGAAGGAGGTGCTATGAGGACATCCCGAAGGAAACGTCAATATTCAAGCGGCAGTAAGTTAGTTATCAGCGGAGTATGAAAATGCTTTAAATGCAAAAAATACGCCCAGATCTGAACGCTATCTACAATTTTATCTTCCAAATACCATTTAGACATTCAGAAAACTGCTGATATTGATGTTATCTTTCAAAAAGAAAATGCTGCAATGACAATTGTGCTATTCCGCACTTCCACTTTTCCCTGATTCTACACAAATCTCATAAACACATAAAAAAAAAAAAAAATCCCTGAATAGAGAGGAAAAAGTTAGAAAGATAAACTGAAGTATCCATTCAAAAAATATGCAATAAAAATTCATGTATAAAAATGAGATGAATAAAGGTTAAGGGTGGTACATCCACCTCACTGCAAGGTGTCCTGGGCATGGGTGTTTCTATGTGTTCTGCACATGCGGGTGAAGGTTACCTCCTGGTACAGTACTTTTGTTTGCTCGCACAGCCCAAACTCATTCACATTGGCAGTTCCAAATTGCCCTGAGGTGTCAGTGAGAAATTTTGAATGTTTGTTTGCCTTGCACCGGTCTGGCGAGCAGTTGGGGGTGTACCCTGCTTTCGTCCAGTGTTTGGCTGAGATAAGCTTCAGCCTCCTATTGACCCTAGCACAGAGGTTCCCAACAACCGGGCCATGGGTCATTTAGATATTGCACCCACAGACAGGCTGAATTAAAAAAATCGATTAATGATCTGAGTCTGAAAGATCTTTCATTTTGAAAAACAGCTCATCCTGGTTACTTGATGAGATATATCAAAACTTCACCGACAAGCCAGAAACATGAGTGAAAAACAACCATCTCTGACGAGCTTCCCAGCGGGATGGCGAGTTGTATTTTTATTCATTTTTATAAATTGTTTCTATACTGGTCCGTGAAGATATTGTTTTACATGAAACTGGTCCATGGCGTTCCTGTGTATTCATGACTGTACCTGTGTCCAAACCCCCATCCTAGTGTACCACACACTACTCACACATGATCCACACTAGTATCCTGCATAGAGTTCAGGTATGACCACTTTTATGTTATGTATTAGACTAAGGACTTTGCTAGTATGTTATGTCATCATATATTACATCACACCATGAGCTGGTGGCAGTAAATCAGAACACCTGGCTAGTAGGACAGAATGCTAGCAAGCAACTATGCTAATGTATCATGTGTAAATGCCATCTAGCTTTAGCTTTAGCCATTCATTAACATTAGCAAGCTAGTTAGATAGCATTTGCAGTTGGTTGGACTGTTTGTTCTGTTAAAAAAAATAAAATATATGAACACTTGTTATACTGGAATATGATATGGATATTCTGTATATTCTTCGTCTTCTTTCAGCTTTTCCCCTTTTTCAGGGGTCGCCACAGCGAATCATCTGATTCGCACATTTGATTTGGCATAGGTTTTTACGTCGGATGCCCTTCCTGACACAACCCTTATCAAGGGACAGGAACACGCTGACGGCTATGCAGCTACTCTTTATGAAGGTCAGCAATGGTTCTTTTACATGAACCTCACACCATAGACAGTGAGAGACATGGCCGGCCTTTGATAACCCAGTTAGCTGCACTGGGAGGGACAGTGGCAACCTTGTGGAGAGTGGGACTCAAACATCCGAACCCTAGAATCAGCGATCCAGCGCCCTATACCATTAGGCCACCACTGCAGACGAATATTCTTTTATCAAGGAGTGTTTGTGTCTTACAAGAAAGTTATGTGCAGATTTTCACAATATTTCAACCAGACTTTGGATCAAATTGTGACATTTTGGATCCTATGGGGCAAATGAATTTGGTGGTGGTAGGTATTCTCTGATTGCTCATTTATTATTTATTTATATTTAGAGCTGGAATCAATGCCACAAGGGCAGTGGTGGCCTGGTAGTAAGTTGCTGGATCACTGATTCCAAGGTTGGGGGTTGAGCCCACTGTCAATGGGCTGTCATGGTCCCCCCCCCCAGTGCAACTAACTGGGTTATCAAAGGCTGGCCATGTCTCTCACTGTCTATGGTGGGAGGTTCATGTAAAAGAACAATTGCTGACTTTCAACAAGAGGAGCGGCATAGCCGTCAGCGTATTTCTACCCTGCAATGGCCTGGCGAGCTGTCCAGGGTGTACTCTGCCCTCACCCAGAGTTGGCTGAGATGGGCACCCTAATTAGGATTAAGAAGTTCAGAAAATTAATGAATGAGTGTACGCCACATCTGGTGTCTGTTTTTTGGAAATGTTGGAAAAGTGGAAATCACTGAGTTGCATCATGGGATGTATATTATGTTTTGGTTATACACTGGAACTGTTTGCAAGAGTAGTATCTCATATAGATAACTGTAGTGTAGTGCAATTTTTCATATGCTACATACAGGGATCCCTCACTTTCCACGGTTAATTGGAATCGAGATCCCCCCATGACCGCGGAATTCCGCGAAGTAGGATCAAACCCCTCCTGACTGACCTATACGTACATGTATATGTGTATATAATATCAATAAATGCATATTCAACGCTATAAATGCTTATAATAACAATTAAACATTCAAAAATAATGCATAAGGTGTAAATAAAATATAAATACACACACACATACAGACGCGCCCGCACTCAGATGCGCACCTCACATAAAAGTGTAAGTAGTTTTGATGGGTTTTTTTTTTTTTTTTTTTTTTTTTCATCAAGCAAGCAGAATGCAGAATGCATTACATAATTCACAAATAATCTGTGTGTTTGGAGTTTAAAAAAATATCGGCATTACACACACTATTTGTTTCCTTTGATTTCTCTTTTCTTTTGTAGGAATCAGAAAGACAGCACCTGTGCAGATGAACGTACTGTAACCAGCAATGCCTTTGTAGGTGATGAGAAACTTATCCTCGGACCTTCACGTTGCACTTTCTTTGAACTGACGAATTCTGTGTTGCCTTACGTTATTGACTTTTTATGTATATAAACCTTACAAATTTGAAATAATACTCGTTTATTTGTATGTCTGTGTTGTGTTCCCGTTACTTTCCCAGACCTGAAGAGGTTAGGTAAGCCCAACGCAGGAGAGAGGTATCGAAAACCGAGCGTAGTCCCCTGTTCTTTGTCTTTGTGATGTCATCATTTCTTATTAATATTCAGTGCACATAAAATCAAAAAGGTTAAATCCTAACAAATGTTTACACACGAGCACCGTTCTAAAGGTTCGAGACAGCACTCACAGCTGATTTTTAATATTGTTCTTGTTGGATTCACAGCCTGAGGTTTAAGCACTTACACTCTTTAGACATTCCAACAGCAAAGCACTTCTGCAGACGGCAGTACTGGCAACGGTTCCTCGTCACCTTGTTGATAATGCAGTTCTTGTCTCTGTGACATGTGTACACCATGTTCTTCTGGATGCTCCGCCGGAAGAAACCCTGAAAGCAAGAACAGAACAGAATATAGATAGATAGATAGATAGATAGATAGATAGATAGATAGATAGATAGATAGATAGATAGATAGAAGAGCGAGAGAGAGAGAGAGAAAGAGAGAGAGAGAGAGAGAGAGAGAGAGAGAGAGAGAGCGAGAGAAAGAAAACACATGCAGTATAAGTATCTGCACTCATTTGCCAGACATTTTAATCCTACTATTAGGGTTGCAAGGAGGTTGAAGCCTACCTTAGCAACAATGTGCGGAGGCGGGTACACCCTGAACAGCTTATCAGACCATCACAGGGTAACACACATTCACTGTCACTTATATGAGCAATTTGTAATTGATAATTAGCCCTGCGATGGCCTGGCGAGTTGTCCAGGGTGTACTCTTCCCTCACCCAGAGTTGGCTGGGATGGGTGCCAGCCTCCCCACGACCCTAATTATGATTAAGCAGTTACAGAAAATGAACTGAATTATTATTATTACTATGGATGCTTGTATAGCGCATACTTCACACACGCGTATGCTCAATGCGCTCATCGCCACCGTGCGGCGCCAGAATTAACAATTAGCCTAATGTACATACCTTTGGACTGTGGGACGAAACCTGAGTACCCGGTTGGAACCCACGCAACTATGGGAGGAACATGCAAAACGCATACAGACATGCCTGTGCAAAGGATTCTGGTCCAGGACCTTCGAGCTTTGAGCTGGAATGGTAATCACCATGCCATCTTGCTCCCTTTAAGGGGGTTTTAGTAATGTTCTCAGTGGTGTTAGATAATAATGCTGCATATATCTACAGATATTAAAATCACCCAAGAGCAACGTGAAAGACGATTGGTGGAGAACAAAAGGTTATTTCTGAAATATTGATTTTTGAACTCATTCAAAGTACATACATTAGCAAATGTATTATTAAAATTTTTTATATAATCTTAATTTCACTTAAAAAAAAAAACTATTGTCAATTTTCCAAATTAAACACATTGCGGCACAATATTTCATGTGATATTTGGTATAAACAATCTTCATGTCCCTCAAACACATATCTATAAATAGTGTATAAAACTAGAAAATGATACTTTTGTAGTGTCTATTTTCAGCATACATATATATATATATATATATATATATATATATATATATATATATATATATATATATATATATATATATATATATATATATATATATATATAAAAATATATAAATATAAATATAAATATATATATATATATATATATATATATATATAAATTTATTTATATATATATATATATGTATATATAAATATAAATATATATACTGTGTTATATTAGTATATATGAAAATATCCAAATTATATCATATTGTAGCACTATGGAAACGCTGTTTCCATACATACAAACATAGCCATACATAACTGTGCATATTTACATTATAAACTGATTTCTTCAGAAGAATATTACATGTTTCTGTCTCAATCCATCCGAGTGATGAAGAAAAACAAAAATGACAGAGGTTTCCTTGCAAAAAAAAGACATTTTTAAAAATCCTTAATGGTTTTATAGTGAATATTAAAATGTTATTGCGCCACCGTGGGCAGAAGTAAGGATTAATCATGTGAGGGTGTGTGCACATGCTCTCCGAACCATGTGTGTGTCTTTCCTGAGGATGACTGAATTTCCATTTTCCTTGCGCGCCGAGAGACTGATGGACTTGTGCTTTCATTAGAGGCCGAGTGCATGACGGTTAATGTATTAGAAGGGAGGGGAGAAACGGTCAGCACTGCCTCAGCCAGTGGCGTTCCTCGATTGGCATCATGTGACCTCTCTGAGGTCACACCGTTTTATGAAGTATCCTTCCATTCAGCTAATAGACATCTTTATTCACGGTGATCTCAGCTTCCTACGCATCGCTCATCCTCTGATGGATGAAGATGGGAAAGGGTTTTGTAGAGCAGACGCTTATTGTGTGCAGCTTGACTGCTGTGCCCAAGGCTAAAGAAGTGATGCATCACCAGGGGCCCCCCATACATCCCAGTGACCACAACGGTCAGGGGACACGGCGACTCCCCTTGAAACACAAACTCTAAATGCTTGGTCCTACTAACAATTTTCATTTCCAAATCAATCAATTTACTTACTAGAAAATAAGTATAAATTGCACTTAAACAATATATAATTGCATTTGTGCACAAAATAAACAATATAGAAGAAGTGCACTGATGATGAACCTTTAACAATATCTGAATATTTAATGCAACCCACATTAAAACTCGTTGAGAGGAGCTAGTTCGGGTGCTCGGATATGTGATTAGAATGTCTCCTGAATATCTCCCTGGTGTGGTGTTGCAGGCATTTCCAGTCCAGAAGAGACGCTGAGGGCAACCGAGAACATGCTGGAGGGACACCCCCCCCCCCCCCCCAGAAGAGCTGGAGGAGGCTGAGGAGAGCGACATCTCGACCTCACTGCTTAGGCTGCTGCCCCAGCTCTTAATAGCGGACACAAACTTTTGGACTATACGTACTGTATCTTGTACAGGAAGGATACTAAAGCAGAGTGACGCATCGAAAAAGTGTGTGACCATCGATCCGGAGATTGCAAGTTCGAATCCTGGTTAATACCACAGCCATCCATGAGTCTATGGAAGCTAATTGGCTGAGCTCTCACGGGAGGGAGGGATGGCATACACTCACTTCCCTGTCACTGTCAGTGATCGCCAGCCAATCATGGGTGTCTGTGAGCTCATTTGTACGAGGAGGCGGACAGCACTTTCCCTCCGAGTGTGTGAATCCTCCAGAAAAAAAAAAAAAAACATTCACTGCAGTTAGAAAAGAGGCTGGTGGCCAGCATTGCATTTCACACAGGGGGGCGTACGCATTTCCCCAGCTCACTGGTTGGTGGCGGTTGTGTGATAGGGAAGGCGATACTTGGTGGGTGGGAATGGGATACAACTAAATTAGGAAGAAAATGGGGGTTGAGAGACCGGATTTGTCTGTGTTCGCATTTGTATATCCTTTCTTTACTCTGGTTTCAGGCCCTGTCTCTGCTTTTCTGATTGAGCGTTAGCTGTGATTAAAGTGACCAGGAGGTGCTGATGCTTTGATAATTCCCGAGTTGTTCGGCCGTGGCCGGTTTTGTTCTCTGACGACTCAGACCAGGTGGCATGTAAACGGAGTAGATTAATGGACAAGATAAAGGTGGCCTGTTCATGATGAGAGTCCGGTGCATTGTAGTGATACGGAGATAAGTGCTGATCAACATCAATCAAGTTTAATGCAGATCTTTTTCCAAAAACTGAATACAGCCCCAATATCCCGGACAGAAGAGCAACCTGGCCCCTTCCTCAATTTCATATTCTCTCTCTCTCTCTCTCTCTCTCTCTCTCTCTGTCACTCTTTATTTCCAGTCCTGTGTAAACAGCATCTTAACTAGGATCATTATCTTTCATCTTGTTATTTTAATGGTGGCAGGATAGAGTGACATGAGAGGCTAAAGCATTGCTGGTCTTCTCATTTACAGATTAAAAAAAAAAAAAAAAAAAAAAAAAAAAAGTGCTGCCAATCAATTATTTACTCATCACACCCCCTATCTCCCACCACCGCTCGCTAGTGTTCTTTGTATTGCCTGAGCATTCAGTACGGGATTAGTTTTCGCTCTTAATCGCACAGACATCTTATCGCAGCAGTAGAAAGCAGAGAGGACACTGGAGACCCTGGAGAGAAAGCGAAAGAGAGGGTTACAACCCAGATATTAATTACACCTGTAGAGTTCTGGAGTGATCTGAAGGGAGAGATGAAGAAGGAGGAAAGCTGCATTGGGTTACAGCTAGCTGAGCAGAAAGGAACAAGATGGAAGAATGTCGCTGTCTGCCTTTGTGTGTTTTTCTGTCAAACATGGAAGGAGGTGAAGGCCGGGCGGAGCTGAGAAACTGGGGTAAAGAATCTGATGGAGGATAAAAAGGGAGTCCTGGTTACACAATAGTGCCCTTTGTCCCTTCAGTTCAAACATGAAATCCCAGAAGATTAACAAGGTTTTGAAAGAAAGGCTCGTCTTTTTGATAGACCAACAAGATGAATGAGAGACCCGCGAATACCCTTCATCACCTTTCCTCTTCCCAACATTTCTTTCTGTCTTGGTCGTGTCTACTGCATTTCCCTTCTACTTCCACTCTTTTCAAAGACAAAACAGCCTCACAAAATACACAAGGATGGACAAACCATTGAGATGTTCCAACTGGTTTTGGTTTTCATTGCTCTGCTTAAGCTACCGTACTGGTTAGCAGGTCCACCTCACAGCAAGAAGGTCCTGGTTTTGAGTCCTGAGACTGGTGAGAGTTTTGCAAGTTCTCCCTATGCTTGTGTGGGTTTCCCCTCTATAGCCCTGTTTCCTCCCACAGTCCAAACACTGGCTGTTCTAGATTGTCCATAGGTGTGTGTCTGTTCGGAGATGACCTGGCTCCAGCCTCCCCACGACCTAGTAGGATTAAGCAGTCTGTCAAAGAAACAAATGGATGAGTAGTTGTCTTCTCTTGAGTGATACCTTTTCAACAAAATGGTCTCCACCCACCAAGATTTACTTTGTATAGCAAATAATCATGGACAGCACAGTAGCATTGTGGTGCATTCGCCTCACGTTAACAAAGTCCTAGGTTGGATTCCCGGGTTCGGGCATTTCTGTGTGGAGTTTACATGTTCTCCCTGTGCCTGCATGGGTTTCCTCTGGGTATTCAGGTTTCCACCCACAGATCAAAGATACGCACATTAGGCTTACTGGCTGTAGATGTCAATATGAATGGTTTTGTGTGTGTGTTAGCCCTACTATGGTCTGGTGAGCTGTTAAAGGTTCATTTTATTAAAGGTTGCTGTAATTTAGTTGGGCTGGAAATTGAGCTAATCCTTGGCAGCTCTAACGTCTGGGCAAGAAAATTTGGTTCCATCCAAGAGGTGTGTCCAGAGATGTTCTGACCCCTTCACCACTATATTTGCCAACATGGATCAGTGACAGACCTAAAAGTCTTTAGCTGTCAATCATGGTAATGAGAGACTTTCCAAGTGAGAAGGAAAGTTGGCAAAATCAGACCAGAAGCTTCTGGCGATCATATACATACATATATATATATATATATATATATATATATATATATATATATATATATATATATATACCTATATATAAATAAAAGGACAGGACAAAGACTTTCTATTGAAACTCCATTTATCACTACAGATCTGTTTCGAGGGGTGGTGAAACCATCCTCTCTCTTCAGGTGATTATCAGATCTGTAGTGATAAATGGAGTTTCAATAGAAAGTCTTTGTCCTGTCCTTTAATTTTTGTTTATTTGCTCTACCAAAAAGTATTGAGCACTCTCCTACGGAAGGATCTACTCAGAAAGTCCTCTATATATATATATATATATATATATATATATATATATATATATATATATATATATATAACAAACAAAGACCTGAAACTCAACCGGTCTTTGTTGGTTCTTCTTTTTATACTAAGTGCCGGGTCCGACAGTGTGAGTGTCAGGAAACACCAGAGCACCACAACATCACTGTCTACTGTCTACCATGAGCCTGTGGCTACCTGATACCACTTTTAAAAGTTTGATGCAATTTCAAAGGAGCCTGGGGGGGGACCTTGGCTCACTTACGCATCGTGCTGATGTTCAGTATTCAAGTGAAGATATGATTCCTGCCACACCATCAAACACAAACCCTCCAACACAACCAGTCCTCTGGGTTTTTCAGACTGTGTCATCATCAGCCACGTTTTTGTAATGATAATCAGAGAAGCATCATTACGTTTCATGTGCAGGACTGGAATGATATTGCGCAGTCACTAAAAACAAATTGACATTCGCAGCACCCCCGGCACATCCTCCTTGATTTAAATCTTGACAGGTGCTGCATTTGATCTACTTTACACTCAAACCTGACACTCCTTGATATTGATTTGACACTGATCATCTGCTCCATCTGCCCTTGATGCCTTTGACATTGAATTGACGTACCTCTATAATATTCGGGAAACCATGGTGATTTCAGTCAGAATTTGTCTTACGTGGTGGGGGCTTCCTGTTGCAGATAGTGTTACTTTATATTTATATCTGGGGCCAGGGCAGTCAGCATAGGGCCATGCTACTCCCTGGGACACTTCTGGCAGTTATTGCTATCACTAAAGGTTTCCCAAATCGCCGCCATATTGCTTCTTAAAATCGCTGGTGTTTATAAATTAATCAATTAGCTTTGCTTTAAGCTTCTTCAAGCAATCTAATTCCTTTTTCATTATTTCATCTACGTTTGTACACAGGAAACCAAAATAACTTATCATAACACACCCTGCTTCACTCCCTCTCACTCTTATTTATTTGCCAAACCGCTTAATCCTACCGTCACAGGGAGGATGGAGCCTATATCTATCGGACTTTTGGTGAAGGTGGGCTACACTATGTAAAGTTTGCCAGACCATTCCAGGGCAACGCTCACAAAACAGGAAAACTCCACACAGAAACGCCCAAGCCCTGGACCCTCTTGCTGTATGGTGGATGTGCTAACCACCACGCCATTGTGCCAGCCCTTCCTGGTTCGGGTGATACACAATCCAGTTCACCGTCCTCATGTGTTCATGCTAAAAGGGTCACGGGGTCTGCTGAAGTAGATGCCAGACAAATGACCTCAGCCAACACTGGTCAAAAGTGGAATGCACCCTGAACAGCTCGCCAGTCTATTGCAGGGCACACACTCAAACAATCTTTCACACTCACACCCAGGGGCAATTTGGAACGGCCACTTTTCCTAATGTATTTGAACTGTCAGAGAGAACCGGAGTTCTCAGAGGAAACCCAAACAAGCACAAGAATAATATGCAGTGGTACCTCACCTTACGAAAGTAATCCGTTCCAGAGCTTTTTTCGTAACCTACATTTTTAGCAAGTTGAACCGCATTTTATGCGAAACGGACTTCCGGCCTTTCAAGTGCACAAGGGTGCCGTTGAACTCGTTTAGAACACAGCCTGCACTGATATAAATCACCAGCAGAGCGGAGAGTTCTCTCTGCATTCAGGTTTTCATTCATTTTCCAACTCTTTGTTTAACTGAGTATGCATGGTAGATTGCACCGATCCAAGCAGATTATTCATCTCTGTGTATGAGACTTGCACCCATGCTAGTAGGCTTATGCTTCTGACCAACCATATTTGCTTAGGGTTGCAAAAGTCCGCAAAACAGTGTACTGTAAACACAAAGATCACAGAGACGATGTCTTAACACAATGGAAACAGCGTCATTCCGTCATTGCGTCATTTCGTTAAAGTACTACGTAGGTACGTCAGAACTCAAAATTTGACTTTTTTTTTTGAAAACCCACCCCCCGTAAAATCGAAAAAACGTAAAACGGATGAACGTAAGTCGGGGAGTGTCTGTACTTTGTAATACTAAAATGCACAAAACAATATGAACAATACTATAATCCGTAAAGGTTCTTTTTTTCAAAAGGGACTTGAGACTTGAGAGCAAAAGAAAGAGCTTTGCGGTGGCAGCAACCCAATTGAATCCATTCCTCTGCCCTTCATGTTAGATGTTGTTATGAGCACAGCTGAGATGAGATGCTCTATTTGGTTTCTCTCGTGAAAATGTTGCATTGCTTTCACGTTGTTGACAAAGCACATTAGCAGAGTGTGTGTTACAGTTCACTTAGATTACGGCGATAGGCAGTCAGAACCCTCTCAGAAAGACTAGCATCATTCTTCGCCTCTTGCCTTTTCTCACTTTCTCTGCCGATCCTCCTGCTTTACATTCTCTGGTTCGGAATGGCTCAATCTGTCCTTTCTCTCTTTCGCTCTCCGAGCAGCAGCAGGGGCTGCGGCTGTATCTCATTGTTATAGCACTACACCCAGACAGCGAAGAGTAAATAAAGGTATTAAAGCATCACAGGGAAAGTTATGATCACAAGAGGTGATGTTGAAATGCGGTGAGCGAGTGTGGCATGTACATGAAACAGCTCTGCGATCCATATAGAATGATTTAAGGAGAGACAACGGCACAGCACATAGCTTCTTCATTCATCAACACAGTCAGATGTAGTGTTATATTTTTGTTTGAAGTACAGTATCTTTTTTTTTTTTTTTTGGTTTCGTTATCCTAACGTGTTCACCTGTTCCGCGTTTCATTCTGATTTGTTTATTTATTTCTAGGTGGCATGCTGGTACAGTGGTTAGAACATTGTCCTCACAGGAAGAAGACTTGGGTTTCTATCACTGAGATTAGGTGTTTCTGTGTGAAGTTTGTATGTTCTCCCCATGTTTACACTGGTTTCCTCCAGGTACTCCGGTTTCCTCTCACAGCCCAAAAACATGCATAGGACACTAACTTGGCTGTTCACACTCAACGGTGTGAGTGTGAATGGTTGTGTGTGTACTGGCCCTGCCATGGTCTAGCGAGATGTTTAGGGTGTACTCCGCCCTCTCATAGAGTCAGTTGCGATGGGTGCCAGCCTCCTTGTGACCCTAATTATGATTGATTGGCTTAGAAAATGAATGAACGAATGAATTAATGAATTTATTTATTTCTATTGTTGTTTTCATTTTTATATTCAAGGCTAATCATATGTACCCGAGCCCTCTTTTTCAGGTTGGGATTTCTGAATTTTTAGCTCCCACCCACAAAGTGACCCAGGAGCTACATGAATAGGTACCGTCCATCCGTCTGTCCGTCCATCCATCCGTCTGACACCATTTAATACCCTGACATTTACTTGGCGTGCGATGAAGCTGGGGTTTTCAAACTTTGTATGCTGCTTCATTACTATGAGTTCCAGGATGAGTTTGTGTGTGTGACCTTGACCTACTTTTCAAGGTCACAGAGGCAAAACTGTTTATTAGGTTTCTAGACATTTACTTGCTGCACATTGAAACTAGGGCTTTCAAACCTGCTATGCTTGCTCTATATCGGAATATTGTGACATTACCTTCTAATGGTTTAACCCCTGCAATGGACTCTGACAATATTTCATCAACGGCACTAAATAAATTTGCTTCCTAACTCATCTGAAGGCATATTCAAAACAATGGTAATAATAATTTCATTCATTTCCAAACTTCATTATACCAGCATATGCCATTAGTCTAATCAGTCTCTTAACAAGGGCATGTGAGGACAGGAGGAATAACCTTCTGGCAGGAAAATGTTCTATTTTCCACTCTTTGTCAAAAGGTGGGCGTGATGACAGCCTCCATCTGGACTTTTGTGTAGAGCAGAACAGTGGGACTGTACGTGCAAGAAGAGATTTTTCATATTTATGTTTTAAAGTCAGGGTTATTCTTTGTCCTCTGAGACACAAAGCAAATGAGTTGTGCATTGAGAGACCGCTATCAATTCTGGTTCTGAAACAAATCCATTTCTTGAAGTATATCCATCCCAATGCCACGAGCCTGATAATTCTGATGTACTGCTTTTTCCAGCGCTAAAAAGCACTAGAGAAAAGTTGGCATAATACATCAAAGGGAGCAGAAACAATTACTTAAGCATAATGGAGGGACATCCATCTATAGCATGGCATCGTAGACCATAAAACAGGCAGACCGGATCATCAGAGAAATCTCTATAGACATACATAATCATAGACTGAAGAACAAAAGAGGGTCAAGACAAAAATAAAAAAAAATAATAAAAATAAGACCTGAATTATACCCTTGAAAAAGGGTGCACAAATACATTAAACAAAACTTTATCTTAAAAAGAAATGTTTTAGAAGAATCAAAATAGTGTTCAAGCCTCACTATCACCGAGCTGTCCCTATTGTCCCCCCAGTGCAGCTCACTAGGTTCTCAAAATTGGCCATGTCTCTCACTGTCTGTAGTGAAAGGCATGAAAGAGAACCAGTGCTTTCTGGCATAAAGAAGACCATTGGATTACCGTCTGCCCTGTGATGGCCTGGCAAGCTGTCCAGGGTGTATTCTGCCCTTGGCGAGCGTCTGAAAATCTCCAACAATGTATGTCAAGGTCTATAAGCTACCTGTGAGCATAATAAAGAATTTTAGATGTGCAGTATTTTATTCCTTAACAGCATAATATTATGTAAGTAGATAGACAAGTAAATAAATACATAACAAATTTAAATGTCTTAAAGGGCATATGCTGTCCTTTCTTCACGTTATGTTTCCGTCTTGATTGATTCTCTCCTTTGCTGAGGAACATCAGAGGATTAAACAGTTCAAGAAAATAGAGGACGAAGGGCAGAAAGATCTCAATGTCAAAACGGATTTTGGCGAGTCATAATGTTAACAGACTGCTTCGTCCTTCGAGCCCGACTCTGGCTTTTGTTTAAGACGGAGTGTCCTTCCCTCATTGCCTCAGATGCATATGCATGCTCTTCTGGTTGCCCATATGTCTCCATGCCATTTTACCAATTCTAATCAGACCAGTGAGTCTATATCAAACAAAGGGTCACGTCAAACCATGTTAATGCTACTCCTGAGATGGAGAGAAAAAAGCACGATAAACATGAGCCAGCATGTAAACCCATCTGCTCGGGCTTGTGTTTGTGTTTTGATGCTTCTGTAAAGCGATGAAGCGGAGAATGAACGATCAGAAAATATTTAATGAGCAAAACCGTCTGGACAGTTAAGAAAAGGATATGAAATGCAATGAGGATTTTAACAACATGCTGGTGGTGTGAACAGGTCATACATAAGGAATAAAACATAATGGGACATGCTGTTACGAGAAAATTATCAACAATAATATAAACAAGGCACAAAATGCTTGGTAGATATCTTTATGATAAGTGGTCACGGCTGGTGTTGTAAGAGTACCCTGGCTAATTTAAAGGCTGGGTCCTGGAGGAAGTACGGAAATAAATCTCCTCTATGGTCTGGTACAAAATTATGAAAGGTTAACACCGAGTTTTCCTTTTATTACCTGATATCCAACTTTGTTTGTATCACCTGTTGTGTTAGATCAATTATTCATTCAACAAGTTCATGTTCTGTGCTTCCATTAACCTTCAAGCGACTGAGTGGGGGTCATATATGACCCCAGGCGCATATATATATATATATATATATATATATATATATATATATATATATATATATATATATATATATATATATATATATATATATATATATATATATATATATATATATATATATATATATATATATATATATATATATATATATAGGGCAGTGGTGGTCTAGTGGTATAAGGCGCCGGATCACTGATCCAAAGGTTGGGGGTTCGAGTCCCACTCTCCACAAGGTTGTCACTGTCCTCCCAGTGCAGCTAACTGGGTTATCAAAGGCCGGCTATGTCTCTCACTGTCTATGGTGTGAGGTTCATGTAAAAGAACCATTGCTGACTTTCGACAAGAGTAGGCTGCAAAGCCATCAGCGTGTTTCCGCCCTGCAATGGCCTGGCGAGCTGTCCAGGGTGTACTCTGCCCTCGCCCTGAGTTGGCTGGGATGGGCACCAGCCTCCCCGTGACCCTAATTAGGATGAAGTGGTTACAGAAAATGAACTGAACTGATATATATATATATATATATATATATATTCAGACACCATTTTTCTAATTTTTATCGTAAAAAGTTTCCTACCAAGAATGTGTTAATCTATTTGTCCTGCATTTGTTGATAGAATTCTGTAACGATCGGCCAATCCGTGTGGCGAGTATAATCCAAACTTGTGCGGGTTTGCTTATGACCCTGGGAAGATCTATGAGATTTTTGAGGTTATATCTTCAGATGGTATTGATGGTTCTTCATTTTGATAGTTACATGTTTCAGATAGTTCAGCCATGTAATACATCTATCTATCTATCTAGTGCCTGAGTCATAGACAACCATTGGCGACCCACCATGAATGATAACACCCTGGTTACCATCTTCATGGAGGTTTTCTTGGCAGGATTAGTGCAGTGGTTTGCCATTGCCTTCTGCATGATGCGAACCTACGGGTAATTTAGAACGGCCAATTAACCTACTGTGCATGTCTTTGGATTTTGGGAGGAAACCAGAGCACCCGGAGGAAACCCACGCAAGCACGGGGAGAACGTGCAAGCTCCACACAGAAACGCCCAGGCTGGGAATCGAATGTGCTAACCACTACACCACCGTGCCGCCCTGTAATACATAGTTTATGTAAAGTAAAAGTTTTTGATGCAAAGAAAAAAGAATGCAAAGAAATAAAAGGTAACATGCATATTATAAGATGTAACAAACAAGGTATTGTTCTATCATTGTGTGGTTTTGCTTTTTTATAAAAATATATCAAATTCCATACTTTATTACATTAGATGATGGACAGATATATTAGAGAGCGAAATACATATGAAGAAACCTAAAACAATCATCTATATAGAAATATTCCCATATAAAGTCAAAGGGGTCACAAATGATCCCACTCGGTCATATTAGTCACCGAAATAGCTTGGTCGTTTGAGGGTTAATGTTTGGTGTTGCTCAGCTAAAGTTTGCCTACCTGAGTTAGATTGTGTATTTTATTCTGTGCGAGTCTGAATGGAGTTTTATGAGCCTCTATTTTTAGGGTTTCAGTTTCATTATTAATAATTAATCTCTTTGCTTATTGGTCATGCAGCAGACTTATTGGGTATCCTATGGGGGAAAGGCCATGGGACAACTATGCAAGTCCTATAACATTCCTATCGGGCTCTTCTTAGAAACTTACATTCTTGTTCTAGTTAGGTTTTTTGTGCCTCACTTAATAAAAGCTGTAAAAAGTCAGTTCCTCTTCTCTTGGCTCAAGGAAACACAATATTCTCTGTCCACAAGTTCATCCTGTGATAAAAAACATCAGTCGATACCTGTACATGCTCCATTCTGAAATAAATAGCAACGTATTTTAATAATGTGGTCATTACTCTGCTTAGATTATGTAGATATAATCCCTTCACCAATTATCTGTGCGCTTCAATCAGAGCCTTAATAGCTACTTGGGTCTTTAATTCATTCAGTATTTCAGTATAAACTGCGTTAGAAGGCTGTGCTTAATAATAGTTCGTTTTTTTAAACTCATTCAAAGTTTGAGTATATACACAGGGATCCCTCGCTACTTCGCGCTTCAAGTCATGCGGCTTCAGTGCATTGCGTTTTTTTTTTTTAATATTAATCGAATTTAAAAATGAGGAAATTAAGGGAGAATAGGGGGAAAAGTTAAGGAAAATACCACAAAACAAGGCAAATTATATAAAAAAAAAAACAAATCCGCCCATCAAAACTACTTACATGTGAGGCGAGCATCTGAGTGTTTGCATGCACAGCTGTGTGTAGGCACGCCAGCGCACATCTGTATGTGTCTGTCTTTCTTCCTTTCGGCTTTTTCCCTTGTACTCCGGAGTCGCCACAGCGAATCATCTGATTCGCACGTTTGATTTGGCAGAGGTTTTTTACATCGGATGCCCTTCCTGTCACAACCCTTTTTAGCAAGGGACAGAAACACGCTGACGACTTTGCAGCTACTCTTTACGAAAGTCAGCAATGGTTCTTTTACATGAACCTCTCACCATAGACAGTGAGAGACATGGCCCGCCTTTGATAACCCAGTTAGCTGCACTGGGGGGGGACAGTGACAACCTTGTGGAGAGTGGGACTCGAACCCCCAACCTTTTGGATCAGCAATCCAGGGCCCTATACCACTAGACCACCACTGCCCCCACTGTATGTGTATTTATATTGTATTTACATCTTATACATTATTTTTGAATATTTAATTATTATTATTATAAGCATTTATAGCATTGAATATGCATTTATTGATGTTATATACACATGTATATGTATGTAAATGTCAGTCAGGTGGAGTTGATCCTACTTCGCAGAATTCGGCGGTCGCGAGGGGATCTCGGTCCGAATTAACCGCAGAAAGTGAGGAATCCCTGTATTACATGGAAACACAAGCAAAACAAACTAAAACAAAAATATCCGGGCTTATTTTTCAATATAAAGAGTGATTATGATGCTGCAAACTGTGAGTGTCTGTTGTTTTGGTTCAAGCGTGATCCACTCTGAAGAATGTTTTTTAATTCCCAGACAGCAGACAAGTCAGATTATGCTGTTCCAGTGCAGCATATACTAATAATAACTAGCACGGATTGCAAACAGACTTGCTTGATTTCAGTCACTATATGGAATCGAAAGACAATTATAACAATTAGTTGCCAGGTAATCATGGAATTCATAAACTTGAATGTGAAAATGCACAACAGATGATATTTTATAACCTTATAATTATGAGATCTGTGGATTTCTGGCATTACCTCATTTTTAAAGTATTATTTAGAATTTTTATTAAATATTAATACATAATAATAATAATAATAATAATAATAATAATAATAATAATAATTTTCTTTCTTTCGGCTTTTTCCCTTTTCTCGCGAGTCGCCACAGCGAATCATCTGATTCGCACATTTGATTTGGCAGAGGTTTTTACGTCGGATGCCCTTCCTGTCACAACCCTTTAGCAAGGGACAGTAACACGCTGACGGCTTTGCAGCTACTCTTTACGATAGTCAGCAATGGTTCTTTTACATGCCTCTCATCATAGACAGTGAAAGACATGGCCCGCCTTTGATGACCCAGTTAGCTGCACTGGGGGGACAGTGACAACCTTGTGGGGACTCGAACCCCCAACCTTAGGATCAAGCGATCCAGCGCCCTATCCACTAGACCACCACTGCCCCAATAATAATAATAATAATAATAATAACAACAACAACAACAACAACAACAACAACAACAACAACAACAATAATAATAATAATAATAATAATAATAATAATAATAATAATAATAATAATAATAATTTTCTTTCTTTCGGCTTTTTCCCTGTTCTCGCAAGTCGCCACAGTGAATCATCTGATTCGCACATTTGATTTGGCAGAGGTTTTTACGTCGGATGCCCTTCCTGTCACAACCCTTTTAGCAAGGGACAGAAACACGCTGACGGCTTTGCAGCTACTCTTTACGAAAGTCAGCAATGGTTCTTTTACATGCCTCTCACCATAGACAGTGAAAGACATGGCCCGCCTTTGATAACCCAGTTAGCTGCACTGGGGGGACAGTGACAACCTTGTGGGGACTCGAACCCCCAACCTTAGGATCAAGCGATCCAGCGCCCTATACCACTAGACCACCACTGCCCCAATAATAACAATAATAATAATAATAATAATAATAATAACA